>QANY01006259.1:2060777-2301654 GCA_003255025.1 Datisca glomerata
GTGGATTATAATTTTAATAATTAGATTTAGATTTTGTTACTTCTATTATTTAATTTTCACTAAAAAAGCCGACGATGGACTTTGAGATTTTTGGGATACCAAACTTCTCGAACTACTGAGGTGAGGAGTTATTCTTGGGATACCGAGAATAACTCTAATAATGCTTTGATTTAAAAAGATATAAGAATACAAAAAAATAATTTTTCAATGGTCTTTGAACCACCCATTAAAAGTAATTTATTTTGTTCATTTCTATGATACAAAATGCATCAAATGGGACATTCAAAAATGAATCTCTTTAACATTTGCCTTAAAATAAAAAATTGGATAGCATTTGATTAAATCTGGTAACCATTTTATAATGGGTGTTGTGGGATGCTAATACCTTCCCCACACACAAACGACTCCCCAACCAATTTTGAGTTTTCGTAGACCAAAAATTTTCATCTTAAAATTAGGTGACCAATCACACCCTCAAATGATTGGTGGCGACTCCAAATTTTTTTTTTCTTAAAAAAATAAATTTTTTAATCGCCGCTCCGCATTGCACGCACGTTGCGACGGTTGCCAAATCTGAAGTCCTTCCTTCACCATGAAATCATCTAGTTTAAATTTACCACTTGCTTCCTTAATGGATTTCTCATATACAAAGACGAAGAGCACATTAGGTCTGCGAACCCTATCAAGCCAGCTTCTTTTGGTCCTTGTGCAAGTGTCTTCAACATCCTTTTCATGTACAATAGTAATGGAAGGTTCCTCTATTTTGTCTTTACCATCATCTCCAACATCGTTATCATGCATGACAGTAGCCTCAGTTTCCCCAGTTTTGCCCATGTTATCATTAATGGCCAAATAGACTAGGTTCACCGAAATAGCCCCCTCCACTTTCTTAGGGATTTGCACAGGAGAGGGCACAACAGGAAATTCTCTTTCCTCTCCAATGTTGCCCTCAAATCCAACGTGTAAAGCTTGTGTAGTTGAATCTGTCTCTAAGCTCAAAGGAGAATTATCATTAAATTCTTTTACACGCTCCTCTTCACCATTGGCCAAATTTGTTAACCCTAATACACGATCATTGGGACTAACAAATTGACCAAAACAATTTATGTTCTTGCTTTTTGGAGTCTCTTCCTTCCGTTCTTTGAACCAACCACTTCAAATCCTTCCAAGCTAGCTAACATAATCCCCTTAGATGAATCATCTGTGACTGAAACAAGCGAACCATTCATGCTCTTCTCTTTTTTTTTTCTATTTCATCATCACTATTACGTCTACTAGAAATCAACCCTAGCTCCAAACTCAGGATCAAAAATCAAGAAAAACTACCATGAAGCACTGAAAATCAGAAGAAACACTAGGGAAACCCTAGGAAAACCCTAGGAGTTAGAGAGATAAGCTCTAGGGAAGAGAGATAACGTTAATAATGTGGATTTTCTGTACATTAATATAAACTACCCATTTCAACCATAAAGCCTTAGACTAATCCCTCTCTTATCATCAAAAGGAGAAGTGCATTGGTTGTGTGTGTAACTCGTGTATGATATGTCAGCTATGTGTGTAAGTCATACAGGGCGAGTGGGTTAGCCGTGGGTTGTGCTTTATTGGGGTAGGTTGGTCAGGGTTATGTGGTTTAGGAGTGGGGGAGGCAGTTAGGTTTGGGTTGGTTTGGGGGTGTTGGTTTAGCTAATTTGAATTAATAGATCACTCACTAGACCATAGTCTAAAAAGGGTGCAGATGCTAGACCAGTGTCTAACACAACTTCAATTAACATATAACATGCTATACTACGGTCTATTAGGTTTGTAAGTGTTGGATCCTGGTCTAGAACAACTTCAATTGTCAGACGACTTGCTAGACTCTGGTCTATCAAGTCTGTAGACGCTAGAATCTAGTCTAGTAGATTATCTAGCATATGATAATAACTCCTAAAAGAGACTATTGGTTATTTAATTCAATATGTAATGCATTTATTTTAACTTTTGGAGATGATAAACATTGACTTAACTATGAAAGTAAATAAGGATGATTTTGACACAGCTAAGACAACTATATAATCAAAGCTGAATGTTTGCCTTGGTAAACTTAGATCAAATCTTTTTGAAAAGGAAAAGAGTATGTTGAGAACTATGTGTTTTAGAGACCTCTAAGTTCATATTTGTAAACCTGTTTTTAGTTTTTATCATAAAAAATAGAGAAAAAAATTGAAAATTTAACATGATATAGTTGTTTGTCATTAACAGTTCGGCCCTTTAAGACTATTTGATCTCATTGGAACGACTTAAATTGGGGTGTATTGTCAACTGTAAATCAACCTCGACAGTTAGAACCCAGAACTTTGGAGAATCTGGAGATAATGTGATAAGTCAACACATGAACTGTAGGCTCCAATGTTAAAACATGAAAGAGTAGATCTCACTTGAAGTTTTGAAATCCCATCTAAGCGAGATAGAGGGAGAATCCAAAGATTTTGGACTTGTGCCTTTATTCACTACAAGAAAAATGCTATATTATGGCAGTTAGGTTGCGACGTTTGGTTACAATCGTCGCAATAGTCATAAAATGTGAAATATATTACGACAGTTGGCTAAATCATCACAATATATTGACTTATTGTGACTGTTGATTGAGAACCTTTGAAATATTTTGACCAAATGTGATGGTTCAATTGCTTTCACAAAAGAGTGAACCTAGTGCAATGGTTGGTTTGAACCAAGTGTGACAGTTCATTAAATCATCATAAGAGATTATAGTAATGCAATAAATGCATTGTTTTGATGCATTTTTTATTGAATATTGTAACGATTCACATAAACCGTCCCAAGAAACATTAAATGTGATTGTTTAAGTAAATTGTTTCAATAAGAAACCATTAAATTTCCCCCTACAGTCTCAACTGAGCGCGCGACTCCATTTTTTTCTCTCAGCCTCCTCTCAATCCAATCGGTGCATCTCAACCTTCTCTCAACTCTTCTCAACCCTCTCTTATCTCTCCTCATCCCTCTCGTTATTATCCTCAGCCCTCTGTTAGCTCCCTCTTAATTCAGCGCCTATCAACCCTCCATCAGCCCTCTCTCAACTCTCTTCTTGATTCAATGCCTCTAAGATCTCCTCTACGACCCACTCTCCTCTATCATCCTTCTGTCAACTAATTAAAGGTGCAATTATTATTTATTTGTTTTGTTTTTAAGTTTTTTATGTATTAGAAAAAATGCCCTTGAAAATTCATAAATTTAGTCATTGATTTGTGCATTTTGTGTCATGTTAATGCTGGTGTACTGTAATATGTTTATAGAAATTTTATTGTGGAAGCTATCTCGCTCCTAATTATCCTACATTTTCTTGGTTCTTGATGAGTATAATTCTATTCAAAATTCATTAGTTTGAGCTCTTTGTATTTTCTAGAATTTAGTTTTTAATCTTTAGAAACCTAGTCATTTTAAGGAAACCCCTTCAACAAATGTCCTTAAATTCACCTCCCATAAGAATGGAGAAGATGAGGACAATTTGGCTTGAGTAAGGCATATCTATCTGTCATTTATTAGGAATATAACATGCATATGTTTCTATTTTAGAGCCATAAAAGTCTGTTGAGTTACCTAAATCTAGGATTAAGTCAGTCTTAAATTTATGAGTCACTCTAGGACTACAATTAAAAATCTATAATGCAAAGTAGAATTGGCTAGAATTTATCTAGGCCTACCTCGTTTGGGAACCCAATAATGAGGACTTTTGGTTTTGGATGCTGGTGGTTGAGAAAATGAGTAAGAGTTTGTTTATCAATAACATGTTGATATATTTCTTCTTCATTCTTAAGAATGCCAAACAAGTGATGAGTTGGATTACAAAATCAGGATTTCCTAAGGAATATCAAGATGGAGTAAATCAAATTTTGAACTTTGCTTTTGAGAGATGATCGAGTGATAGATATATATCATGTCCTTGTAATCATTGTATTAATCATAACCATAAGACTATAGACGTTGTCCATGAACACTTGATATGTAATGGGTTCATAAGTGGTTGTACATGTTGGGTTTTTCACAGGGAATCAATCTTGACTAGTTCATCCATTATTGATAAGTCATCTAAAGCCATTGCTAATAATAGAGCGCATATAGAAACATCATTATCATGTATAGAAGATGATAATGATATGCATGAGTTGGTGTATGATGTCTTTAGAAATTTATTGAATAATCAACGTGGATCAGATTCTTTTCCATCACTAAAGCTAGTTGATGATGTAAATAAAAGCATGAAGGAATTCAAGGATGATTCTAATGTTAGAGACATTTACGATTATGTTCAAGATAGTAATTCAACCGATATTTCTAGGCTGAAGAATTCTCCAACTTGTTATTTATTGTGAACCTATATCACATTAAATGTCTTGATGGATTGAGTGACAAATCATTCTCTTCCCTTCTTGAATTATTGAATAGAGCTTTTCAGAAGGGTGTTCAACTTCCAAATACATTTTATGAAGCAAATAAACTTCTTCATAATTTAGAAAGCATATATGCAAGTCCAAATGAGTGTATGTTGTATTGGATAGACAAAGAGAAAAACTAAATATGTGAGCGTTGTGGTATTTCAAGATGGTTTACATGAAAAAGATTGTGAACATATGTCACAAACTCAAAGAAAGAATATAAAATATATGCCAAAGTATTGCGTTACTTTCCTCTAAATTACATATTACAAATGTACACATCTCGCTAAAACTACTGGCAGTATGAGATGGAACCAAGAGGGACGCACTAAGGATGGTGTTTTGAGACATCCTGCAGACTCATGTGCTTGGAAATTTTTTATGGTAACTTCAAAGAATTTTTCTTTGAACCGTGAAATGTTAGGGTGGGGTTAGCTAGTGATGGTTTCAACTCAGTCAGAACCATTAGTACGAGTTCTAGTACTTGGCCTATAATCTTAATTCCATACAATTTACCTCCTTGGATGTACATGAAGCAAACAAATTTCATTTTGCCTACGCTCATTCCTAGAACCAAGATACTAGGTAACAACATTGATGTGTATTTACAACCGTTGATTGAAGAACTAAAAGAATTGTTGGAGGTTGGTGTAAATACATACGATGTATCACGAAAGAAAATGTTTAAAATGCATGCGTCATTATTGTGGACTATCTGTGGTTTTCCTACGTATGGCAACTTGTTTGGATGGGATACTTATTTACGTCTTACACGCCCTCGTTGTACATTTGACATGCATCAAATACTCTTGAAGCACAATAATAAGCATTACTTTATGAGTCGATGACGATTTTTAGGGCATGATCATATATTTCACTTCGATATGTAAAATTTTGATAGTACTATTGAGGAGAGACAAACTTCCATTTCGGCATCAGGGTCTACAATCTATGGATAAGTGTAGGATATAAATGTTGTATTTGGAGAGGAAGTGGTGGTAAAAAAAAAAAAGTTTGTGTTTAATATTGGAAAAAGAAGAGTGAATTATTTTAACTTCCTTATTAGGAATTTAATCTTATATGCTATAATCTTGATGTGATGTATGTTGAAAAACTGTGAGCAAAGCTATACATTTGCGACCTAAATGTAAAGCATTATTTTAAAGTTGATAAAAAAAGAAGTCCACATTACCACCTTCTTCATTTACAATATCAATAAAAGAGAAAGTTACATTTTGCCAAGCATTGAAAAGCATATGAATTCCTTACGGATATGTCGCAGATATGTCTTGTTGTATTGATACAAAGAATCACAAAATTCAAATGCATGTCTAGACATCGAGCGACCTAAATGTAAAGCATTACCTTAAAGTTGATAAAAAAAGATGTCCACATTACCACCTTCTTCATTTACAATATCAATAAAAGAGAAAGTTACATTTTGCCAAGCATTGAAAAGCATATGAGTTCCTTATGGATATGTCGCAGATATGTCTTGTTGTATTGATATAAAGAATCACAAAATTCAAATGCACGTCTAGACATTGAGCGACCTAAATTTAAAGCATTCTTCATCTGAAAGTTGATAAAACAAAAAAGAACTCCACATTACCGCCTGCTTCTTTTACAATATCAATGGAAGAGAAAAAGTACATTTTTCCAAGCATTGAAAAGCATCTTATTTCCTTATGGATATGTCTCAAATATGTCTCGTTGTATTGATACAAAGAATCACAAAATTCAAGGTCTTAAAAGTCATTATTATCACGTCATCTTGGAGTATTTTTTTACCAAAAACTGTAAGAGGGTCACTATCCATAAATGTAAATTCAAACTTATTTTAATTGAGTTGATTTTTTAAAGATTTATGCTCGATAAATCTTCAAAATGACATGATTGATAAATTTCAGGCTCGTATTATCATCATATTTTGTCAAATGAAAATGATATTTTCACTTACATTCTTCACCATCATAGTTCATTTTGTAGTTCATTTGACTTCTGAGTCAAAAAGTTACAGGATCTGCCCACTATATATGGATGTACCCACTATATATGGATGTACCCAACTAAAAGGTAACATTAGCATAGTATATTTTACTATTCAATTATAGTTTTGTATAATGATTTGCTCAGTATGGGTTGTTTATATTATTGTTAGGTATCTAGGAAAATTAAAATATTATGTGCGCAATATAGCTCTTTAGAATGTTCAATTGCTAAGGCTTAAATTTTTGGATGAATGTATAACATTTTATTCAAGGTATTTAGATAGAGTGAAAACCAAATTTAACCAACATACAAAGAAGGCAACAAATGATGTGCTTTGTAGCGTCACCTTGTCACAAATACATCGAATTATGTTGTTTAATTGTGAGTTGGTGGATCCAATTCATAAGTAAGTCTCAAATATAACTTGGATACTCTGTACATCCCTTTTTTAGGTTGACACTTTAGTGTGCTAATAATGTTACTCTATAAAATACTTGCAGAGAATTTTGGATAATTATAAAAGAAAACACATTAATCGTCAACCTTCTCATAATAAAGTTGAACACGAACTTCATGATAAATTTCTTGATTGGTTTATATCTTAAGTAAGTTCAATAGATGTACTTGAGTTATTCAATTGTGTATAATTCAATAGATGTTGAATCTTATATTTTTATGAATATATAGCCAAAATGAGAAACAATGCGTCAGAAGAGCTTAGATGGCTAGCTCGAGGTCTAAACATTTTGGTGAAAAAGTATGATAGATACAATGTTAATGTATGTATTTTTCATACAAAGGAAAGTGATAACCTTAATAAGTCCCAAAATAGTGGAGTCATGGTAACATCAAAGATGACAAGTTATGCAAATGCAAGAGATTGAGAGATGACTTACTTTGGGATTCTCAAAGATATCATTGAGATGAATTATTATGAGAAATTCAAAGTGGTTTTATTCAAATGTGATTGGATTGACCCTACCAACGGTGTTGGAATAAAGATCTAACGATATGGGTTTACACAAGTTAATTTTTGCGCTTGACTCATATTGGAGAGCATTTGAAGCATGAGACATTTATCTTTGCAATGCAAGTACATTTGATATATTATGTTGAAGATCCAAAGTATAAATACTAATATGTAGTTGGCCATATAAACTTAGAGATTTTTATGACATGGAAGTATTAGAGCTGGAAGCTCTCAATGAATCTAATCCATAAGATGTGAACTTAGTTCAAGTAGATATTGATGGTTTAACTTTTAAAGACATGGAATATGATTACAATATTGATGATAACAACATTTTACACAATGAGATCGTCAAGACGTCAATTAGCACGAGTCCCCTATTGAACTAGGAGGATCAGATCCACATCATGATACAAATATAAAACTAGAAGTTTTTTTTACTCTTTTAGAAGTTTATTAGGATAATAAAGTAGTGTTTCATTTAATTATCGTAATGCTACTAAATATTTTGTTGAATAGGACAATCTCAATGATGTACATGTGGATGGATCTGGCTGCCATCCATTTAGGCAAACCAAGAATAGAATACATGTGGCTCTCAATGAAGACATACAACCTAATGGTAACAAAGAAGATAAGTTTGGATACTTTTTTGGCACTGTTGCTAGATCATAAAATTTGTTACCTATACAGTATGATTTGAAGCATGTGTCACTTTAACATAAAGATCAAGCTTGGAAAATTGTATGGGTATGGATACTCAATATTGTTACCACACTTATATATTTATTGTTTCACACATTATATATACAGGCGCGCGCGCGCACACACACACACAGAGATATAGCTAAATGCATATTAACTTTTTGTAGTCAAAATATATTGTCGACGAAAGCCATAAAGAGTAATTTTTGAAATCATTGAATTAAAAATGGAGTATGAGAAGTACAATCTAAAGATGAAATATATAATTCAATATGAAACGGAAGAAGATGTATTACAACAATGAGATGAGTCTATTCCAAAAGAGAGTTTCATTGCAATAGCCCATAGATAGTACTTGGAAGAAAGAAAAGTATGGTTTTTTACTCTACATCTATGATTATTTGTATATAAAATAAACTAACTCTTATTTTTCTATCATAACATAGACTTTCTAAAACTAACAAGCATCACAGAGTAAACAAAAACACCCTCATACGTTAGGATGTATTAGTTTAGCAAAAGAAAATACTAACGGTAAACTTTAGAGTTTATAAATTTAATTTACATAATTTAAGTTTTATTTTAAGTATTTTAATCATATGTTCCCATTTGATATTTTGAAGAACTTGAAATAGACCCCTCAAGAATGAAGTTGTGCATAGCTTCACATGAGAGGAAGGATGAAACTTATGCGTATGAAGAAACCGCATATACTACTGTGAGTATAAGTTATAAATATTTATACAAAGGTTTTAAGTTGTTATTACATGTCTATTAATACTATGTCTCAATTTTCTATTGTAAGCAAAACTTAAAGAGCCCATGAATGCACTCCCAGATGGTGGTTATGATCTAATTTCACTAAGCGGCATGCTCTCACAAGTATTCGGTTTAGAGCATCCTGGACGTGTTCGTTCATTAGGAATCAGGCCAACTCCATCTAAAGTGTTCATGCAATCAGTGCACACCATGGGGATGAGTTGGAGACTCACGTGAGGTGCTTCCTATTTAAGAACTGAGCTTGAGACTCACTGCAAATTAGTGTCTGAGTTGGAGGCTTAACATGCACGAGTGCTAGAGTTGGAGGCTAAGCATATACGAGTGCCTGAGTTGGAGGCTCAATATGCACAAATGCCTAAGTTGATGGCTAAATATTCAGAGATGCCTACTCAACTAGACTTAGTTATGAAGTTTATGCATGAGTCTCGTAGAGGGTATGGTTTCATGCTTTGAACTTTATTTGATACTAGTGAAATATTTTGTTATTATGTATATATTGATACTTTGAATGCGTTGGGTAATTTGTATTGACAATCTAATATTTTGAATAGTCTTTTGAATTCATGGGTTAACGTTCAATAATTTATGTACACTGTAAATGTGTAGGATGAATATTGTTGTGACTCTTATGAATATAGTTGTTAAAATTAATATATATGCAGGAAATGTTGGGAGTAGTTGAAATATAAATGGTGGTTTGTAAATTCACCCTTTCTTCGGCGGTTTTATAATTATCGATATAGGTTGCATATAAATAAACTTATGTGACAGTTTAGATAACCGTCATAACAGACAGCTTATAATGACAGTTTTATAACCGTCACTATAAAAGGAGGATCTTCAGTGATGGTTAACCTAAACATGCACTATATGTCAATATAACAAAGTTCAAAAACATTCTTTGTAAGTAGAAAAACCTCCGTTAAAAACTATGTTTTAGCGACGTAACTTCATCAGTTGATAAAACCATCGCAAAAGGTAATGCGATGAGGCCTGTGGCGACGATTTGCCAACTATCATGAAAGGTCAAAATAACCATCACAGAAAAGTCTATTTTCTTGTAATGATTGTCAACGTGGTCCAGAGAAAATATTTCCACTCTTTAAAATAGGATTACAACAATTTTCTAGCAGAGACAATGCTAGAAAATATACATCAAGAGAAATGTAACACTTTATTGGTTGACTTTGTACGCCAACAATTGTATACAACCACTATCCTTTTTTTCTCTACTCTTTTGTTCCAATTTCTTATTCTTGGAACCTGCACACTTTCTCTTAATTGGCTCTTCCCGTCAGTGTGTGTTGTGTTGCCTTCTAAACTCCTCTATTTGTAGAGGAATTTGCAGCACGTTGCATTATCATTTGTCAAATAGTTCGGCACCGCAAATCTAAAGAAATTACGCAAACTGCTTCAAGAAATTTCCATTCATTAAATTTTCATGCTAGCATGACAATGCATTTAATACATACCCAGACCAAACAGTATTGTATGAAAAGGTTCAAATCTGAGCCCGCGATCTAACATATCGTCCATTCCAGACCTAAGATTTTGAGTCAATGGAGCCATTCCGCACAGACCGGACCGGCCCGCAGACCAAAATTAGACTGGCCATGATACTTGTAGTGCTTACAAAACATTAGGGTGATAGCTCATGGGATATTATCTCTTGTCCAAAAGTTGGAAGTCCAATCATTTTACCACTCACCCGGCAGATTCATTTAGTTGATATTTGGTTATTTCCATTTTGTAGGCTTTCTCAATATTTGAACTAATCTTTCAGTAGAGCTAGTGTAAAACTAAATAATCTAAATCAATTGATAAATAAGAAGACGAAAGATATATTTATTAATTTTTTACCATAATCTCACCGATAAGCCTTATCAACAAAGCATGATGAATATTCTTGATGTTGAAAATCTCAACAGTGAAGATACGTGTGCTCCCTCTTTCAGTTGGGAATCCTCTTGGCCAAGGAATCTACAAAACACAAACAAAGAACCCAAAGAATGAATAGAATCGTGGGTGATTTTCTCGTTTAAAGACTTCCGATGCCTAAGTTAGTATCTTGGTAGAAATTCGGCAGAATTTTCCTAAAGAGAGAATAACTTACCTTCTTCTAGAGTAGGTGTGGGTATTTATACCTAAATCCTTGGATGGCAAAGCGTGTCAAAGCACCATTAAGGTGGCATCTAACACATCATCATGATGATTGGACCTGACCGACATTCGGGTCAAATAAGAGGACGCCATGTGGAGTATCACTTTCGACGAGTAATGATAATGCTAACGCAGGGCCAGTCGAGCTCTTTCAGCGGACCTCATTCATGTCGTTCTTATTCTGCTCAGGTCGATGCAGCCTGACCTACCTGGAGACTAACTTGGCTCTAGGTCAACCTCCTCCCTCTGGGGGCTTGGGCTCCCAATGCCTTTTTCCTGTAAACCTCTTTCTGTGGTGTGACACATGGCACCATGTTGCTGGTAGTCAAGGAATTCCCATTTTAGTTGCCCCTAATCAAAGATTTGGGGGGTTCTGTCTGCCTGTTTCTAAAGACTTCTTTTTTCATATTTCTCCTCCGAGCTAGTTACATGCGGGGTGATGCTAAGTGCTCTGTTTGTCTTGAGTGACCTTCACTTATGTCTGAACCTTGTTCAACCAGTTGACCCATCATTAATTGAATCAGCTACTTGGTAGTCCTTTGGTGTGATTTATCCTCGTGCGCGCATATCTTTGCCTTTTTTTAACTTCACAATTAGCTATTCTTTAGGGTGGTGGTAATGATGACGTGCGGGCGCATGAAGGGAAGAGCGAGAGTCACGATGCCTGACTCCTTCATGCATCACCTGTCACCTTCATATACTCATGAGCGACACTTGAGTGCCTGAGATCGTTCCATTGGCCCACGAATATGTACCTTTTTTTCCATTAGATCGATGGAGCGATTTTGATATCGTATGGACCAGGGCCTATAAATAGATGGTTTCCTCCATTCCTTCAAACATTTTATTTCTAGTGAGATACTGAAACCTTTTGCAAAAATTTCCTTCGTTCTTTCAAAACCAGAAACTCTTCTCTTCACTTTAGGTCATCCCTCATTTTCTTTCTTATATTTTTCCTACCCTTCCGATCTCTCTCAGGGTTTTGTCAAGAATTTTGTTAGTTTGGGCCCACATTCTCCTATTCTATTATTTTAGAAGATTTCTTGAAGGTTGCCCATTCTTGTTTCGACTCACTCCTTGATGTCGTTGTTTTGATATGGTAAGTTGATATTCCTTCACCTCATTTTTCTCTTTTTTTATTCTTCCTTTTTGCATGTCCTCAAAATTTTCGTCGTGTCTGGGGTTCCAGAGGTTCTTAGACTATATGGGTTGTGTTGATAGTCGACCTAGCCCACTAACTCCATGCCAATTTCAGGACTAATGTTGGTCCGAGCGAGGTCACCGACCGATGGGAGGCTTATGGATATCTTTCCTCCTTAATTGAGGATCATCCTCAGGCACGATTTTGAGGGCTTATCATATCCTAGACTATATTCAACTACTGTTGTCGGAGGTGGGCGAGAAGATTAGTGCCCCATTTTACGGGGGAGTTAGGTTGTATTTGGCCTCACTAAAGTGTGGGCTGAGGCTTCCCTTACACCATTTCCAGAGAGAGTGGTTTTCTAAGATAGGTATTGCTTTGGCCCAGCTTCAACCTAACTTATAGAGGGATTTGATTGCCTGTTGGGTGCTCTGGAGATTGCATCATGGCGAGGATCTCATACTAGATGAACTTGACTTTATGTTTCAGTTGAAGTCTCCTCCTAAGAGCAAGGTCCGAAGGGTGCCTCCTCGTGACCAGGGCTGGTACTATATTAGTATCTATACTAGGATGGGTGAATGGGATCATGACTAGAATATTCACCTAGTATCATGATTGGAAGGATAGTTGGTTCGTGATCTCTGGGTTCTAGAATGGTCTTACCAGCGACTCGGAGCTAGTGCACCTGGTTCCTCAAATCTTCGAGACCGCAGGTGAGCTCACACTTCCAGAGCAGGGGAAGTTATGCTTGTCTCTACTTTAGGCGCTAACTTATATTGTTCCCTTTGTAGTGATTAGGAAGAGGCCGGAAGGATTTCCAACCCACCTTCAATCTTAGATTTCTTGCATGGTCAAGCTTTCATTGAGCCCTGTGTTTTCGACATCCTTGTTACGCATGGATGTTTGTTTCAAGTGAGTCTATATTTGGATCCTCTAGAGGACGTTACGACTGATCTTCCCGTTGAGGTTTGCACGGAGGATTCTAACTCGGGGAGTTCAAATTCCAATGGGCCTAAGGGTTTTCTTGATCATATAAGTTTGATCCAAAAGCATTCTCCTACTCTCATTGTTATTATTATTATTTTGTCCTTTTTAACACGGTTTCATCTGTGTAGGAATGGTCGGAGCCGATCCTTCCCTGACGAACCAAAGAAAAGAGCTTGATGCCTCTAAGGTTTAGAACATGGAGGAGCTTCAAGCCAAGAAACTGAAGTGATCGAAAGGGAAGATAGTTCCATCTACATCTCATCCTTCTAATCTTCAGCCTAAGGTGTCGGGGACATTACCACTAGCTCCACATCTCCCTCCATCCTCTACCTTTGCTTTGCCAAAGCCCATTCCTCCACCTCTTTCTGAGTTCATTGGGAATTTCCTAGATAATTTTGCCCCTCCTTCTTCAAGTTAGGATCCGCCAAAGGCCAGTGGTGGCTATGGAGCTTCTAAGGGCTCAGCTAGGTCACCCCAACCTTCTATTTTGCCTTGGGCAGTAGTCATTCAGGAGATTGAGAAGTCCTCTCCTCATGTTTGTGGTTCTGCCACGTTGGGCTCTAGCCAACTGGGGTCTCATTTTTTTTTCAATGCATATTTTATTCCTTATGCTTCATCTAGTTATTTGATGAATTTTTGCAAATCATGACCTTTAATGTAGCTTTCTCGAGAGATCCACTTCCGAACTCAGGCTAAAAACTAAGAGAGGTAAGATCAGAGGAAGCATGATTTAGCGAAGGCTCAGTCGCAGGAGAGGTCCAGCCGATGGACTGAAAGCTATGTCAAAGAGATGGAGGACTTCAAAAAGTCTTCTAAATTCAAGGCAACTCTTATCGCGGAGTTCGCTCTGGGATATGAGAGATGTCAGGATGAGGTCATCGATACTCATCCTGAGTGGGACTTGGTATTTCTTAGCTGTCCTATAGATCCTCTGCCTACTCATCTGGCCTTGGCCTATGAGTGAGGGTGAGGCATAGAAAAATGCCGAGATGCTGCATTCTCCTTTTGCTCTATAGAATAGGTCCCCATATGTTTCCCTATGGCTCTCTAGTCTATCTATTTCCGACGTGCTAGACATGGAGTTCTCTCCTCCTTTTCCTCATGTTCATCCTGAGGAGGAGATCTCCCACCCACCGCCAGAGCTGGCCAAGGCTACTGATACTGCCGAGAAGTTAGACATAGTGGTCTCTCCTCCTTTACCCTTGGGTCAACCTGAGGAGGAGATACTTTGTGACGCCTCGATCCTTGAGGGTTTAACATACGTGTAATTTCATAATTTTGAAATCTCCAATTCGAAACAAACCCTAATTTTGAGAAAATTCTCAAATTGAAAATTCTTAATTTACCCATGATGGAAAGCCCCTGACCTTAAATATCAGAAGCATTAAACTTATCCATGATTGGAATCTTAATCATTTAATAGCGGAAGCAAGAAAGTGTTTTAAATGCATAATTAGTAAAACCTCGAAAAACTAAACTAAATTCTGAAATAAAGTCAAAACTTAAAATCCATAATTCATGAAACTTTCACTCATCATAATTCGTAGAAAATCATAACGTAAAATAAACTACTTAAATAACCAAGTTCAACAGAAAATGTTTTCCTATTTTTTAAATCAAATCACAAACTAAAAACATAAATTTCTCTGATCTAACTGGTTATGGCAGTCTCCCACTTATGCTGCTCACCATCACCACCTGCATCATAAATAACTATGGGGGAATGAGTATTTTAAAATACTCAGTAAGCAAACTCACATAATAACATGCATCCACATGTCATAAATGCAATCATGACATAACATAACTGAACTTGACATATAACATAAATGAAATAAAGTAACGTACTTGATCATGACATGGCTTAACATAGCACTCAAATAACACGTGTCTCAAACAGAATCATTTAGCAATCTTAATCATATATTGGCTTGTCATATCCTCTAGTTAACAACCCAATCAGAACTGACCACGTCATGACGAATTGGACGATGAAACAGATGGCACACATCGGGCGACGAAACAGATGACACTCATTGAGCGACAGAACAGATGACACTTATAGGTGACGAAAAATGTGAACAGATGGCATCTCATGAGTGACGGAAAACATTTACAAATGACACCCAATGAATGACCAAAACATGAACAGATGACACCCTATGTGTGATGAAAGCATGAACAGATGACACCCCATTTGTTTAACAGAACATAACGTGAACAGTCCTGATTTCTTGTTAACTAAAGGTCATGCTTAAGTTCATATTTTACTTAATTACCACTTGTATGAATTAACCTCATAACATGCAGAATCCAACGTATGACAAAAATTAATCATATAATACGCATTGATACATATAACAGAATCAAACATGATAACATACTACACAAAATCAGTCATACTCAGACATTTATCTCATGATAATCACATTAATAACTGAACAGTAATTAATTACTAAAGTTTTAACGAAATATAATAATTATTGAAATGGTTAAACATATAATAAATATATGATACAATTATAACATCGGAGTCACATCGTTATATAAGTCAATTTACATAAACACATATATGAAAGTAACATGCTTATAGACAATTAAAGTTGATGAGAATGACACATATTACATTTATCACACGTGGGTCACATTACAATGTAAATTCACTTACACAAAGCTTATACATTTATAACAACGAGAGTCACACCATCATGTAAGTCCACTTACAGCATACATATTCATCACACATGGGTCACATTACGATATAAATTCACTTACACAAAGCATGTACATTTATAACAACGGGAGTCACACCATCATGTAAGCCCACTTACCTAAAGCGAAAGAATGAATTAAACAATTAATGACCTGAAATCCAAAAAAATATAATCACTAAATTATTTTGAAATAAAATAACACATTTTTAATATCATAAAATAAAAGAGAATTTATTAAAACGGTGCGAAGGGGTCTAAGCAAGGTCGGAAAACAATATATCGGGTCCAAAGTCAAAAGATAAAGTTTTGGGTCAAAAGGTTCAGATCAGGCTGGTTCGGACCAGTCCGGTTCAATTTTATCTGATAGACCGGTTCAGGCCTGTCCGAGTAAACTGAACCAGTTCGGTTTGTGATGAACCGGTTCAGGACAGAACAACTGGGTGCAAGACCTAGTTGCAGAACAGAAAGCGAGAAAACAGGGAGAGGAAGAGAGAGGAAGAGAGAGAGAGAGAGAGAGAGAGAGAGAGAGAAAATGAGAAGGAGAGAGAAACAAAGAGGGGAAGAAAAATAGTGAGGGATTCTGATAGGGGAAGAGAGAGAGGGATGTAGAGAGAAGAAGAGAGAGACAGAGAAGAGAGAGAGAGAGAGAGAGAGAGAGAGAGAGAAACAGAGGGTGAGAGAAAGGGAAACAGAGGTAAAAGGATAGACTGGGTGAAGCAGAGAGAGGGGGACGAAGAGAAGAAACAGAAACTTACCGACGTGACAGAGCTGGAAGCAGTCCGTGAAGGTGGCGAAAGACTTCCACAAAGTGTAGAGACGAGACAAAATCAAAGATGAAAATAGAGGGGAAAGGAGAGAACAAGGAGAAATAAACAGAGAGGGAACCAAAGAGGGGAAGAGAGAGAGGGATAAAGAGAGAAGCAAACAGAGACAGAGAGAGAGAAAATGAGAGACAATGCAAAGATGAAGAGACAGCAAAAGAGATAAATTGAGAGAGAAAGGGAGAAACAGAGGGAGAGAGAAAAGACAGAGAAAGAAGATAAGAAGAAGGAGAAAAGAAGAAGCTTACCGGGAGGAATGGCGACATGAGGCTTTCACTAGGGCTGCCAAGGGGGAGAGAAGGAGAAAGAGAGAATCACCGGGTTTTTCAATGGGGTTCGCAACAGAGAGGCTGCACGAGAGGGAGAGCTAAGAGAGAAGAAGTTTTAGAATATATATATTAGGTTAGGTCTAGCTTAGTATGTATGTGCATATAATGTGAGTGGGTTACAATTGAGGGGTGAGATTGCCTAATCAAGGATAAAATAAAGTTAGGGTAATATTATGGTATACATAAGCATATGGTGTGAGTTAGATAGAGATAAAGGGAGAGATAGAAGCAAAAAAAACTCTTTTTAAATTTAATTTTAAACTAAATCATATATAATTAAAATTATTTTACCAAAATTACAAATATTCACTTTTTAAATTCAAATTTTAAAATCACTTTATCTTTTCAATCAATTTTACAAAAATACTCATTTACGAAGGGTCGGGATATTACATACTTTCCCTACCACCAGAGTAGACCAAGGAAGCTAGTACCACTAACACTTCTTTGGCCTCTACCGTTGATGCTGTTGAGGCTCCGTTAGCCCTTACCACTTAGCTTATTACTTTTTTCTGCTATTTATAATTTTTCCATTCTCTTTTGTTTATGATCTCCCTTTTCCCTTACCCTTGTAATTTTTCCTTTTCCTTTGAATGAATATGTGCTTTCTCCAATGAATCTATCTCCTTTCTTGCTTCTATTATAACCTTTTACCTAGACTTTGATTGAGCCTTAAGTGAGTGAAGCTTTACGATTGTCAAGTTCTAGCTTAGTCCAAACGGAATTTTACTATTTCCTCATTCTCGCTATATGTATGCTTTACACAATAATGCTTGTTTACATGGGTTGTAGGGTTACCTTTATTATTTCCTGGTGGGTTGCCTCATTTGAAGAAGGTCGGGTCGTATAGTTCTTTCGTAGCCTTAGAAAGTTGTTTGGGTGTTGCCCCTTACGGGAGGTTTGTTCGTGTGGACCTGCTTCAAAATTTTGTCTGTTAGGTAGTCTAGGAAGCTGGCCAAGCTATTTTCAATTTTGGCGTTTAGCCAGGTACTCGTGCTCTGGTCAAAATTCCTTTCTTATCTGACGAGCTAGAGAGCGAGCGAGACTTCCATTTTCCTTTAATATCTAGTCGGGCCTCTTTGCTCGGGCTAGTGCTTTTTCCCGTCTTGTGTGCTAGAATGCAAGCCAGCATCATTTATTCCTTTTGAGTCTAGCCAGGCATTTCTGCTCTAACTAGAGCTTCTTTTCCCTTCTGGCGATTAGAATGCAAACCAGAAGTCATTATTTTCCTTATGGAGTCTAGCCAGGCATTTCTGCTCTAACGAGAGCTCTTTTTCTCGTTTGGCGAGCTAGAATGCAAACCAAACATCATTTTTTCCTTGATCTTGCTTTATGGTAGAATGGGTCTTTTATTGATAATTGTCGCTCGATTACATGGCTTCCTTCTCTTTCCCTTTTTTTGTTACCCAAAGGGTGAATTAATTGCTTGATCGGTTCCTTCATTATGGTCGACTCCTTCCATTTTCTGGTCCCCTCTTACCAATCCCACACCTGTGGGGGTAGGAAACTTCATGATTCCATGGTACATGAAGGGTACAACCTTGAACTTATAGATGGTGGGTCTGCCAAGGATAATGTTGTATAAACTCGACCAGCTTAGTGGCAAGCGGTAAGGTTGTGCCCAGGGTCACGGGGAGCTCCATCACGCCCTCTAGGGTAATCTTGTGTCCTCTGAATCTTACTAAAGGAGTAAAGCACGGGTGGTATGGTTTGGGGTCAAGTCCCATATGCAGGAAGGCAGAGTAATTCAGGATGCCAGCCGAGCTACCATCATCTACCAAGGTCTGCCAAACCTTGATATTGGCAATCATGGGGAGTTGACTAGCGCGTCGGTGTGTGGCTGGTGCATCAGATGTGCCTCTTCCTCAATAAACTTGATCGTCTCCTCTACCTACTTTTGGGGTGGACGAGGGAGGACGCTGAAGAACACTAGATGTCCTGCCTCCTGAGCCGCCACCTTTCTTTTTGGTTGGGATTCAACGTGTTGGGTCCTCCGAATATCATCTTGATTTCTCCCATGGGATTGTGTGGTTGGTTTGCTTTTTGCTCAGGTTGTCTCTTAATCCTTCACTCCTATCTAGAGGGTTGTCATTCCCGCAATTCCTTCAGCCGGCCATGAACTCTTTAAGGTACCACTTCTGGATTAGGGCCTCAATACATTCTTAGAGGTCGAAACACCCATTTGTGTTGTGCCAGGAGTCACGATGGTACATATAGTGCTTTCTGGTATCCTTCTTCTCATCAAGCGTCCGTATTACCTGGGGCTATTTTAGTAGCCTTTTGTCCCTTATGACGTAAAGATCTTCTCCTGCTAGGCCACGAGGGGGGTATAGGTGGTGAACTGGATGGTTAGGTAAGGGTTCTTCCCCCCGCGCCAGCTTGAAAAGGGCGGGCAAATCTCGAACAAGGCAGGTGCCAGGTTAGAAGTTTTGGGAGGGTGGCGCCTCTTAACCTCTCCTGGTTCTTTTCCCTTTTAGAGATTCTGACCACTTGGCCTTTCCAACTCTCTCTCAGCTCGGATCATCACTTCGACACTAATGTATACACCTGAAGCTCAGTGAGGGAGACGAGGTCATACTTGGCCATCGACCACCTTATCATAGAGTGAGTAATCCACTTCTCAACATGGTTACCACTGTGTCTCCACTAGAGTTGTCAACTTGTAGATACTCTTGATTAAAACGGTTCATGTATTTTTTCAATGACTATTTCGACCATTGCTTTACCGTCATCAAGTAAGAGGCTGGCCTCCTTCGCTCCCTGCCTTCCAAGAACTGTCCATCGAGCCTTATGAGCTCGGTGAAAGAGTGAATGCAGTTCGGCTTCAGCCGTCCTTTCCATTTCTGGGTAGGTTCGCTGAGCATCAGGCGGAACAACTTGTACATCAAGGGCTCTAGGAAGCTGTGTAAGTCCATCCAGACTTTGAAAGTTTCTAAATGCTTGAACAGGCTTTTAGTCTCATCATAGGGCATCTTGAACTTTGGGGGAAGTTCAGCATGTTGGATCTCTTTAGAAAAATGGGACTCGGCTCTCCCTAGAAGTGTTTCGATAGATGTACCGACGATTCATCTTCGTTCCTTAACTCTTTTATCTGCATCTGGATCTTTTGTATCTCAGTCCACTGCCTAGATCTCTCTGTGGTGTTGTTAGTCAACTCCATCATTTTGACGATTTTAGTGGAGAGGTCATCTCTACCCTTGGTCTGTTCCTCCATTTCGGGGGCCATCTTACCCTTTCTCGAGCGGTCCTCCTCCTTTGCCCCCGATCACGGGATGACTATATCTCCGTTGGGGAGTCCTTTTGCTACTGGGGGTTGTTTTCGTGGGTGGTAGGGATGGCCCTTGTTGGTAAAAGGCTGCCACGATGTTGGTGAAGTCCAACATTTCTTTACTCATTCTCCTGACCACTTTGGAGGAGAAGGGAACGATTTTAATGTGGTTCCCACAGACGGTGCCAACAGTTGATGCCGAAAATCTCAACAATATGAATATGTGTGCTCCCTATTTTAGTTGGGAATCCTCTTGGCTTGGGAATCTGTAAAACACAAACAAAGAACCTAAAGAACGAAAAGAACCGGGGGTGGTTTTCTCACCTAAATGCCTCTAATACCTAAGTCAGTATCCCAATAGAAATTTGGTAGAGTTTTCCTAAGGGGAGAGTAATTTACCTTCTTCTGGAATAGGTAGGGGTGTTTATACCTGAAGCCTTGGAGGACGAAGCGTGTCGAAGAAGCCTTGATGATGTGGTGGTTCCTCCTTGATATGACGAGTTAGAGGCGGCATTTAATGCCCTTGTTCCTCGGGGTGCCATGAAAGGGTATGTATTAAATGCTGATATGCCCCTAATCATGCCAACGTGGATGAAACGACTGATTGAGGGCTGATCTGACACTTCATCATAATGATTGGACCCAACCGGCGTTGGATCAAAAAGGAGGATGCTACGTGGAGTATCACTTTCGATGAGTAATGATAACACTAACACAGGGCCAGGCTAGATCTTTCAGTGAATCTCATTCATGCCGTTCTTCTTATGCTCAGGTCGGTGCAGCCCGAGCTATCTAGAAATTGGCCTGGCTAGGTCAACCTCCTCCCTTTAGGGCTCGGGCCCCCAATGCCTTTTCCTGGCGTAAACCTCTTTACGTGGTATTACACGTGGCATCATGTTGAGTTGAGAAAGGCCCATAACAAATATTGTTGAGTTAGTATCCATCTGATATATGTTTCTACTTATGTAGACATTCAATAAAATAAACTTTTGAATTACGTTATGATATCAAGTATAATTAAGTTTTTCTTGAAGACATCAAATAGTTAAAATATCTATTGGAGCTCTTCTAGTAGGAAAATATTTATTAGAAGATTTCATGTACTCAAACATATCTCATGAAAATACTGAAATTAAAGTTTTAGAAATTCAACCCCATCAAATTAATATATCTAAATTAATGAATAAATAGGAAGGATAAAATATATATTTATGAATTTCCACCATATTACCAATACACCAATTGGCAAAAATTAGTTAATGTTTATTTGTTGATAATGATACATTTCATATGTATTGTAGAAACATCTACTTGAGTACATATTTGCTGATTCTAAAAGTGTAGGCATTAATTCTGAACTTATTTTCAATTTAAAAAACAAATTGTCAGCTAAATGATGACTTCAAGTATGAGTAAGTATTTATTTAAAAAGACGTCAAGTAGTTAAAACTATATACATTAAGACTTTTTACTTGACAACTTTCAGTAATCAAAAATAGCTACTTGAATATTTCAAGTTATCAAATATATATATTTAATGACTTTAAGTAGTCAAAACATATGTACTTAAAGATATTGAGTTGAGAGAAAAAGCTACTTGAGTCCTTTAAGTGTAAATATATATATATATATATATATATTAAGACTTCAAGTAATCAACATATTTATTTGAAGACTTCAAGTTGTCAGAATTATCTACTTTAATTAAAAATCAACTTTACAATACTTAACGATTTTAAAAGTAACAAAAACATCTACTTGACATCAAATTATAACTACTTGAAGATTTTAAATGTCAGGAATGTCTACTTGAAGAGTTTAAGTAGTCAAATGTATCTACTCAGTGACTTCAAGTTGACATGAATTTCTACTTATTGTGTTTAGGTGTTCAGTTAGTGTCCATTTGATATATGTTTGTTAACTAAAAATATAGTTACTTGAAGACGTCAAGTAGTTAAAAATATCTACTTGAAGACTTCCAATTAACAAACATATGTACTTAAGATTTTAAGCATCACAAATAGACACTTGAAGGCTTCAAGTAATCAAACATATCTATTCAAAAGACTTCGAGTAGTTAAGCATGTCTACTTGAAGACACAGAGTTCTAAAAAATATCTATTTGAAGATTACAAGTTGTTAGAAAGATCTACTTGAAGACTTCAAGCTGTAGTGATGTAAATATTTCTCAACAACTTTCCAATAAGAAACAGTTGGTACATCAAACGTTAATAAATATTACTTGCCACTCCAAGTAATGACATATAACTACCTAAAGATTTCAAGTAATAAAAAATATATACTTGAAGACAGTAGTCAAACATATATACTTGAGGACATTACATTGTGAGAAACATGTACTTGTAGAGTTTCAATAGTCAAACATATCTACTTGAAGACTTCTAGTTGTTAGATATATTCGCTTGAAGAACTTCAAGTCGTCATGCATATGTACTTGAAGACTTCAATCATATCTATAATATATAATATATCAAAAGCTGATAGAAGATTAGAATACCTTTTTGACGATTTTATTCATCTATTATTAATACATTACCCAAAATAACATTCTAATTTACATGTGATATTTAATAATTGGTTAATTCTAAAATTATAATGAATTGATCAAAGTAGTCATTAACTTTTTAAATCCATTCACGTATTTAATGAATTTAAAAAAACAAGTAATTAAACCATTTTTAAGTTAATTTTAATTTGATAACTTTAAATGAATTGTAGAAATTATTTAAAATGTTATACAGAGATCAAAACTACAGTTTCTACTAATTTTTTTAAATATAAAGGAAAAGTGAATTATCTCTATAAAATTTAAATTACAAAATATAAAATTTTATTAAATTAGAAACATAATTTTAGAAACTTTAGCTATACTATATTTTATATGTTAGTATAATCAATATTTTACATATATATAGTTACAAAAAATTTACAAACAGCCAATAAAATTTGCAATATAAATGAATAAAGAAAATTTACAAATAGAAGGAAACTTGAATAAGCTGTGAATCATCTCGATATTATAAATTATCTAGAAGAATTTTGAATTAAAAAATGCATGGTCCTAAAATTTATACAGTAATATACGATAAAAAGATACTAAAAAAAATATTTCAGAAGAGAAAAATAAATATGATAAATTATTTTACTACGGATAATGGACATTAAAAGTTATTACATTTTTTTTACTATAAAACTAAAAACTAAACAAAAAAATCTTTGCAATAACTAATTGTTATTGTCTGAAATAAGATTTTTTTATATAAAGACCTCTAAAATCATACGCACGATCATTCACATTCATAATATCACAATAATATTAAATATTAAATTTTATAGGTATTAGTAAAAGAATAATTAGTGATTTGAATTTGAAATGAAATAAATACAAGAAAAACTTAATCTTATACTATATTTAGTGGGGCTTAAAGGATAAAATGGGAAATCAAAAGTTCGCCCCTCAAGCCCAGTTTTATATAGTAAGATAAAATAAAATTTATAGTGATGCAACTTTCATATATATATTTATGTGTAATTTGTATCTTTTTTTTCTATCTTCCCTTCAATTAGTAAAATCCAAAATTACACATATTTATCACACCTGATCTATACTGTATTAAAATGAGCTTAAATCGGAGAAATTTTTTGTTTTCATTTTTACCCTTCAAGTTTTTTTAAAACATCAAATAAATTAGATATTTCATTAATTTTTCATTTTCTTTATTTACATAATAGACTTTATAAATAGTTTACAAGTTAAATATGTTTAATAATATTGAGTAATTAGATACGCGAATAATGTCCGCAAAGACTAATTTTAAGATTTTTTTTATGTACAAGGAGTAATGATTTTTTAATTGTTCATATCTCTTTGTTACCGATTTGTAAAATTTATATTATGTAATATTTATGTTATTAGCAACATTAAAATTTCTAATATGTTATTAGGGATGACGTATATTTTCCCTGGGCCGGGTCAAGGCTGGACAGCCAACCCACCTTAGAGGGCCAGTAACTCATAGCCCGTCTAGTCATGTATTCTCCGAACCAGGGTCGACCTTGAACGGTCTTGGTTAACACCTCTAGCGGTAGGTACTAATTCTCAATCGATCTTTATCTAAAAATAAAGGTCTAGATCGAGAAGAGATGAAAGTCTCATATTATGTTTTGAATGAGAGAAAGAAGTGAGGAATCCTCTTTTCGACTCTGGTTCTCACACTCTAATCGTTTTTTTTTCTTTCAATTACTTTAAAAGTAGCTTCTCAGCTTGAGTCACTCAAAATTTTTATATGTACTTTTTATTTCTCATGAAATAAATGATATCTTCTTCTGAAAATCCTAACTATTCGATTAAATGTGAACAAAATTTGAAAAGTGAGTTTTATCAAACAAATATAGGTTGTTGCTTTTTTAGTTTTTTTTTTTTTTTTGCAAAATTGAGCATGATTGTCTCATGTTGAATCCAACAAGAGATGATACTGATCTGTTTTCTTCTCAACCCAATTCAGAATATGTAGCCGTTTCTTTTTTTCTTACGATATTTTTTTCGTTTAATTTAAACTTGTAGAGTTTATTGTAAGAAGAGTCTTCAGTTTATTGTATTTTTTTCACATGAAACCTCCTAAATGGTATGACCCTTTTGACCCACCTAGAAACCTAGATCTTGGACTCGTGCAAACCCAACTATCCACTTGAACCAGACAAGTTAATGGTTGATGACTCATACAATAATTGTTTGTCCTTGGCGGAGATTGAACTTATAATCTTATGTTATGTTGTGTGTCAATACTTATCAGTTTACGTAACTTTCTTTCACAATAATTTCATTCAAGCTTTCAAATGACTGTTAAATATAAGAATGAACTTAGATACTAAAAAAAAGTTTAATGATTTTAATATTTGTAATGTCCTTGTTTATTTTTTATATTTTATTTTTAATCTCAAGGGTAAAATAAAATCATAGGAAATGAACAGAAAATATTTTTGTTGCAGTCAAAATCGGAACAACACATGTATCACATGCTGATGAGTTGATGTCTCTAGACGCAATAGATCAAAGAACATGAAGAGCAAACGTCACCAAACATGGTCTCTTTACCTTAGGGCCTCCAAAGCTTAAGTTAAAAGTGTAGAGTGAATTCGATAGAGTTTCTATAAGGATCGAGTGAACTTATCTTATTTTTTGTGGGATAGGTCATTATATAAGAGACATGTCCTGACGAGGCATTTAGAACTTGGAAGAATATTCCAAAATGTTCTTATTGGCTGATAAGAATGGGGGACAAGCTTAATGTCTTGTCCTTCCAACTCACGTGAGGTGACTTGAGGGGGACACCAAAAGAGGTGCTTTTGACATGGAAAAATGCGGTTGGGCATACTGGGCAGGGATCCAATCCCACAAGACTACGTGGAGCGTCCCTTTCGGGTGGCAATGATTTAAATTGTATTGTCTCTCGAGGTGTCTGGCGCTGAGCACTCCCCGAAGATGCCATTATTCTAGCATCTGGACCGTCTAAAATAACATGAAGTCCTGGCCCGAATAGCCTGATCTCGAGCTGGAGCTGCTTTGCAACAAGGTAACTCTGTCGAGTCCGACCTACAGAATCGGGCAACGACTGGGGGAAGTTCCACTTTAAACTTGATGAAAATAAGGAAACGCGTTTTTCCTTCATGGAGGGCTCGGAAAATAACCACAATAATTTCATATATTTGTTTATTAATTCTTGGCCTCCTGCTTCTCCTTTACAACCATTAGAAGTTTTAATCAAATATCATGTAATTATATGTTATTACCTCCATGAACGTTAGCATTTAGATGTTAATACAATTAACCAATTATTTAATATTCAGAAAACTAAGTTAATTAAATAAAAGGTGCTTTAAATGACATTAACCATTCCACCTCAAATATAAACCATTTTTTCATGTTCCCTCTACGGGTAACCAATCAGCAGTTTCTTTCTCCACATTACATAAATATTCCAACTTCATAACATAAATTTCTTTTAATAACATAAATTTTTCCAAAGAAAACATTAAACACAGCTAACTGTTCAACTCCAAAACCTTTGAATTTCTTAATAATAAATTAGACTGTTCTAGAAAAGGCGATTGAGGCATTTTGAAAATTGGAATTAATCAACTTGTCTTCAATTCTTACATCTAAATAAATTAAGGGAATACAATTCATGTTTTTGATCGGGTAAGTAAATATTAAATTTTTCTTTATTTTGATCTGGTTAAGCTACATTAAAAGACTCATTTATACTATAATTAGAGCTTATTTAAACCCATAATCAAAACAATCGATTACGAAAATTGTTTTAATTTTATAATAATAGAATGTATCATGGTGAAAAAAGTAACAGTTGAGTCAATATGTGATTAACCCGAGTTATTAATTTGTAAATGCATCAGTTGACTAATGTAAGTAGCTACTTCGTTTCAATTTATATCCTAAAATGAAAAAAAAAATTAAGTTGTCGCATAAAATTTTAAAAAAATTACTTATTTATATTTATATTTTTCCTCCAAGTGATCGAGATTCGATCTCTATAAATTTTCCATTTACTTATGAGAAAAAAAATTATTTGTGCATCCATGATACCGATTTATATCTCTTTCATTTATGACACATAATCTTTTTATAGCATACCAACCCAAAAATTCCATTTGTACTTAGTGAGAAAATTTATTTTTTTATCGGATGTCCCCCAAAGGGACTGAGAATTTTTATTTTAACGACTCAAACATTTTATATAGTACTTCTATTCTTCTATTCTTCTGTATGATATGTTACACATTTGGAATGATATGTTACCTTGTGGGTCTCTATCTTCTATTCTTCTGTATGCTACCGTTTTTGCCGTTAATGGAACTTTTTTTTTGAAAAAAAAATTGTAATCTACTAATTACCAGGGCATACATCAAAGAAGTAACAATAATGGGATTTATGACATCACACTAAAAAGTTATTGATAATTAATTTTTATTTTCTTAATATATATGTATATTAGATCATTAGATCTTTAGTTCTGAATCGATGATCTAAATTGACTGAAGAGACTCAATTGTTTCTGAGCATGAGGTTTAGATGATAAGTTTTCTTATTTGTGGCGGTAAAGATTATGAATCAAGATTTTCCTTGATGAAATAAGAGAGGATCTTGTTAAATCAGAGACGGATTTATCAAAAAAAGGATAAGTCGGATTTGTCAAATGTTTAAAAAAAAGTATCAGACTCATTTTTATCTCAGCATTTGATTTTGAGCAGCTGTCCGTGTTAAAATGAAGAGAACAGATTAACTTATGTGGATTCATGATGTATATATTCAAAGACTAGAGAATCTCTTTCCAAACCAAGAGGATGTATAAAACTGGTGGGACTAGCTCAGTCAAAGTCATTAACTCTTGGTTTTCATTACGAGATCAGCCGAGATGACTCTGGATATCTCGAGCACAGTCGCGCGTGACTGCGGAGATATCGATCCGACAACAGCATTCGTCAAGGGTCAACGCCCGTAAAAGCCGCTATTTGACATTAGTTAACCTTAAATCCAAACTCAGTCATTTTTTTCAGGGAGTCCAAACAAAAACAATTTGGAATTATTTTGATAGCAATTTAAGGCTAGTGCTAAATACAAGGCTTTTTTTACTATCTACAAGGTCGTAATTATATAGAAAATTCAATATATGGACAATTTTGACCTCTTAATTCATTATATCTTACTTTAAATATTTATTATTAATGCAAATCATTTGAAGATACAATTTCCATTGGTGTAAAAATACTAGTATTCCCTGTCAAAAAGGTAATTTCAATTCCCGTAGAATTTAATTTCCTTAAAAAAATACATCTAATAATTAAGTGTTGTGATATGCCTGATACTCATTAACTGATTATTTTGATCCCAATAAAAGAAAACGTATTTACCTAACCATGGTTAAAATTATTTTTCACCCATGATTAAGTGACTCTTGGAAACGGACTGATTAGGTAAGCCTAAGCAGGAAATCGCTGCAGCCAATAGAAATGAGAAAATCTATGAATTTCTCTCTATATATTGTCCCTCCTCCTTTTTTAACTGCGACAGAGACAGAGATAGAGTCACACTTTCCAGTTGTTTCTGTTCTGTTTTCTGAGAATCCAAACCCAGGTGTCATAAACTTCGAGAGTTTAATTTCTGTTTGGATCGTGGAAGAGTGATATGAAAATGGGTGAGAAAGTTGATGAGTTGGGGCTAACACTAAGTTTGAGCTTGGGACGTGGAGGAACACAGCATTGTTCTAATATTCAGAGGCCTTCAAAGTTTATGCAAAATCACCACCAGAAGAAGAGGACATGGAATGAAATGTTTAAATTATTTGGTAATTTATATTTCTTTTTATTTATTTTCCATCTGTTGTTTCCCTCTTGAGGAAAAAGTTTCACTTTTTTTCTTTCCTTGAAGAATCTGAAAAAGGTTCTCTCTTGATTCTGTTGATTATCAACATCTTTGTCCTACTTGACAATGTAATAGAAATTCACAATTTAAAAAAAAAATATTAGAAAAAATAACCATAAAAATCACATTTAATTTCACAGTTGCAGTTTAACTGTGCCAAAACAAGCTTGGTAATGCCATTTCTAGTTAACATCAAACACCTTACAGATAAAAACTCCCATACGAGGGCGGTTTTAGAAGGAATCGAGGTGAACCGGGTGCCGAAAGTGGCCAAATGTGAGGAAGAAAATGGCGTTTCCTCGCCGGACAGTACGATAACGAGCATCAGTGTGAAGAGAAACAAAAGAGAATTACTCGGAGGGGACGAGAATGAGGCTGAGAGGATTTCGTGTACCCGTCGAAGCGATGATGAAGAAGGCCGTGGCAGTGGTGGTAGTCACGGCACTCCAAGGAAGAAGCTCAGGCTATCAATGGAGCAGTCTATGGTGCTTGAAGAAACCTTCAAAGAGCATAACACTCTAAATCAAGTAAGTAGCTTAAAGGTGTATATTCTTTTGATCAAGAAAGCTATTTTAATACTCACGAATATGTCATTCAATACTCTACTAAGGAAGAACAACGCTAGGTAGTACAATAATTTTCAACATTATTATGACGATAGTAACATACCTAATGTGGAATAACACGTTCACAAATCATAATTTGAAATATATATATTTTTCTTATTAATTTGCATTTCAGTTTTTGATCAAATACACTGCTAACTAATAAAATAATAACAATAAATATCATGATAATTACATAATTCACCCAATATGTTTGGTTATTTTTTGTGTTGACAGAAGCAAAAGGTGACATTGGCAAAGAAGCTGAATCTGAGGCCAAGACAAGTAGAGGTCTGGTTTCAGAACAGGAGGGCAAGGTGAGTTAATTGTCACACACTCATGACTCATTCAGGGAGTTTTTTTTTACTTAATAATTTTCCACAACTTTCACATTTACACATCCAATTCAATTCAATGCAAGAAAGTTAAATACTTCCATCGGTTATATTCTAAGACTAAGAGACAATAAATGTAATTAAATGCTTCACTAAAATTTACCTTTTCCCTTACCAAAAGTATTTAATTTGGTATATGAAGTGTGTTAGTTAGATTTTTTTCTTTTTGAAATAATAATTAAAAAAAATATGACGCAGGACGAAGTTGAAGCAGACAGAAGTGGAGTGTGAATATTTGAAGAGGAGTTGTGAGAATCTAACAGACGAGAACATGAGGTTGCACAAGGAACTGCAGGAGCTTAGAGCACTTCAACTTTCCCCACAGCTCTACATGCAAATGAAGAACCCTCCAACCACCCACACCTTGTGCACTCAGTGTGCTCGTATGCCGGCCTCTCCGCTAGCTCCCAAACGGCATAAAAACAGCGATCCAACATCTCACAATATTCAGCGACCAATGCCAATCAACCTGTGGGCAACCTTGCCAATCCAACGTGATGCCCCAAGTTCTGGATCTTAATTTTTCTTCCTTAGGAATTGAGGAGAAGGCGGCCATTCAGATAAACCTCCTTGTTGAATTAGAGACTAGATCATACAGTTGAGAGAGAGAGAGAGAGAGAGAGAGATGGATAACTAAGATAAAGCTCACAATGACTTGAGTGATAGCAAAGATAAATAATTTTTCCTCAATGCTTCAAAGAAATTAGGGGAAAATAATAAAAACAGTAAACTATTGTAAATGACTAAAGTTGGAAAATCCTACATTATGAAATCAAAGAATATAATTTTTTATCAATTTAAATTTGTCTCTCTTCTTTTGGTACCACGTACTATAAATTTGTTGGACAGATCTTGTAACAAATGATAATCTGCTCATTTAAATGTTTTAACTGCAATATGCTTAGAATAGTTTTAGACTAACCAAGAAATCGACAAACATTAACCTATAAATGATTAACAGATCATCTAGTCACTTAAATCTTAATAAATTATTTGGTCGATATCAAATTACTCATAAGCTTAAGCTATCATTTTTTAATTGATAAAATACTTGGGAGTGTTTTGAAACAAAGAACAAAACCAGTTCTAAAGATACTAATATGAAAGCACAGAAAAATGACAGAAAGAAATAAGAAGATGAGGAAGAAGACTCAAGGTTTTATCCTGATTCAGTTCATAAAATTGTGAACCTACATACAGCAGGTGAGGATATAATCAATTCACTATAAAGATTGATGTTACAGAGCTTCATAATACAGATTGACTTTTCTACACAAAATTTTACTCTCAAGCACATTCACTATTTATTCTCAACTTTATACAAGCTCACTCGAAATGCCATGAACTTTTTTGAAATTCTCTTTGTTGAAATCTCACTCAAAATGTGTATTGTCTCTCTTTCTCTCGAAGAATGATGCTTCTACCTGGCCTCAACAGCCTGCTAAAGTAGAAATCATTACATAAAATAGACTAGGCCACTTGGAGCTCAATTTATCCAGTGTTATAACAAATTTTGCCAAGTCAGCAAAGCTTAACTAACATTGCCAGCTCATTGAAGACTCATTCTCTTCACATTTTCCAATTTGACTCTAAATTAGCTATTCAATCCTTATACCTGGAATGATTACCAACAGATCCACCTGCTTAGCAGCATATATATGAATTAATGACTTTAATCAAGTCCATACACTTCTGAAAATTTGATACAAGTCACTCGTTTAGTAAACATGTCAGCAAGATTATTTTTAGTGTGAATCTTTTTCACTTGGATCTTGCTTATATGAATCATTTCTCCGATAAAATGAAATTTAATGCATGTATTTTGTCCTCTCATGAAACATCTGATTTTTTCGCTCAAGTTTTTTGTGCTTTGATATCATAACATTTCCCCCCTCTGTTGTTTAATTTCAAATTCACCAATCACCCATGCAGCCACAAAACTTCCTTTATAGCTTCTGTTAAAGCTATATATGGCTCTTTGGTTGAAAGTGCTACAACAAGTTGGAAGTTGGCCTCCAACTTACTATGCGGCCAAATAATTTAAAAATAAAACCAGTGAGAGACCTTTTTTTATCTGGATCTCTAGGATAATCAGAACCTACAAAGTCAACTAAACATTCATTATCATTTTGAAGTTTCTGGTATATAAATCCATAAGAACTTGTTCCTCTTAGATACTCAAAGACCCACTTTATTGGCTGTCAATGACCATTACCAGGTTTAGCCATAAACTTGCTGGCTAAGCTAGCTGCATAAGGAAGATCTGGCCTTGTGCACACCATGGAGTACATCAGGCTTCCTACTACAGTTGAATATGGGATTTTTATTCATCTCAGATTTTCTCTTGCACAATGAAAGATGAAATAGTTGAAGACAACTTCAAATGAGTTGCTAAGGGAGTTTATACTAGCTTTGCAATTTCCATTCCAAACTTTTCAAGAATTTTAAGGACATAATTGCCTTGTAAAACAAATAAGGTAACATTATTTTTTCTTGTTCTCTCCATGCCTAAGATTCTTTTTTGCAACTCCTAAGTCCTTCATCTCAAATTCACTATTCAACTTCCTTTTAAGTTTCTGAATCTCCATAGAATCAGTAGATGCTATAAGCATATTATCTACATATAACAGTAAGAAAACTCCAATTTTACTAGTGTTCTATTTAAAATAAACACAATTGTCATGCATGCTCATGTTATAGTTCTTTAACATAAATTCATCAAACCTGAGATATCAGTGTCTTGGAGATTGTTTTAAATCATATCGAGATTTTTGAAGCAAACATACTTTATTATCCCCTTATTTACTCACAAATCCTTCAAATTGTGTCATGAAATTATTTTATACAAGATTCTTATGATGAAATGTTGTTGACATTCATCTATTGAAGGATCCATGTCAAAATGTGTAACTTAGGCTAACAGTAGTCTAATTTATGTGTGTTTTACTACTAGTGAATAGACTTCATTATTATCAACTCCCTTACATTGAGTAAACCCTTCACCACTAAGCTGGCCTTATACACAGGTTTTGACTTGTCAAAAGCATTTTTTTCTTCTTATAAACCCACTTACAACCCATTTTCTCTTTTGCTTAGCAGGTTTATCCACAAGTATCCATGTCTTGATTACTTTAAGAGAGCTCATCTCTTCACTCATGGTTGTCAACCAATGTTGTCTATGTTTACTAGAGATTGATTCTTTGGTTCTATGTCACCTATTTCCTCAGCCATTAATAGTACAAAGAAAATCAGACTGCATAACCACACCTTACTAGTGCTATGTAATCTCTCATTTCTCTATCTTTGGTAAGTTGATATTCATTCAAGTCTGATGATCTTGAAAGACTTTTTCATTTGTGTTTCCTCCCATACCACTCTCAATTGTTTTTTGTTGTAGTGAGTATTCTAAATTTGATAGTTACACCTTAATTCGAGCTTCCTCATCATGTGTTTTCTTAGGGGAGTCCTCAAAGTCGTTAGCTTTCTGCATAAACATCTCTCATTCAAAGATCTAGAAGAACTGCCATCTTGGTATCCTAGCTTATAACCATTCACTCTGTCAAGATATCCAATGAACATACATTTTGGCTCTAGGTTCAAGTTTATCCATGTCTCATATGTGCATAAGCTACACATCCAAATACTTTTAAGTGTTTAAGGTATGGTATATTATCAGTCTAAAGTTCTTCAAGTGTTTTGAAATCAATGGTTGTAGAATGACTTCTAATAATCAGATAAGCATCTGTATTAGCTGCTTCTCCCGAGAATTTCTTAGGCGAATTGGCACTTGATAGCATGCATCTTACTATCTCAAGTAATGCCATATTCATTCTCTCTGTTAATCCATTTTTCGGAGGTGTAAATGCAATTGTTGTATGCCTTACTACACCTTCATCATTGAAGAATTTGTTGAACTCATCATTTAAGTACTCTAGGTCATTATTAGTTCTGAGTTTGTTCACCTTTTCCCCAGCCTGTAGCTTAACCATCTTCTTCCAGTATTTGAACCTCTAAAATGCTTCATTCTTAGACTTTAAGACATAGAGCCACACCTTTCTTGAGAAGTCATCTATGTGCTTACTTGTTAAACTTAACCCTCCATGTCTTTCCATAAACACAATGTTCACGTAATTCTAACTTTTCAAGACTATCACCAAATAACAAATTCTATTTGTGCAATTCTTGAAGCCTTCTTCTAAAGACATGTGCAAGTCTTATATGCTAGAGTTTGGATTTATCCATATCTTTTTCTAATACAACTGCAACACTTCTAACTACACTACTTCAAAGTAAAGTATGAGCCAATTATTTTCTAACACCTTTCATTATGATCAAACAACCTCTCATGGTTTTGAGAGTTCCAGCCTTTGCCTTGTAAGAGAAGCCTTCCTGCTCAAACACACCAAGAGAAATTAAATTTCTCTTTAGTTCAGGCATATGCCTCACTTCTTGCAGAATCCATTCAATCTCATCAAGAATCTTTAGTCTAATTGTTCCAAATTTACATGGTTTATCATTTTCCAGGAACATAAATCCACCATCTATTGCTTTATGTCTCAAACCAGTTCTTGTTTGATGTCATGTGAAATGAACATCCATCAAGAATTCAATTTCTCTCTGAATTCTTTGCTATCATAATAAAAACATCAGCACTTTCATATCTATATTCAACCACTACTACATTACCATTTTCTATTTCCTTATCTTTTCCTTTTTTATTTTATTCTTTCTCTTTGGACACAACCTTCTTATATGCCCCTCTTCATTATAGTGATAGAACTTTGTTGTTTTATGTCCACCCCTAGATTTGGATCTAGACTTTCCTCTTATTTTCTGGTCTCTTTTATTAGATCTTCCTCTCATTGTCAAAACTCTCACCTGATTGCTCAGTCATTCACACTTTCTCTGAAAATCTTTTGAGTTCAAAACTCAAATAACATCATCCAGTGACAAAGACTTTCTACCATGTTTCACTAGATCGACAAAGTTTTCAAAGGTACTTGGAAGTGAATGTAGAAGGACTAGAGTCTTATCTTCATCCTCATATACATTGAATACTCTCTAAGTCAAGGCACAACTTAATGAAATTAGCAATAGCTCTTGCAGATTCTTTTCAATTTGCATCTTAAAGGTAAAAAACCTACCCTTAAGATACAATCTACTAAACAAAGACTTAGTCATGTACAAGCTTTCAAGCTTAAGCTAAAACTTAGTAGCAGAGTTCATTTTAGCTACCTCATGCAACACTTTATCACTTAAGCTTAGAATCAATGTGTTGTTGCTTATTTTCATAATGTCTTTCTTCTTCTCTTTTGAATAAGTCGAAGGCATTTTGCTCTTTCCTTCTAGAGCTTCATCCAGCCTCAGGTTACCAAGAAGATCCAACATCTTCATCTTTCAGACTGTAAAACCATTTGATCCATCGAACTTTTCAACTTCATGCTTCATTGTTGAGGTGGCCATTTTAGTACTTTTTTCGAATGCCTTACAGACTTCTAAACTCGTGACTCAATCAGAAAGAATTACAAATCTAAGATTTTAACATATGACTCTGATACCAATAATTGTGAAACAAAGAACAAAATAGCAATATAGTACAAAACCAGTTCTAAAGATACAGATATGAAAGCACATAAAATGACATAAAGAAATAAAAAGAATAGGAAGAAGACTCAAGGTTTTATCTTGGTTCAGTTCACAAAATTGAGAACCTATATATCCAATAGTTAAAAATAATCAATTTACTATAAAGATTGATGTTACAAAGGTTCATAACACATATTATTCTACACAAAATTTCACTCTCAAGCACACTCATTATTTCTTCTAAGCTTCATACAAGTTCACTCAAAATACCATGCACTTTTCTGAAATTCTCTCTATCGAAATCTCTCTCAAAATGTGTATTGCCTCTCTCTAAAAGAATGATCTTTCTACATGACCTCAACAGCCTATGGGTGTGTATATTTTTTAAGAATCGACCGAACCGAACCGAATCAGTTCGGTCGGTTCTTTTGCTATATAAATTGTAATCGGTTCGGTTATTTTTAATAACCGTAATTTTGGTTCGGTTACATTTTTCAATAAATTTGTAATCAGTTCAATTACAACCATATATATATATATATATATATATTTTAATTATTGAAGTTAAAATAAAACATAAACCAAAACTAAAGCCTTTAGTTTATAGAATTATATTTTTTTAAATTATTGGAGATTGTGTATGGAGCAATGGATATCATATTTGATTATCCAATGTATTGATATTTTGAGTTTAAATTTTTCTTGATATTTTAAAAAAATTTATAGGTGTGACCGAACCGATTACAAGTAACCAAACCAAACTGATTACATTGGTAACATTCGGTTTGGTTCTAATGGTTACTTAAATTCAGTTTGGTTCAGTTATTTATATGTGCAATGTGATCAAAGGTCATTTCATCTGCAATTTGATCCCTTAAAAAGTATGGATAGAACTGTCAAATATATAGAAGCCGATTTGGACCGGTCAGGCTCCTTTGTCGGATCAGACTATGCCCATTAATCAAAGGAAAAACTAAAACAAAAATTGAATATCAAAACTCAAGGGGGAAAATCTCTTCAAGAAATGCCTCATTCGAATGAAGGGACTTAGCAATATAAAGTTAGAAGGCTTCATATAAATCAGATTCTTCATGGCAATTTTTTTTGTGTAAAGCCAGACATATATTAAGAAGAAGAACGAGAATCTTCGTACAGAACATCCCCTAAAGAAGGGGATAATACTCAAGCCAAACTGTACAAGTATCCTTAAGAAGAGTGAGTTTGGAAAATCTATGAGCTACAACATTACAACTACGAGGAATATACAAAATAAAACAAGAATAAGTAAATATCATAAATCTACAATCTGCTATCAGAAGATTCACATCTGCTGATGGCATAGATTTCCTTAAGCAAGCGTTAACAATTAAAAGCGAATCTGATTCAGCAAATTGGACAGGGATTCCCGAAATTAACGCGAGCTCAATACCTTCCATGAGAGTTGTAGCTTCAGCTGCTGCCACCTCAAGATTTCCTGGAATGCGTTTAGTCATGGCTGTCGTAACTTCACCTTTGTGATTCCTAATAATAACTCCGATAATTGTTCCACAGGGTGATCCACAAATTGCATCCACATTGATTTTGAAGCACCCAAAAGGAGGAGGAGACCATCAAACAAGACCTGAAGATGTATCAACTCGTCTAGTTGGGCAAGAGGGAGAAAACTCATTAAAATTCATTTAAATAAATAGCAGCCCGATTAACTAGCCAAATACCTTTGTTGAATTTTTTTCCAAACACCCCGCATTTTGATTCCACCAGATCGTCCAGCAAATAATGATGAACCAAATAAAATTTGAGGAATCAAGGCTGTTTTTTGCAGCGAAGAGATAGTCCAGCATCTTGGGGGCTTTTGGAAAATCCAAAACTGCAGGGATAGACAAGGACCAGACCTCCTTGGCAAATTTGCATCTAATCAAAGCATGAACTAAAGTCTCATATTTACTATAAAAACCATATTTAGAAGACGTATGAATATCTCTAGACATAAGATTAGAGCATCAAGGGAGGGAGTTATGGGCTGCCCTCCATGCAAAAATTTTGATTTTGGAAGGCAGCTTCAAATTCCATATAAACTTCCACCAACCCCCCCCCCCCACTCCGAAGAACTGGAAACTTGATTAGAGAGGTTAAGTCAGCACAAGCAATTTTATATCCACTTTTAACAGAATGCGAACCAGATTTATCATAGTGTCATACTAATCTATCAGAAAATCAGACTTGGGAAGGGGGATAGCAAGAATAGCCTTCACATCCTCAGGCAGAAAAAAAATTATATAATAAATTGACATTCCACATGTTCTGATCAATAAAATCAGATACCATCAAAGCAGAAACATGGTTCGGGGTGAGGTTATTACCTTAAAAAGCAGAGGTCTCGGGATCCACTTATCCTAAAAGCTTTGGTCGAGCGACCATTACCAACTTACCATCTGAGACCTCTGCATAATAGTTCTTTTCCCCAAGTAATATTTCTCCAAAGGAAAGAAGAGGAATTGCCCCAAACAGCTTCTAATAGTGTGGAATTGCTTAAATACTTGGCCTTCAAAATTATGCCTATAATTGAGTCTGCATAAAGCAACAGTCTCAAGCTTGTGTCGCCAGGAGAGCTTGATTAAAAGGTTCTAGCGCCTTAAAACCCAGACCTCCATTCTTCTTGGAAGTACAAAGCTTCCCCCAAGCTGTCCAATGCATTTTTGGGCCTTTATCCGAAAACCCCACCAAAAATTCGATGTTGCAGTTTCTATTTCATAGCATAGGTTGGGATTGCTTGAATTACCGTTTTAATCAACACCTCCTTGCCACCAATAGATAATTGGATTTCTCTACATATCATTAGTAGTTTTCGAATCTTACTCACTATATAGCCAAAAGCTCGCTTCTTCCTTCGATCTAGGAAAATCGGAAGGCCAAGATAGGTTTCGAGACACGACCCCAGGTTGATGTTGAGACCGAAATCCATTGAATTTATATAGCTATGAGATGCATTCAGGCTTAAAGTGATAAGAGACTTTTCCGGATTAACCATTTGGCCCGACGCTTTGGCATACAAACTCAAAATTGCAGCAATACCCAAGGTTGTCTCCTCGTTAGCTTTGCTGAAAATAAGAGTATCATCGGTGAAAAGGAGGTGGGACACTGTCGGGCCAGCTCTACAAATTGGGGAACAATGAATCAAGTCTCTGCTTGAGAAGTTTCTGATTAAACTTGAGAGACCTTTCATGCATAAGAGAAACAAAAATAAGAAGATAGCGGATCTCCTTGGCATAGGCCTCTAGTAGGGGAAAACTTGCCAAATACCGACTTGTTTATTATGGCAGAAAAGCTGACTGAGGATATGCACCGCCAATAAGAGAGATCCATTTGTCGGGAAAGCCCATTTTCCTTATAACTGCAAGGAGATAATTCCATTCTACACGATCGTAAGCTTTGCTGACGTCAAGTTTAATGGCAGCCAAAGATGAATTTCCAGTTTTCCTCCTCCTCATCGAATGTATTATTTCATAGGCAGCCATGATATTGTCCAAGATTTGTTTTCCTCCAACGAAAGCTCCTTGGTTTTCCAAAATTAGAGATGGGAGAATTGGTTTCAGCCTATTCACCACTGTTTTAGCTATAATCTTATGAAGCACGTTGCAAAGACTAATGGGTCTAAAGTCTTTGATGTACTTCACCTTCTTAACTTTTAGAATTAAAGCAATATAGGTGGAGTTTATAGGCTGGAGGTCAATGTTCTCATTGAGGCATTTAAGACAAAAATGGGTTATCTCATCCCTTAAAATTGCCCAATATTTTTGGTAGAATGAAGCCGGTAAACCATCGTGGCCTAGACTTTTTGTCGGATGCATACTCTTCAGAGCTTCCCAAATCTCTTCTCTGGTAAATGGTTCAGAAATTCTATCTAAATCCAGTGGAAAATTGCTTATCAATGGTGTCTATTACTCTAGCCAAGTCCTCCTCCATCGAGTTTGAGGCGTTGAACAAGTTATTAAAGTAGTCAACCACAATTGCCCCCATTTGATTGAAATCCTCAGTCGAGATTCCATTTTGATTGAAGAGTCCAATAATAGAATTTCTCCTTCTTTCAGAGGCTCGGGCATTAAGATACTTTGTATTAGGATCCCCTACTTTCAACCAATTTACTCTTGATCTCCGGTGCCAAATTTTTTCTTCTTGGTCTTGTAAAATGTTAAGTTCCTTTTCCAGCCCTCCCATCCTTGTCCAATCAACCATGGAAGGGTCCTCATTGTCTAAATCCTCAAGATTCTTCACAATTCGGTTGATTTTCTGAGAGAGATGCTCATATTTTTTGGATCCCCAGGTTCTGATTTTATGGGAGCAATTGCGGATTTTAGAAACAAAACTGGATAAATCATCGGCCCACATCGCTTCAAAATGGAATCTTAGTGACCCAACTAATCGTTGATTCCCCCTGAGCAGATCTGTTTAAATAGTAGAAAATCGCCATGTGGTCTGAAGTGAGAAAACGGTTATGCTGTGCCACAGCCAACAGAAAACGAGTTCTCTAATTTTCACAACAGAATCCCCAGTCCAGTCTCTCTCTGATATTCGCAGCACCTTTTCTCTTGTTGTTCCACGTGAATTTAGAGCCTCTAAACTCTAATTCTCTCAAATTACAGTTATCAACAGCATCTCTAAAAATTTTCCATAAGAGACACTTCCGTCATACCACCACCTAACTTTTCCGACTGGCTAATGATTTCAAGTAAAGTCCCCACATATGAGCCAAGGAAGATCAGACATGTTACAAAATCTGTGGAGTAAGTTCCATGAGTGTATTCTTTCTTTTTGTACCTGATGGCTATAAAAACCAGTAAATCTCCATGTAACTCCCTCTTCATCCTTCACCAGAGTGTCAATGTGACCCTCCGAGAAGGATTTGATCTGAACATCTATAGAATTCTTCCGCAACAGCATTAATCCACCATTATTGCCTCGACTCGGAATGATAAAACCACAATTAAAACCTAAACGAATTCGTAAATTGTTACCCATGTTCTTCGAGCATCTTTGGTTCCCAAGCCCTCGGGCGTTCCGGCACAGGATGATCATTATGAGCAGTGGGCTCCATCAAGGAGACCGCTGCTTCTGAATTCAATTGGTGAGATTTGTTGTCCGAGCATAGTGTTTCTTTGGATTTCCGGGAGTATCTTCCTCTGAAGCTAGCCTCTTTTTTCTTGTATCTTCCACTAGCTAAGTGTTCTGGGAATTTCTTGGCGGTATCTTTTTTGGTTTTCTTCGCTACCTTTTTCCGTATTAGTTGGACTAGAGGAGGATGGGTCCATTATCATAACTTCTACTGTCCATTATCCTCTAGTTGGACTAGAGGAGGATGGGTCCATTATCATAACTTCTACGATCCAGTCTTCTCCGGCGAACTTCTACTGCCCATTCGCCTGTACCATACCTATTTCCACTCTCGACTCTTCCAGATGAATTTTGGTTTCCTCCTTATCAGAGTCACTTCTGTTCTCTTCATTTGTGTTGTTTCTCGGTAATTTTCTTTTGGGATTGCACCCTTGATCATGAACCAAATTGGTGCTTTCCCCTTCTTGAACCGCCATACTCCTCCACGCTACGATTACAATTTTTTCAACACGATCAATACTGCCACACAAGTAGCAATAATTCGACAGTTTTACGTATACCCACATTACTTCCCCACTGTCAATATGAATTTTCATACCCTTCCTTAGAGGTTTAAACACATTTAGCCTAACCCTTAAAACGAAGATATTTGCCACAGAATCCCCCTTCCAAATGCTCATCCACCCCCAAATAAATCCTTAAATTCTGACCTATGATTTCTGCCATTGTTTCAGTCATGCAAAGAATAGGTAAATTGTAAACTCTAACACATACCTTGAAGCTATCTATCAGTGTTTGGAGTAATTGTCAAAAGCCTTGAATCTCCCCCAGTATACCAATGCCTTGTCGAAGTGCCACAGTTCATTTTGGAGAATTTTCTTCTTGTCCAGGATATCCCCAAATTCAATTAGGTATAAAGCTTCCCTACTGAACGTATTTTAACTTGCTTCCTTGTCTTCCAGATTTGAAACATTTTCCTTTAAAGGCCAAAAAATTGACCGATCTCAATGTTAGGATTTTACCCAGTACACAACGTGAAGGACCGAGCTCTTTGGCCACCCCCTCGCTTTGAATATCTACTGTAATGTTCTCATCTTCGGTCAACGAGAGTTTCTCCCATTGTTCTGTGATCTCCTCCATGCAATCCGAAAAATAGACTCTGAAATACACCACACTACACCCACTCAGAAAGAGTGGATAGAAGCCAGACACCTCGGGGTTGGAAAGGAACTCTCAGGAACTCTTAGGAAGCCGAGAGAAGTTTTACCAAACTAATTTAATCAATAGCTTATTCGTTTTCTTCATGACAATTTAGTGGAATAAACTACTGCATACCCATTGACAAAAAAAAAGTATAGATATGAAAAATTCACATTCTTCAGGTAGAGCTTGCGGGATAGTCGTCCTTTTCATATAATGTCATGAAAGAACATAAAAGATATATATTTGATCTCATTTACCTAAGTATATTTTATTACATGACTAAAAAAATTTGCAACCTCATAAGGAATGTGTTTAGAAGCAACTACGTGTTCAGTAAATTCGATTTTAAAGCACAATGATGGAACGTGAAGGAAGTTATAATGAAAATGACGATTTGAATCCCAAGATATCACCTGAAAGAAAATTACATACAACTATTGTTAGAGGTCAACAAGTTATATGCCACTGCGATCGATTCGCAACACCTTAATGAGATACTTGGCAACAAATATGCAATGAAATCAGATCTTCTGTTACACTTCAAAATTTATTCTATTTTAGAAAAAATTACACCGCCGCCTATTTGTAGTTTCCCTAAAAATTGCATAGACATTGATTCTACTTCACATTCTATAATAAATAAGTATAATTTCCTAACAAAAAATCCTAACGACAATTAAATGGACACTGAAATATCTAAGAACACCCCTATCCCTGTTTAAAACTAGAATTTAAACTAAAGATACATTAACTAAGTATACGTATACTAATATGTATAGTGTTATATAGCACGGGTAGGTGAATGGTGAGAATAACAAGAGCTGCAAGGAGGCCATAGCAGAGCTCTACATTTAGGCATACTTGTTCTTGTAATTTACATTACTATGCTGACGATAAATCAAGTGATTCTGGAATTGGTTCCTCTCACAGTCTCCTTTCTTCCCCAATATTTCTGTTAAACAAAATTACATTGGACCACTAAAAACAGGTCTTTCTGAAGATTTATAAAACAAATGTAGAATAAATTCGCTGAAAAAGAGAACGCAGCATACCAGTGCACATATATTTGCGCAAACTCGATTCACATATTCATTCAAAGTTCATCATGCATACGTCTTTCTAATGGAGCTTCTGGCCGATAAATCGCGTTATCTCGGACTTGAACTTGAACGTGATTCATACCATCTTCAACGATTCCGGGTCTAAGCTCTGCTTGCTTAACCATGCCTGCCTTGATGGCAGCAGTGACTGTCCTCTGTAACTTCAGAAGCCCAATACGTTTTGAAACAACATAAAGAACCGCACAAGAGAATAATAGAAATCCAACTGCCATAATAATCCTGTCCATAAAAAATCTATCATTAGTTTTAATTCTTATGTATTTCCTATTTGAGAAAAAAGATGCAAGCCTGTTATCGTCTACCTGTCGATCACATCTTGCCGTTGCATCGTGGAGAGTAGGTTTCTGGTCCGCATCAACAAAGAACGATGCCCCTTGTATTCGCTTTCTGCTTTCTTTAGTACTCCCGTCGATTCCTCTACAGAACCCATTGTAGTATGATCATGGGATAAACAAATTGAAATGACATTTATTTCTAAATTCAATCATAAGAATTGATCTGCAGGCAATGTTCAATGTGTTATCTCCTACCTCTTCAAAACATGCATATGAAGAACTAGATTACCACCGGGTTGATGCTAGAATAACTTCTAGAATTACCATACAAAATTTTTGTTAATGCTGATGATTGCTAGATTAAATTACGCAATCCAAGTAAAATAGATATTGCAGCCTACAGCTAGAAACATTAATTAATCTTCACCAAATCAGCAAGATACCGTCATGGAAATAAGAACGCCATCATTATCACTTAGAGACACAAGGTTATGATAACATGCACCTTGTCCATCAATTCAAAACTTTGAAGCGACATAATTCATATATCCGGATATGTAGAATCATTGTAACCTTATTCCAGCCAGTACCAAAATAACCAAATCCCTCCAAGCAAAAAATTTTCTTGACTTATTAAAACTTGTTAAATGTTAGTGTATGATTTGCATTCATCCTTATGCATTCTTGTAATCTAGTAGCATAGTACATAGACACCAAGGGAAATATGCATACAAATGAACACAATATGGTAACCTAGTTCTTCTCAAACTGGAAGTAAATATGATATATCATTACCTAAGGCCACGAGTAATTCATGGAAATTGTCAGAATTCACTCATAAGAACAGGAGAAATTTCCATACAGGCTTTTAGAGTTCCCACGTAGAAGTCCCGCCAAAACACACAAATTCCAATCCCAGGAAACTATCATAATCAACATAAGGGAATGTGATGAACAATCAAAATGTATCAACTGATATCAAATTTGTGTACCAACATAAATTGACATGGTGGCCGGTTAAAAAGATGACCAAACTAATGTGCTTAAAAGAAGCTCTCTGTCCTCTTTCTTTCTTTCCCCTGATTGAAGGGGAAGGTTAGGCTTCTAACTCTTTACACAAGAAAGTAAAACAAATTTTCTTAAAATTTTTACTTAAATTGGATTATGAAATAATATTCCCTCCCCAAATGATGAGAACATACCAGCTGTCATAACTGTGTTTGCACTTCTTTCCACCTCCTACAAGCACAAAACTTCCATTAAGAGGACCGATTATTCGCCCACAAAAGAACAGAAGGGAGAGATATAAGACAACGCAATAAACCTGAACCATCAGTTGACGTGTTCGGCGGAGACTCTCTGTGATGCTCTCTGCAGCAGATGTCATTCCAGCCTTTGTTCTGAGAAGGGTGTAAAAAGTATTGAGTACTACACAGTTGACATAACAAAAAGGTGGGAACTATAAATAGTGTTCACAATCATAAAGAAATCCTCCCTATAGTTAAATGGGGATAGTGCCAATGAATTATTCTCACTGAGTACAGTTGTGGAAAATATTAAAACTTACTGTAAGTTGCGTCTACGAATTGTGGACTCTTCACCGCCACCAAGGAGAAGTTGCCTCTGCAATTTAGACAACCATATAAGAATACAACTCACATGAGCTATTCTGATAAAAATCACATACTACAAACACTGATCAAGAAAATAAGTATATTACTACTTCTTCTTCAGGAATTTCGACCTTTACAAGGAAGACACCATCTTTTCTCCAAATGATCAGGAACTGATTACCAGATATACATCATGCTTTGTTTCTAAGATAGGTTAACAACATGATGTTGACTCAACAAACTACTAAACTGGACAAAGGAATTACCTGCTCCTGAGCAGCTTTCCTCATATTGTCCTTTGCTTGAAGATTTGCATTTCTAATACTCATCCTCAAACTGGTTACATAGAATATCACCAAATCATTAACATCGAGTTCACTATCCTTATTAAAAAAGAGTACAATGAAAAAAGGAAAACGGAGACCCAGCAGACCAAATGGGAATAATGGTAAAAATAATAGTACCATCTGTTCATTATAGGGATATTTTATGGATAAAATAATGAGACATTCTTTTTAAAACATAAATGCAATATGTAGCATAGTAACTCCGCAATAGCTGCTTCAGGCACTCTAAAAAAATAAACTTCCGACACATCAAATACTCGAGCAATTTTACACTCAATTTAGTTCAAAATTTCTTGATTCCAAAAATTTATCAGAAAGCCTCCAGATTTCCTATGATTGTACCGTTGAGGTAGTTCCCTCCAAAAAAATCTGTGCAACCGAGTGCATAAAAGATTCATGTTTTCAATACCCAAACAACGATTTTTGTACTTAAATTAAAGGCAATGCTAAATCTAGAAGATCTATTCGTTTTCAATAATGCACTGAACCAAACAATTTTGAACAAAGATGAGATGAGTACTTGTTGGATTGGCTCTTCCAAGAATCAAGTAGCGACTGGGCGGCTTCAACTTCCGGCTGAGAGAGCAACTGTGGAGCAAGTAGATCAAGCTTGAATTGTAAGGAAGACATCAAATTTAATCCATCTTGAGCCAACCCATTCAATCTTGGAAGCGAATTTTTCTCCTCCGTAGACATACCCAATTTCCCGTACTCTTCGATTTCCTTAATGTGCTCGAGAGTCTGGCTGTAGGCCTCGCCCCACTCCCTCTTCACCTGCTGCACCTCCTCTACCACCTGGTCCACCATCTTCAGGATCTGTCTACCAAACCAAATTCTCAGAACGAAGATATCCAAAGGCTTTTATGAGTTTGGCCTCGGGTTTTTTTTTTTTTAACTAGATCTAAGAGTAATCATTTTATAAAAATCAACTCATACGTTAATTTAATCTCACCCTTTGTTCTTATTCTTAAATCACTTTCCATTTAAAATACATTTGTGAAATTATATATTTACCCTCCACGTCATTTTTACTTCTTCATTTTTCATTTTTTTCACTTCTTCGTTTTCTTCTTGGTTTTTTTCCTTATTCATACAACAACAAAATATTTATTTATTTTCTTCTTCCTGTCCATGATTTTTTTGTAAAATAAATATTTATTTTCTTTTTTTTCTAGACCGTTATTTGAAATTCATTGATTTTCTTTTTTTCTGGAAAGTTTGAATTTTGGACGAAATTTGATGGATTTTGTTAATTTTAGTTTTTGCCCAGATTTGAGAGAGAAAAACCCGTAGAGAGAGAATAAGTTTTATTAATTTTGTACTACACGATAGGATACGTTGACGTCGTGTAGTCTACACGATAGCTACATGACGTTAGTGTACCTTTATCGTGTAGACTACACAATGGAAAAAGGGTATTTTCTATCAAGAATACTTTTGAAATTGAAGAATAAAGTATAGTCTCAAGTATTTGAAAAATTCATTAACAAACTTTAATGTTTCTGGTCCGATAAATTTTCAGAGGGCGTAACTTTTGACTCGGGTTGAACCATGTGGCCCGTAAGATATCAGATCGAAATTTATTCAGAGATCTACATGTGCGATCAGGTTTCCTTGTCGCAACCCAATTTCAGGCACAAAAACACTATTTTAAGCATTTTTTGAGGCCTGAAAATTATTTTATTCGCAAATTTGGGTACACAGGTACACGATGGGTACAGGGCGTCATATAGATTACACGATGGCTACACGACGCTCGTGTACCCCATCATATAAGGTAAGACAAGGTCCGGCAAGACCTCGTTCCATGAGATAATGGACCTCATTCATGAAGTCTTTAAGAGGTCTGCGACCTCTTGTCACGTCAACCAAACCTATTTATGTCAAAGAGGTTTGACAATTTAAGTGATGGAATGAGGCGAGTTCTTCTTGCCCTCCCATCCTTATTGCAACAGCGTCGTTTTGATTAAAACGACCCCAACTGAAGAGGCGAGTTCAGCTACTTGTTTCTTTTATACTCATTTCTTCATTTTTCTCTCGTTACAACACTACTTCACCGAATTCTCTCCTCCCTCCCCAACCATTCCCGAATTCTCTCCTCTTGAAGAGGTGATTTTCACGTGACCAAAAACTGCATCATTTCTTTAAATTATTTCAAAACTAGTCTACTTTAATAATAAGTTTAAAAAAACATATTAAAGGCATAAAACCCCTTTAATTTAGTAGGTGACAATTAAGTGTGATTTTACATTCGTGCCATTTTTTAGGTTGTGTAACTGTTTTTTTATGTTTAATTGTGTTTCATTTGCTGAGATTTTTTTCTTTTACAATTTAATTGTCTTCCTAATTAGCGAATCGGTTTAATACGATTTTGAAAAAATTTCATCAGATTTCATTATTCTGTCTGTCATTCAGATTTCTAAATGTAGAGAGAGAACTGGTGGGGCAAAAAGATGAAATAATAATATGATTGGTTTGTGATTGTTGGCTATTACAATTTGAAGCTCAAATTGAGGCTGCCATTTAGCACATCTCTACGAATATCGTTGAATTTTATTTGATCACTTTATGTTTCTATTTTGTTGGATTTATTTTCCATATCGTTGAAATTTGAATTAAAAAATTTTGATAAAATTTCAGTGAAGATGAGAGAAATTGTTTTGCAAAAATAGGGAGAGAGTAGAGCAATTTTTTTTTAACAAATGAAACTTTTTTTCACGCGCCAGTATGCTATATATAATACTCTCCACTCATATATGTATTTATATTGTTCATATATAAATTTATATTGTTATATATGCTAATATATACAATAGTAGTGTGTGTTTGTATGTATATGTTTGTTATGTTTGTTATACATTTATATATAATTACACAGATGTATATGTACATATATTATATACATATAGGTATATATTACGTACATACGGGATTTCTACAGGTTTTAAAAAATTTCTTGGGAGAAAGGAGAGATTTTTCCAAAAATTCTGATAGAGATAAGGAAGAATTTGTAAAAATTTGAGATAGTTGAGTGAGAGAATTTCTGAAATTATGGGAGAAGAGTTGAGAAAATTTTAAAGATTTTTATCATCATATAAGGGCTTTGGACTTTGGATCTCCTTTCTCCGGCCCGCCCTTCACCTGCTAGAAAAGCCCCAATTTTGAGTTAGGCAATGAGGGCAACATCTTAAAGAGGAGAGAGAACTAAAAAGAGATTGCTTAGTAGAAAAACGACGACGTCGGCCACTGGTTTTAAGGTAGAACCAATAAATGTGTTTTTTACGCTACATGGATGAGTTTTAGCGACCAGCGCGATATCGTTTTCATTTTTTTAGTCTTTCTTTTGTCAACTTAATGTTGTTTGTCGATAAGTTGAATTAGCACAATTGATTAAACCTCCATACTTATATTTTAGAAATCGTACTTTCAAATTTCTCTCGTTCCTCTTAAAATTCTTAAAATTTATAATGTAACGTTGAAAAGAAAAAACTTTAATGTTGTTTGTCTCTCTTTTGTTTCCACTTACTATAAATTTCATGGACAAATCTTATAAGGAGGGTCGGCTCAAGCATTTTGCAATTTAATCATACCATATGTTTTAATTGCTTTATCAATATATAATAAGCTTAAGCTGCCACATTTGCATATTGATAAAATACTTGGCAAGAACTCTTCAGACACTAGCCATGCTATTTCCCTGTGCTAATCTTAGTTCGAGTTAGATTATGTGATCAAAGGCCATTTTCATCCGTTGATCCCTTTTTTCTGCATGCTAAGGATTCTGTTTTGAATTTATGACACAGAAAAGTTTCATTTTGTCCAAAACTTCCAGAAAATTCAACGTAGCCACTACCTGTTTTGGTACAAATCAGAAAAATCCAATTTTAGGTGCTGGATATTTGAAGGAGTTTTATCTAGATGGAAGTTTGGCACTTGTGTATTCAGACAGCAAGGAAGTACAATTTCAAAAGTCAATTGCAAATTAAAGATATAACCCGTTTTATCTGTGCATTTCAATCTCGTTCTCATAATTCAAAAGCTTTAGTTGGCACATAAATATAAGAAAGCTTGACAACAAATATCTTTTTCCCTTAAAAGAATAGAAGAAACAAAGAGAGAAATTATTATTATTATTATTATTCATATAAGACTAATTATTTGAAGACAAGAAATCAAACTGTATTCACAGTGTCTGCAAGGGACCGCAGTATGCATCCCAAACCAGCTATTTCTGTCAATTTTTCATGTATCCTAAGGCATTGGTCGCATGTGGGACGATCGCCTGTGGACAAGCCTCTATACAAATACCTGTATTTAACAAAAAGACTTGTTAACATTGTCACATATAAGTAGGCTAAGTAGCAAAGAAAGCTATAATATCACTTAACATACTTCCTTTTAACATTACAGTTTGTTTATGTGATGAAGTTTGTTTCCTTTTTGATAATAATACGAAGTAATATCGTTAATCTTAAATATCCAAGAAAAGGTTTATCCATTACACGAATCCTACAGCAAATGGATTACATCATATTGGAATGATAACAACAGATGGAAACAGAGGTAATTCAGCTAAATTGGGGGCGGCCATTGCTTAGACAACCTTAATTTTCTTTCCCTTAACGATCTATATCCAGAATCCATTTTTCTAATAAACGATTTGCAAAAAAGGGGGTACGTTAATGTTTTTTGTTCAATAGTTAACAAAATACATTAAAGTACTAGCAATCTCCGAATTGGATTGCACGATCCGAAACATGGATCACTAGAGATTTGGGCTGGCAATATTGACGATCCAAACATAATAAGCAACTAATAAATAAATCAAAAAAAACGTTAAAACTCTAACTTACTTGTCTTCTAACCAAAACATTTGGTATTTTAGTAGGTTGATTGCATTTTCTTCAAAGAACGAGCATTAAGCATGAACTTAAACTACTTCTTATTGATATGGTACATTAATTTTAATAAGTACATGGTGCTAAAAATTTAGTGTTATGGACAAACCTACATTAACTACCTAAGACATCTGAAGAAGTCTAACCCCACCGTACCACATTCCAAGACAAATAACGTATCACATTCCACGTACCGACGTACCGCAACGATCCACGTTCTAGGTAAGTTGCATGGTAGATGCCCTTCCCAGCATAAACTTGGTGCAAGCATAGTTCTTCATAACACAAAGAACTAACTAGAAAGGCTTCTCATGATCATGTAACAACACTAATCTGACATTTCTAAGAGCAGTGTGGTTTCTCTTATGTTTTATCGGTAAAAGATTAATATGTATTACTCACAAAAAACCCCAGATGAAATACAACTCTAAGGGCTAGTAGCTGAATAAAGTAAAAACATGGAGTCCACCCATGTTTTTTCAGCATCAAAATCTGAGAACAAACCACCAAGCCACACTACAAGAACCCTGAGAAACGAACCGCAACGATCCACGTTCCACGTACCGCAACGATCCACGTTCTAGGTAAGTTGCATGGTAGATGCCCTTCCCAGCATAAACTTGGTGCAAGCATAGTTCTTCATAACACAAAGAACTAACTAGAAAGGCTTCTCATGATCATGTAACAACACTAATCTGACATTTCTAAGAGCAGTGTGGTTTCTCTTATGTTTTATCGGTAAAAGATTAATATGTATTACTCACAAAAAACCCCAGATGAAATACAACTCTAAGGGCTAGTAGCTGAATAAAGTAAAAACATGGAGTCCACCCATGTTTTTTCAGCATCAAAATCTGAGAACAAACCACCAAGCCACACTACAAGAACCCTGAGAAACGAACTGAAAACCTTACAAAAAGATTTTTCTAACCCTAAAAAATCCTAGAATTCATTTCCTTCCGAATAATCCAAAAACCAACCATAGGCCCAGAACGACGGCTTGATCTTAGAGCTTCGACCTTGCACCCAACAAATGAAAGAAATTAAGTGTATTTTAAGGCATAACCCACTGATCATCAAAGAACCAACAATAGAGTCCCAAAACATCCAAGAAAAAGCACAAGCACATTGAAGAAAGAGATGGGGGTTTGACTCCTCGTTGCTTCTACACAGTCGACATCAGTGTTGTTTCTCTAGAGTATATTAATCTCAATTGATATGACTCCCAAATGATTAAGGTTCCTCTACCAACATATTAAATTAATAGAAAGACTCTCCTCCTATTAATTATTCATCTATTACATGGTTAGGTTATAAGGCGAGGCCAACAAAGTTATTCAGTATGGCATAAGTCATGAAAGTAGCCATATAATAAGCTTATGCTTAGCCTATGATAATTGTACTTGAGTGTGTTCTCATTTCCGGTGCAACATTTTAATTGAAATTAGAGGTAATACAAAACAGTGCTATAAGGTACGCACAGTAAATAAAGTAAAAGAATTTGTTTGCATGAGTCAACAAGATCTTTCAGACCATGCTAGCATAAAATATTCAATTCCGAATCAGCTGTAAACTAGAAATGAGTACTTTTTTAAAACCATGTGTTATAATAAGGATCTCAATCGTAAATGAATCAAATTTCAAACGCAAAAGAACGAGACAGTTTTTTTTTTTTTGTAATTCCATAACACAAAAAATATATTGACAGGGAGCCAAAAGAAAAAATACTCCTCGAGAAATAATAATCTGTGGCATTCATATGCAGTTCAAAAACTATAAGAAATGCAAATAATGGTGTACTCACTTCATGAGGATATCATAGTACTCAGGATCCAAAGAAGAGAACATCCCATCCACGTCCTTTATAGCCATAAGAGCTCGATGCACCACTATCCAATTTGCTGACTGCAAAAGTTCAACAAGTCACATTCAATTACTATCATCCTACTGACAAACAGGCCACTAGAAGCATAAAAAACTATGAAATACAATTAAAGCCATTCAATTACTAAAAACAACTATATGGATTCATGGAATCAAATTTTAGAAGATAATTATCTGTATTTTGGGGGTATCTCAAATATGTTTCGTAAAATAATTTTAGCTCATTTGATACAGAATCTAACCTATTTAATACTAAAACCTAGTAAAGTTTCACCTAAATTTTTAGGAAAACAAACAGAGTAACTTCAATACGATTTTTTTTGCAAGGGAATGGGGAATTCGCGGGGATCAAACCTGGATATGAGGATGCAAAGCCTACTATCACCAGTTGGGTGAAGAGCCCTGGTCAACTACAGCACAAAATATTATTATAGAGAAAGCAAGGAGGGAAAACCTTGCAGCGCTCATCTCTGGTCTTTGGAGGTGACCCTTCGAGAGCTGTTTTCAGAGCTTGAACTGGTTTAGACCTATATCAAATCAATTACAAACTTGTGAAGCTTTTGCCTCTGAAAAAAAGGATTTTACAGAAAAGTATAGATTACAGTACTGTTTGAGTAAACTTTCGATCTTGCGAGATTTTTGTTCGATTCTGACAATTATTGCCTCTGCATTATCAGCTTCCGCAAACTCATCTTTAGCTGCCATTCCTTTATTTGCTCTATCTCCTTCTCTTCAGAAGGCTTTCTCACCCGACGAAAAGAGGCGGAGCAACTCACAGGCGTGAATCGTGATGACCAAATGATCAAATGCGGTGTTTCTCTCACAGGAAACGGACCGAAACTGTCTGATATATAGAAACCAATTCCGATCGAACCGCGTAAATGTGAACCGCTTCGGCGCAAGATCGAAATTGGTTTCGCTTTTGAACCAATCTTGCAAACACAAAATAAAAAAGAAAACAAACAAATTCGGCACAGATCAACATAAAATCGAAAAGGAAAATTTGAAGTTTTAGATTACAGAAAGATACAGAAATTTATGGGTTAATCCTTGTCTTATTTTACCTTACTATAATAAAAGGAGTTTAAGAGGAAAAAATTTTATTTCCTCTTTTACCCTTTAAAGCTCACTAAATAAAATAAGATTATGTTCTTTTATTTATTTTTCATTTATACTTTTATTCACTAATAATTTGTACTTTATTTTATATAACTTAATAGTTTATACTATTACTTATTAGGAGTTTGAAAGTCTATATAGATGAACTTAAAAATCTATGTACAATATTAATCAATATTGACGAGTTATATTGTCTATCTACATGAATTTTTTGAGCTGGTATATGATGAAGTCACTTTAATATTTGTCAAATTTTTTAATTTTAGTTTTATACTAAAAAATAATACCCAATGTCCGTTATCTGTGGTAAAACATGGTTTGTAAGATCATGTTTCTTTTTTAAAAAAATTGATACTTTTTATCGCATCTTACGATATACATTTGTAAGAATTATGTATTCCCTACTTTCAAAAATTCTCAGTGGATAATTTATCATCTCTAAGTGATAGATGACTTATCAATATTTATTTTATCTAAAATAATTTACTTTTATACACAAGAAAATAACATTTTTACCATGACTTACTTTACTTTTATTTTAGATTTAAAAATAATTTCAAATTAGCCGATGTATTTATTTAAAAACTAATTTTAAATCTTATGGTATGTCTTAAATTACTTTAACACGTGCAAAGTATATATTTTTCGATTATCTTTATTATCCTTTAAAATCTATTAAAAAATAACACAAATGAGGTATTTCACATATTTTCTCATTTAATTCATTTATAATAATTTGTTTTTTTATTGAATTGTAATTTGTTTGTAGTTAGTAAAATAAAATATTTTGATAATCATATATAATACATAAGAGATGTGAATACTAAGATCTTTTATAATAAATATTAAACTATAAATCAATAAAAATTTATTCATTATAAATTTATTAGTTAAATATTATGTAATATTTATGTTATCTGTAATATGAAAATTCATATAAATAAATTTATAGAAATACATTAATATATTTTGATTATGAAAAACTATAACTTGATATGATATAATTATTCTTAGCAATATGATAAATTGACCAAATAAAATTATTTTCTATAATATTCAAATAGCATCATAATTTTAATATTACAAACAATCTATTATTCTTACTATTTTACTTTTAGTTTTGATGTACAATAATTTTTCAATATTAACATCAATTGAAAATTATATATATATATATATATACTAAATTAGTTGAATACGTGCAAAAAACGTACGTTTCGACTAGTAAAGAAAAAAGAAGTCAAAGTTTTCTTACCTTTAATAACAATAAACGAAACACAGTGTCTCCATTTCCAACCCCTTGAAAGAGGGATAAACATGTAGATATGGAGAAGGTGAAATAAGCATAGGGAGCCCTAAGGGTGGGCTCAGCTGGTTAAGAAAAAAGACGCGGTGACGAGTAGACATAATATTACTTGCCGAGTAGTGGGGTCAACTCCTCTTCCTACCAATTTTCTATACCAAAAAAATTAAGATTAGGGAAAATAAGCCTGTGAAAGATTTAGGGAGAGTTAAGGAGATTCGAATTAGGTAAAAAAAAGTACGTGGGAAAGAATGAGCGGGTGGCAGATGGGTCTAGCGCAATGCTGTTTCCAATGCACCTGCTTAGTACAGTTCCATGCAGTTAACAGTATGAACCGCTGACTGAATCGAACGATAAAGTTTTTTGAAAACTTAGACCAAATATCCAAACGCTACAAGAAAAACCTCCTTTAGCGACTATACCTTTAGCCACGAAGTTAAATTCCCGGCTAACATCCTCCTTTAGCGACCAACATTTTAGGTGGTCGTTAAAAGATCTGATTTTTCACCCGAAAAAGGAAAACAGGCGGCGCACCATTTTTTGTCAGGCTTTTGGTGATGAATATAAAAACTCGTCAACAAAAAGTAAGGTTTTACCGACCAAACAAGATGTTGGTAGGTAAAGACCCATTTTTCCTGACCAAATTAAAGAGTCGTCGCTAAAATATGCCACCAAAACGACGTCAATTGGAGATAACAATAAAACCATTTACCTTTCTTAGCTTCCCTCATCCCGTGCCCAGAATCCTCTTTCCCTTCTCACCCCTACGACGAACGATCCCTCACCCCGCACCCAAAATCCATTTCCCCTCTCACCCCTTTCGTTGTCGTCATTTATCGCCGAGCTGCTTCTTCTCCATCGTCGGCCGAGGTTCAGGTAAGCAAAACACTATTCCTTCTTCTTTTTCAACTTTAATTAAAGTATGTTTGTAATTTATTTAAGTCTTGGAGCTATTATCAACGTAAGAAGAGTAAAGACCGAGCGATCTTCCATATAAATTTTTCTGAGATAGTTCAGAATGTTATTCGTAGTCTTAGGATAGACTAGACAATCGAATTCAATTATGACTGCTAGGTTGAACCAAATGATGCTGGTCTCGGAGCACGGAAGTGGTGACTCTAACTAGGGCTCTTCACATTTCGATTCAGCAATAAAACTGAACTGAACTGAATCATTCATGTCAAAAGAACCAAACAGCACCGAGCCGTGAGTTTCAGTTTGGTTCTTCGGTTCGGTATTATTAGTTAAAAATAATTTTTAAATGATATTATTGAAAAAATAATATAAATCAAAGTTTTGTTTCAGTTCAGTTTAGTTTTATATGAAATTATAAATATATAATAAAAAATAATATGAATTTAATGTTTCGGTTCGGTTCGGTTCGAAAATAATAAAAATTTTGAACTGAACCGAAACTTCGGTTCTCTCATTTTCTCGAACCGAACACATATAAAGAACCGACCAAGCAGGTCATTTTCAATTCGGTTCAGGAAAATTTTGAACACCCTTAACTCTAATAGTTGACTTAGACATGTTATGGAACATGTTTAATAGACCAGTAATCAATTAGTTTATAGCAAATCCGTTTATCTAGCTTTAAATATAATTGTTATACCTTAAGAGTATTTTCATAATTACCTTAATCTTGAAGTGAATACGAAACTTGACTTAGTTACTTGTAATCTTTGATGTGCCAAAGAAGTGAGTTCGAATTGCCGGATAATACCTTGGCTGTTGGGACCGTGATTCAACTATATGGGAGTTACGCGATTCACAGATATGGAATTCGTGGTAAGATTGCAAAACCAACAATATCACCTTATGCATTATTGATGAATGTGTGAATAAATAAAATGAGCATGGTATTTAATGACATGAGTCATTGAATAAGCCATGGTGATCTGTGTGAGGCACTTAACTGATATATCTTTCTTATTCACAATCAATAAAGGAGTTACGGAAATAATAACTATAGGGGTAAAATAGTAATTTCACTGCCCTGCTCTTATTACTGATATTCATGAAGGTTAATATCATTAAATATTCTGTGAACCGTGAGATATAAAAAACTATTTGCACCAATAGAAAATGTAGCGCGCATGAATCGAGAGTTTATTCAGTATCAGACTTATAGTGGTCGGGAATTATGGAGGTAAATTAGCCGAGTATTCGAATCTCATAGCTTTATTCATGTGGGTCCATCGATCTCAGGAGTAGCTCATAAGGAAAGGAATGAAAAATAACAACAGTTGGACTAAAAATGTGTTTTGGACCAAGATACACTTCCCGAATCTAAATGAGATGGGCGTCATCACTGTACTAGTAAAGACCAAAGTTAATGATCAAATTAATTATTTCATTATTTTTTAATTATTGGATAATTAATTAATAAAATAAATTAATCAATTAATAGATATAGATCAATTTAGTTTATCAATTTGGACTGATGAATTTAGACACAATTTTGGCTTTATGGGAGATGTAAAAATTGCACATCATAGTGCAAGGAGAATGTGATTTTTGGTTTTTATCATACAAGGGTGAATGGGTAAATTCTGTAATTAATATATAAGGGATTGCATTGGGGTTGCATCTCTAACCTAACATAAGCTCAGTGTGTTAAATCAGAGCAAGAAAAAGTTTCTCTCACCCTCTCCCTCATTGTTGCCGTCGAAATCCTACAGGTTAAAGAAAAATTATATTTTCTCTTCCACAGTTGTTTTGAGAGCCCACACTCAATTCCTACACAAATCCTTGAAAGAATTACTTCTGACTCTAACGAGTAGTTGCCAGTGTAAGGATCAATTGATAGTTCCGTGAATCTCAGGAACAAAGAATGCAAGATAAAGATTTGGATCCTGCCAAATAAAAATTTCTCCATTAACTGAAATGGTATAAATTGTTTCTATCTCTTCACGATACGTTTTTACCATTATACATGGTCATTGGTTTGGTTTTGTATTTAATTTGATTAAATGTTTGTTTGAAACTTTTTTAATATTCCACCCATGAACTAATCATGATTCATTAATTTTTCTATATAATGTAAAACTTGATCCAACAGTTGCTATCAGAGCCTATGGTTTCTAAACGTATGTATGGAGGAATATGATGATATCGGCATATACTTTTGCATGGTACATTCAAAACATGTTTGAATGTGTTTTATGAATAGATCCTGATCGATTGACTCTAGATATTATTTTTCAGTTTTAGAATTGATGTACGCCAAAATTATGGCATAGGATTTTATGTAATTTTATTTTGCAAAGAGTTGTATCGTTAAATTCCATGTAAATCCGATGTTGCATGAATCCCGAGAAGCCATTGTTCACTACGCTGTTCGCCGCTCACCACAATTCATCGTGCATCACCACATGTCGTAGCCCGGGCGGCTATCAGCTACCGCACACTGCCGCACACCGCTCCCCATGCCGCTATCCGTTATAGCACGCTGTCGCTTGCCGTTGCTGTCCGCCGTAAGTCACGCTGTCACTAGAGTTTGGGAAACCCTAAGAGGCGGCACTTAGGGTTTAGGAATCCTAAACCCTAGCGCACCTAAGACCATGTTGGGCCTTGGACTGGCGTGGACCAACCAAGCCTGTTGAGGTTTTGGACTTAGCAAGAGTTGATTGGCCCAAATGATTCGCATAGACTTGGGATTTGATTACAATCCCAAACCAGTCCCTAAAATTAAATTTATCTAATTTGGTAATTGTTCAACACTGATTAATTAGAATTTATTTTGAAAATTGTTTTAAAATAAATCAATTGATTAATTTTCTTGGTAATTATTTATCAAAGTAAAAATTGTTGAAAAATTAATTTTAAATTGAAATTTGAATTTTAAAAATTGGACTGGACCTTGGTAAAGGTTACAAGAGGGTGGGACTTTCTGAAAGAGAAGTAGATAATTATAGATTCCATGGAGACTAGCATTTAAATTATTGAAATTTAATTATTTTTCTTTTATGGGTTGTAATTAGAAATGAGTGATAGAGAGGTTTATTTTGAATGTATGATTTATTATTAATACTGCATCCTCATATAATATGTCATATAGAAATAGAGATATTCAAATATCAAATTGTCACGGAATATGTACACGCATCATTGTAGTTTAAATTTATAATAGGTTATAATTTTAAATACAGAGGGGATTTTATAAAAATTATATTTTATAAATTGTGATTTATATTTTATAAAAGTTTATAATTTTTTGAAACTTGCTAGTCAATTATATAAAGAGTTATATTTTCGAAAAAGCAAAGAAAAATCTATGTTTTTCCAAAAAACTAAGTGGGAGGGTCGTTTACGTTGAAATGTTCTCAAGATCCCCAACACAAACTTGATTGTGGCACGAGGAATGGTTTAGAGCCTCCCTAGTGGTCCTCTCTTCAGTGAGAGAAACTTTGAAATCGTGTCGCTTTGAGTCATCGAGTTGCTTGCAAAGCTAAAGCTTGTAAAGGAAGTGCGGAGGCGGGATCACCCTAGGCGGACCGTTAATTCATAGCAACATTTAAAAGTTGATGCGTTGGTTAAACACTTAAACTGAAGCACATTGAAATATCTCAAAGGAGCTAGCCAATAGGGCTAAGGTGACCAAAACCATTGGTGATTGGTTGAGCTAGATGTAGTGACATCTTAAGAAGCGTTAACCAAACGAAAGGAGTCTCGATACGATAGGAGGTAGCTCAGGCATTGTCCCTAGATAAGACAAGCTATCATTGTTGATCGTAACACCATGGAAAAAATATGTTTTATGGGATTTTTAAATATATAAATATTTGCATCATGCATCATACTTTCCTAAATGATTAAGTATATATTTACATGGTTTTATTTATTCCTTTCACTAATCATGTCATTATCCACACTCTTAACAATCTTGAATGCAAATAAACTCACTGGTGAAAATTATGTGGATTGGAAACGTAATCTTAATATCGTATTGATGGTAGAAAAGCACAAGTTCGTCCTCAGCACCCCTTGTCCCCTTGAGCCTATTACTAAATTGTCTCAGGAGGAAAATGATGTCTATGATTTTTGGCTGCGTTCTGATGAGATTGCAAGTTGTTACATCTTAGCATCAGTTAGCAATGTATTGCAGCAACAACATCAGAACATGGAGACCGTCACTGATATGATGTTGAATATCACCAAAATGTTCGGGGATTAGGGTCGTCAAGCCAAACAAGCTGTTGTGCGAAACTTCATGAACTACCAGATGAAACCCAGAACTCCTGTCAGATATCATTACCTATCTGAATGAGATGGAGATCATTCGAGCTAAGGTAGATGGCGAGACTCAAGTTAATATGATCCTTAAGACCCTGTCACACACTTTTGAGAACTTCAAACTTAATTATTTGATGAATAAGTTGAGGTACTCTCTTCTGAAACTCATGGAGGAGTTGTAAGCTGTTGAGACCCAATTTCTGAAGGGTAAGAGGAAGAATGGAGAGATAAACTTTTCTGAAAGTAAGCCTTCCACCTCTAGCACTAAAAAGAAACACAAGAGAGATCCAAAGAAAGCTAAGAAAGCGAACTCAAAAGCTACGAAAGACAAGGGACCTGAGAGGGTGGACAAGTCGAAAGACAATTGTCATCATACGGAGTCGTTGGTCATTGGAAACGTAACTGCCCGGATTATCTCAAGGAGTTGAAATCCAAATGTACATTACTTGTTACAGAAGCCCATTATGTGGCTGACACTACTTTTTCATGGATTGTAGACTTTGTAGCCACTAACCATATTTATTGTTCCCTGTAGGGGTTCAGGGAAAGCGGAAGGCTTAACGAAGGCGAGTTCAGCTTCTGTTGGGAGAATGGAGCACTAGTATTAGCAATATCAGCTGAAACTATTCAGTTGTTATTTGAGAAAGTCATTTGATTTTGTGTTATGTTTATTATATCTTGATTTTTGGGAAAAACCTTATTTCAGTTGCTAGTTTAAGTAAGCAAGGATTTTTTTTAATTTTATTAATAATGATATTGGTATTTTTAGAAATGATTGCTTAATTACTACTACACGCATGATAAACAACCTTTTCATGCAAAACTAAAAGTTCCAATGATATTTGTGTTAGGGGTTATGCCCTCAAAGTATATGTATTGACATTTTGATATGAAATTTAATGAGGATTACATTTTTCTTATAATTTTTCTTTTAAATTAGTGAGACCATGATCTTGTATTAGTACGAGAGGATTAAGATCATAGAAAATGAATAAAATTGTCAGTAACATATTAAAGTATGAAATCTTTAATGAATGATTGCTAGTACGGTTCACTAAGCATTATGAAAGCGTGTGATCTAGATCCAGATCATTGATGTGGATAGTATCTTAGTGAAAATACTTTATATAATGAGATTATATATGACTGGACCGATGTGAATTAATATCTTTATCAATGTGTTGTTTATTATAAAGATTTAATACACATCAATTAGATGATCATATGTAAACCAGTCTGAATTCTGATTAGTCATGAACTCATAAACATGTCTACTGGATCTTTTGATTCACTCATTAAGGTTTGTTTGTAAAACAGGCTCGTGACTTTTGTTTTGCAGATTCAATGATATGGATGGTTGAGAACATGATCTTACAAGATTTGGAATTCAAGTTTTCCTAATAGATCGTATATTGATTTTTTTAAGTGTTAATTCTGAAACTGAATGGTTATTGAGCTCAAATTTATAATACGATTATAAATTTGCCATTCACTTATGAATTAATGGTATTTAAGGATCAAGAGGTAATTAGAAGGGTAAAAAAGCGGTAATTTTGACCAGTTCTAATTTACAAACCAATAATTAGAGGACAGAACTACGTGAAATGATTATATCAGTGGACTTCAGGAGAATATTCTGTAAATACATTCTATAATCTTAAAGAGTGCAATTCCATATTTATAGTGGAATAATAATGAAATTAATAAATAAGATTATTTAATTAAAGAGTTTAATTATTAATTTAGTTTATTGGAGCTTAGGATTATAGGTTCATGGTCTCTAAGTCACCTCTATATTACACAGTTTAGGGTGTGAATTTTTCAGGACATGAGAAAATGACTGACTTACAAAAAAAAATTATTTTGGAGCAAGTACATAATTATGAGATTATTATGTGCAATTAATTAATAAAGAATTAATTAATTGAATTATTTATTTATACAAATATGATTTTCATAAATTATATATATGTAAGGTTTTCAGAATGATTTTCTCGATCATCTAGAAGGTATTCAAAATATTTATGATCTACTTGATTATCTGCTAATTCAAAATGTTCTTCATCTATTATACCAACTATTGAAGACATTGTAGACCCAATGAACATATTGAATTAGCAGATGATCAAGTAGATCAGAAATTATATATATAATATGGTGAACAGTTTGTAATTAAAGTATTTTAAATTTTGATAATAATTTTAAAATTAATTTTCCAAATTAGTTCTTAATATGGTGGTCCATTCATAGTCTTACCTTAGAACTTTTTCCAATTGATTTACAGCAATGTTTCAATTTATTTTTAAAAGTTTATAAGCCCTCATCAGTTGAGCCTCTTTTCCCCAAATACTTTATTTTATAAACAAATACAAAATACCTAAGATTTTGGGAATGAAATGGGTTTTAGCAATTTGTGCTTGATCATTCAGATAAGCAAATGAAGGCTTAATATGAAAGAGATTAAGATAAATTGGTTGGTCAAGTGATTGAGAATGGGTCATGAATTTAGTAAACTAGGAGAACCTAGTAGATTCTCAATTTCAATTAATAATTTTGAAGAACTTATTAACAATCAAAATAATGATAATTTTATCCAAAAACTTAATCATATCAAAATCAAGAATTTGTGTATAATGGTCAGAATAATAATTCAAGATTTTGATTTCACAACAATGGCTCTTATTGATTCAGGAGTAGGTTTGAATTGTATGCAAAAAAGACTAGTTCCTCCCAAGTATTTCAAAAAGACAAGAGAATCTTTGTAATTACTGTTTGTTAATACAGTTTTTACTGTTTATCTTCTTACATCTTAATATCCCCTCTCTAGATTATTGTTGATTCCGCGTCTTTTGGTATCAGAACCAAACCTGGTGGGGATAATACTATTTAGTTCAATTTCTGCATAATTTAAACTATTCACCGCCTATTACGGCTGGTTATTTATATTATTGTTTGCTTATTTAATTATATGAATAATTTCTTATATCTAATCTCACTCTTCGCCCAAGTGGCTAGTTATTCTTATAATTGATTATTTCTTTGTATTATCTGTTTACTTAATTTGTGAATCTGTTTATCAGAGGCTGACGTACCGATTTCTATTTGATTAGCTTCAGGGACCTAGGTAAGACCTCTTAGTTACGTAAATTTTGAGGGTAGGGTGGTTGTAGAGGCGAAAGAGAGAAGAGTGAAGCCTAATAGGAGGTCGTAGAAATCACCACAAAGTTAGTAATAAAATACAATATGAAATTCTCAATAATAAGAATAATTTAGTTAGTTGAACCATGAGTAGATTATCTAGAAGTAATTCTTCTAGTAGTAATAGGTCTACAATAACCTCAATACCTGACATAATAAATGATGAACAACTGAAAAATATATGCTCTTGGGAAATAACATGAAACATGTCAATTACTTTCCTCTTATGCAATAAAGCATCATAATCAAGAATGATATAATTTCCTTCATTTTGGTTTCAGATTGGAGTTAAACCACTTTCAAGAAAAGGCTTAAATACCTCTGTCTTACTCGTCTTGTGAGATGTAAGATTTACAAATTTTAATGATAGTATTTTAGGACTTGAATCCTCACTTTGTAATGGCCAATCCATTTTGATTATTTCTCAGATCTGTCAATTAGTTTAGCAGATCTCTATATTTTAAAATCATTAACTTTAAATATTAAAACTAATGGTTACCAAGTCTTAGAAGGCACCCAACCTCTAGCTTTAATCTTTAGAATTCATTACAAAGTAACCAAAACAAATATGAATTTCCAAGTAGGAGCCCAAAGAATCAAACCCTATTTATCCAATCTAGCCAAAGTAATGCCAATATTAGAGTTCCCAAAATAATTAGGTGGTTTGATATTAATTTGCTTTCAAATTAACTTTTAACTAATGAAAGTCAACCTACACCAATCCAAATACTAATTGAAAATGTAGATTACATCCAACAGTACATGGATGGTACTGTTAAAATTAACTTTCAATCATCTTCTAGTTCTAATCCATAAATTAGGAGTATAACTAGTCTAGTACCCCTAGAAATTCATTTTCTTAATCATCCATAAATAACAATCAAAATCTTAGGATTCAAAAATTAGAATAAGAATTAAAAAATTTACAAATTAAAAATTTAAGAGTTAAAGGCATATCCACTAGTTCTTAAGTTAGTCAGCAAGTCATTGATAATAAGTCTGATCAATCTGACGAAGTTGAAGCACCCACTGGATCGGATTTCCAAGGAAGCTTTCACTTTGTTAATCCTTAACTCTTAGTTCTAAATATAGGAGCCATGAGTCAAGAATATAAACCAGATTGGGAAGGTCTAACCGAACACAATAATGACCCAGACAATCTAGATAGACGTAATAGATTAAGAGACTCGTATAATATGGATCAAAGAAAAATCATATTTGCTGAATGAAAGGCATTCCTACAAGAATTTAGAATTGATATATTTTTTCTTGATTATGATGAAGATATTTACGAGAAAATTATCAACGTATAAATGGGTTAAGGAAGACTCTAGTGTAGTATCTACTAGTCATCCTCCTTCAGAAAAAATCATGATTAATCATAAAAAAATTTTAATCACTGTTTCTCCTTTCAAAATTGCAAAGGAAGGAGGACCAAACAAAAAAGTAGTTGAACAACTCAATTATACTAACCAGAGTCTAATTATAATATTTAAAGTTAATGATTTCTGAAGAAGATAAACATGAATTGTTTAGAATCTTAGAAAAAATATATTATTATAAAAATAATAGTGAAGAGTTAGGAGAATATGAAACCCCTGAATCCTCTAAAACTGAATCCTCAAGTTCTGATAGTAATTCTCCTGACATCACTACGAGGTGTAGAGATAGTTGTTGTCAAAAAATTAATGTCTTAAATAAAAATGAAGAATAAGAAACCCTCTTGTTAGATTCAATTTGCAAAATTAAAAATCCAGAATTAAAACAATAATACCTTGAAAGGCTTAAAAAGTAATTTCTGAAAAAAAGAAAATACCAAGTCTAATAATAGCAATAATGCAAGTCTTTCACAAACCTTAAAAAATTCAATAGGATGAAAGGAAAAGAAAAGGAAGTTTCTTTACAGGAACTTCAAAAGGAAATTAAAAATATCAAACTTGAAATAAATGATTTGAAAGATTCAAACACTGAAATAAAAGAAGAATTAAATCTTTTAAAAATAGAGAACCTAATGAGTAAACAAGAATTGAGTGAACCAAGAAAATTATTAATTTCTGATAATAAGGTTGAAGAACCTATTAACTGTCAAGACGATGAGCATTTCATCCAAATACTTAATCACATCAAAATAAAAAAATGACAAATAATGGTCAGAATAATTATTCAAGATTTTGATTTCACAATAATGGCTCTTGTAGATTCAGGAGCAGATTTGAATTGTATGCAAGAAGGACTAGTTCCAACCAAGTACTTCAAGAAGAGAAAAGAATCTTTATCCTCAACCAATGGTACTCGTATGCATATCAATTATGAAATGCCCACAGTCCATATATTGCCAAGACAACGTATATTTGAAAACATCATTTGTCTTAGTAAAAAATATGACTGACAAAATTATTTTAGGTTTACCATTCATTTCTCTGTTATATCCTTTTATCATAGAGTATGATTACTTATCCCTTGGATAAACCCATAAAATTTCAGATTTCTTTCTTTTCCCCACAGTAAGAAATTGAAGACTTTGAAACAAAATTTTATTCTTAAGTCTATAAACTTAATTTCTTGTAAGAGAAAATAATTGTATTTTCTACAAGACAAAATTGAAGAGCATGCTTTTCAAAATCAAGTTAAAATCATTAAACAAGGAGTTCCTTGTTTAGTAATTAAATGTAAGCCTCTTAAAAATGTTTTGGAATGGATAAAATATTCAATATCAAACAGAAGGGGTTTAATCGACAGACTTAGAAATACTGATGCCTCTAAGTCTAGCGTAAAATCTGAATATTGGAAAATCCAGATAAATAAGACTAAGAAATACAAGACTATATTTGATCATTATAAATGGAAAATGATGCCATTTGATCTTAGATTTGCTCTGAGCAAATTTCAGAATATAATGATTAAACTCTTTAATCAATTTACTGAGTTCTCAATTGATTGCATTAATAATATCCTTATTAGACAATATTTGTTGCATTTCTTGATTGTTTGCATTAGCCAAAATGTTAAACAATTCTGAAAATACTTTAAATTATTTGTCAAGATAATAAAATAAAATAATTTAATTATTTCTACAAAATTTAAGAAAAGATTTCTAGAATTTTAAATTTCAACAATTGATCAAATCGAACAATTTGTTTTGATTAATAAATCTAAGAAACATGTTTTGAAATTAATTTTAAACAAAATTTTGCCAGGTAATAATCCATTCTTAGCAATTCTGATTTCAATATTTAATATATTAATGATCAAATGTTTGACTCCCTTCCTAATAATATTTTGTAGGGAATCATTCCAGGATTTTGCAATGGAGGAATTCGATCTCCCAGAATATGGAAAGGTAGAGCCTAGAATACTTAATCAAAATTCTTTCAAAATCACGAAGCTCAATGGCAAGGTGGCCGCATTTTGTTCAAAATCTCCATCCATTAATTATGATCATAATGAATTTGAATATCCAAGAAATGACTGGATTAATGAATTGGATAAAATTTTAGAAGAAGTTGGACTTGGGCATAATTTCAATGCAACCTTGATTCAATGGTATGAAAAATGTGGTAAAATAGGTTTTCACAAAGATAATGAAATCCATTATGATAACAGAAAAATTTTAATTGTGAACCTTTTGGGATAAACAATATTTAAAATTGATTTTCTAAATGAAACAATAAAAGAATTTTTAATAATAGAAGGTACTTTCTTTGTTATGCCTGATGTATTTCAAAAAGGTCATAGACATGCAATATAGTCCCTAACTAAAAGAATCAGTATCACTTTCAGACATCATGTAAAAATGATGAATGATACAATAATAGAAGAATCATCAATTCAACAATTGGCCCTTAAGGCCCAAATCAATAAGGAGTCTTCTACTCCTCATCAAGCCTGATCAACAATACTTGGGTCCATTAGACCCAATCTCCAATCATCATTGGTCAACCAATTTGACCCAATTCCTCAACCTTTTATTACCAAATCATTCAATCAACCAATCACCAAAAAATCATCACAATACTTCAGAAAAATCCCTAGTAAAAATCTATTTCATATTGAGCCATTATTTATTCATTTAAAAGATCCTGTTGAAATAGCAAAATCTTACTTCCTCTAAATTTCCATTTTATCTCTGGCTATAGAGACAAAAATCTCAGTTTCTATAAAGACGTTCTCTTAGAAACAAAATCTGTTAATATTAGCCCAATAAAGAATTCTGAAGGAAAAATCCTTTGTCATGCCTTCAGCATTTTCAGAGTCACGATTTTGGAGGATTGGGAAATCCATCATTCAAATTTCAAAATACTTTTAAATAAAATAGGTACAACTATTTTGACTATATTGATGCTTGGCATATGATTTTTCTACATCTAAATAATAATATTTTCCATTCATGGTTTATAAATTTTTGACAAAAATTTTAAAATTAATTTTCCAAATTGGTTCTTAAGTTGGTGGTTAGTCCATGACCCTATCTTATAATCATTCCAAATTGATTTTCAACAGGCTTTTAATTTATTTTTGGATAGATACGAATCCTCACGCATTGAGGCTTATTTTCTCCAAATACTTCATTTTACAAGTAAATTCAAAATACCCTAGATTTTAAAATGACAATACTTAATTGAAGATGGAATCCTAACCAGACAATATCTCGTTAAATGGTAGGACAAGTTTGATACCCTAAAAATTATGACATCCATTAATCATGATTTTGCAGGCAACCATCCATAATTCTGATTGACAAAAAATCCTTATACTCAAGCGCCATTAAAAATAAATGAGCCAATTGACCCAGATTCACAAATTAGACCATTCAGTCCAAATCTATCCAAACTTAAAAATCCAAACCCCCTTCGAAGGGTAGATCATAAACCACAAAACCAAAATCCAAATTAAAGAAGGAGTTACTACAAAAATTGCTTCTCTTCATTCAAGACAATACTGATTCTAAAGAAGAATCAAACCACTCAATTAAACCAAAAATCCAAAAAAGCCAATCATCCAAAGATACCACCCTTCAACAATTGGAGGACCCACTTGATAATGCCAGTCTCAGTAATGTGAATAAAGAAAAATAACTTCCCTTTGAGAAAATGTCAACATCAAAAGGATCAATAAATCTAAAGAAATACCTTGATGGCATTCTAGCAGACGGTCATCGTAAAAAATGGATCAGAAAATTTTGAAGAAATATTATGATACCAGAGCATAATGTAAAGGGCATAATACTCTTCAAGGATAAGAAATAACAATGACTTCCCCAACCAAGATAACAAAGATCAAGGATCAATAACAATATCTCCATCAGTAATATAACAACTGTCAAAACACGAAGATCAATTTCTCAACTATCACGATTCTCTGTAATTTGTTATTTTGTAATCATTGTACTAGTTGTTGAATAATTAGGCAACTATTTATACTTTTTATTCTTAATCAAAAGTAGGCATGTAAAATGTTTTTACTTTTGTAGAATAGAATAGTTCAGGTAAGTGATGGGTTCCCGGTGAACTCCACTTCCCTTGGCTATAAATAGGTAATCCTCTCACATTTGTTCCTCAGAACTCGTTTTAGAACTCTTACTATTTGAGAGCTAAAATCTGTTTTGTGAAACAAAGCTTTCTTCTTCTTATCCTCTTTTGTAAATCTTTTCTTCTTTTTTCTTCAACAAAAATTAGTGAGCAGGATCACTAATTTATTGTTGCCAATAAACTCTGTTTGTGCAAGTTTTTAATCTTACACCAAATACAGTTTTTGTAATTACTGTTTGTTAATATAGTTTTTACTGTTTATCTTCTTGCATCTTAATATCCCCTCTCTAAACTACTATTGATTCCGCGCCTTGTGGTATCAGAGCCAAACCTGATGGGGATAATACTGTTCATTTACTGTTTCCCCACCAGGTTTGGCTTTGATACTAGAAAGGCGCGGAATCAACAGTAATTTAAAGAGGGGATATTAAGGGGCAAGAAGATAAACAGTAAAAACTGTATTAACAAACAATAATTACAAAAACTGTATTGAGGTGTAAGATTAAAAATTTACACAAATAGAGTTTATTGGTAATAATTAATTAGTGCTCCCGCTCACTAATTAATGTTGAAGAAAAAAGAAACGATTTACAAGAGAGGAGAAGAAGAAGAAGAAAGCTTTGTTTCACAAAATAAGTTTTAGCTCTCAAATAGTAAGAGTCGTAAAATGAGTTTTGATGAACAAATGAGAGAAGACTACCTATTTATAACCAAGGAAAGTGGAATTCACCGGGAACCCATCACTTACCTCAACTATTCTTTTCTACAAAAGTAAAAATATTTTATATTTCTACTTTTGTCTACTTTTGACTAGAAATAGTAAAAAAATATAAATAGTTTCCTAATTATTTGACAACTAGTACAATTATTACAAAATATGATAATTTAAAAATATTCTTTGATAATTGTTATCTTGGTCTTTGTGTCTGTCATGATTGTTGTTGTTGAAAGTCATTGTTACTGTTTGTTTCGTGTTGAGGTCCTCATAATTGCCATCTTGTACTTTTGTTGTCTTGAAAAGTCATCCTTTGATAATTCGTATATTGGATGTTGCGTCTTCATTGCTTGATTGTAGAGAAGTCACTGTTTCTTGTCTTTAAAGATCATTATGATCGTTGCATCCTGCTAAGGTGTCATCATGATACATAAAATATTTAATTTTTTACAAAACATTGGCATTTCGCCAAAGGTAAATTACTCATTGATTGATATGAATTTGTTCATTATCACTAAAATCAATATTATTGAATGAGTCCTCCAACTGTTAAGTAATAATCTTTCTAGATGATTGATCTTTTAGGATTTTTTGTTTAATTTGGTGTCTTAACTCTGCAGATGATCCAAAGTCCGATTCATTATTGCCTTCCAAAAGGAGAAACATTTTCCAGATTAATTTTCTCTCTAATTTGGATTTTGGCTTAGTTGTCTTTGATTTATCCTTTGTAGTAGGTTTGGATAAATTTGAACTGGATGGTTTGATTTGTGGATCTGGGTTAGTGAGCTCATTAATTTTTAGTGGAGCTTGGGTAAAAAAAAATTGTCGATTTTAGGCTAGGATGGACATTTGCAAATTTATGGTTAATGGAGGCAATAATTTTCTGGGTATAGAATTATCTCACCATTTAACATGATATTCTCTGGTGAGAATTCTATTTTCAATTGAGTATTGCCACTTCAAAATCCAAGGTATTTTGTATTTGTTTGTAAAACAAAGTATTTGGGGAAAGGATGCCACAATTGGTATGGGCTTTTAAACCTTTAAAAATAAATTGAAACATTGTTGTAAATCATTCGAAAAAAGTTTTAAGGTAAGACCATGAATGGACCACCATATTAAGAATCAATTTTAAAATTATTATCAAAATTTAAAAACCAAAGGTGAGAAAAGTCACTACCTTGATGCGAGAAAATCTCATGTCATGCATCAATATAGTTAAAATAATAATTGTTTTTATGTAAATGTATTTTGAAACTTTAAGGATGGATTTTCCAAACCTTCATAGTTATGATCATGAGATAGAGAAAGAATAGTAAATGATTATTTCCTTAGAACTTTTTATTGGGCTAATTTTTATGGATTTTGTTTCTAAGAGGATATCTTTGTAAAAACTGAGATTTTTGTTATTGTGTCTAGGGACATAATGGAATTTGGGAATGAAATGGGTTTTACCAATTTGTGTTGGATCCTTCAGATGAACAAATGAAGGGTTAATATGAAAGAGATTATGATAAATTGGTTGGTCAAGTGATTGAGCATTAAATGATTGAGTATTTGAAAAGGGGTCAATTTGTTTGACCATGGTTAATTGGTGATCGGGTCTGATGGACCCAAATATTGTTAATTGAGCTTGGGTAAGAGTAGAAGACTCCTCTTTGATTTGGGCCTTTAGGGCCCATTGTTGAGTCATAGGTTCTTTTATTATTGAATCATTCTTTTCATGATTTCTTAAAGTGTTATTGATTTCTTTTATTAAGGATCCCACAACATGCCTGTGACATTTTTTAAATCCAAAGAAAGTTTCTTTTAGTACCAAAAATTCTTTGATTGTTGAGAATTCAAATTTAAAAATTTCTTCTCCTAAATGTTCATAGTTGAATTTTTTCTATTATCATAACAGATTTCATTATCCTTGTGAAAACCTATTTTTCCATTTTTCTCATACAATTGGATTAAGGGTGTATTGAAACCATGCCTTGATGCAACTTCTTCTAAAATTTTATTTAATTCATTAATCCAGTCATTTTTTAGATATTCAAAGCTATCATGACCATAATTAATGAATGAGAGTTTTGAACAAAAAACAGTTGTCTTGCCATTGAGTTTCTTGATTTTAAAAGGATTTTGGTTGAGTATTTTAAGCTCTACCTTTCTGTTTTCTAGAAGAACATGTTTGTCAAATTACCCCATTGTAGAATCTTGGTATAATTTCCTGCAAAAGATTACGAGTAAGGGGATCAAGAATTTAATTATTAATACATTGAATAAATTAGAATATTGAAATCAAAATTGCTAAAGATAGATTGTTACTTGGCAAAACTTTATTTGGAAGGAATCTCGAAACATGTTTTGCATATTCATAATTAATTAAGACATTTTTTTATTTAATAAGGTAAATTACCTTAATTATGAAATAAATTTCAAATTCTAAAAATCTAATTTTGGATTGAAATAATTTGATTCTTTTTACAAGGATAACTAAAATATTTTATGTTATTATCTTGATAAACAATTCAATATTTCCAGTATTGTTTGTCATATTTAAATAAATATTATCAATGTAAACAATCAAGAAATTCAACCGATGTTGCTTACTAAGAATGTCGTTAATTAAGAATTTAATCATTATTTTCTGAAATTTTCTTGAAGCAATTTTAAGATTAAATGGCATTATTTTTCATTTATAATGATCGCATATAATTTTTTATTTATCAATCTTATTTATCTGGATTTGCCAAAATCCTTTTTTTGTGTCAAACTCAGAGAACATAACGGTATATCTAAATTTGTTGATTTAGTCCCTTTTATTTGTTATTGGATATTTTATCCATTCTAAAATCTCTTTGAGGGGCTTACAATTAATTACTAAACAATAATCTCCTTGTTCAAATATTTGACTTTGAAGAGCATAATTCTGAGGTTGTTCTTCAATTCTTCCAAATTTTATTTTTCCTTGTAAGAACCCCAAGTTTTTCTTTACAAGAAATCAAATTGATGGATTTGAAAACAAAATTTTGTCTTATTGTTTTTAATTTCTCATTGTGAGTAAAAGAAAGAAATTTCAATTTGATAGGTTCATCCATGAGATAAGTAATTATTCTATTATACTCTATGGTAAAAAGATACAACAGAGAGATAAATGATAAATCCAAAATTATTTTATCAGTTATATTTTTTACTAAGAAAAATGACATTCTAGAACATACACTGTCTTGGTAAATATGAATTTTGGGTATTTGATAATTGATGTGCATCCGAGTATAATTGACAGAAGACAAAGATTCTTTTGTCTTCTTGAAGTACTTGAGAGAAACTAGTCCTTCTTATATACAATTCAAATCTACTCATGAATCAACAAGGGCCACTGTTGTGAAATTAAAATCTTGAATTATTATTTTGACCATTATATACCATTTCTCGATTTTGATATGATTAAGTTTTTAGATGAAATTATCATTATTTTGATTCTTGTAATAGGTTCTTCAACCTTATTAATTGAATTGGGAATCTACTAGGTTCTCTTAGTTTACTAGATTTATGAATTTTAATTAAACTTTTTATTAAAAGATTTAATTCTTTTTTTATTTTAGTATTTTTAATTTCTTTCTGAAGTTCATGTAGAATAACTTCTTTTTTCTTTCTTTACCCTTATTGCATTTTTAAGGGTTTGTGAAAAACTTGCGATATTGTTAGACTTAGTATTTTCTTTTAAAATTACTTTTCTAAGTCTTTCTAAGTATTCTAGATTTTTAATTTTGCTAATTAAATCTAACAAGAGATTTTCTTCTTGTTCTTTATTTTTATTTAGAACATTAATTTTTTGACAACAACTATCCCTACACCCCATAGAGATGTTAAGAAAATCACTCTCATAACTGGAAGAGTTAGATTTTGAGGATTTAGGGTATTCAAATTCTCCTAAATTATCACTATCACTCTCATAGTTTTCTATTAACTCTACGATTCTAAACAATTCTTGTTTATCATTAGAGATTTTTAATTGATTAATTTTATCTTTAACTTGACAAGTTTTAGAAGATTTGTATCAGTATATATTCTAATATTCTCCTTTTGTTTTATTGTACCGTAGGCAAGACTATCATAGTTTATTTTTCCTAAGTTACTTCTAAGGACTATTCTTACTTTTGTGTACGGACAAATTGGGTAATCTATTAAAGAATTTTTCGTACCAAAATGGTTGATTTTTATCATCTCTTATCATTATCCTGGACAAAAATATATATTTTGTACCAATGGAATTTACTTAGGGTTGGATACCTAAGATTGGTCAATTGATTATGGATACGCGAAGTAATATTACTTGGCGTTCCAATTAAGTATTCAATTATTGTGTAGAAAAGTGTATTGATGGCATCAGACATTATTTTTTGATGTGTTCATTCAGCATTAATCTTAACTGCTGTAAGGATGATATTTTTAGATTCTTCTGTGAGATATTTTTTCACCAGGAATGAAGCGTTCCTGTGAATCCTGTGACTAAAAGATTAATTACTTTATTGTGAAGTAAATTGTGTGTGGTAATGTAGTTGTTTGCTACTATCACCATGTGTTAAAATTTATTGAGAACTTTCTGCTCAGAAAGTCCATCAATATTTCATTCGTGAAATTTATCTACAGAAACAGAAAATTGGTTAACTAAAGAATTATCAGAAATTTGAATATCAAGAAGAATAGACTTTTTAGGCCATTCTCTTTCTAATTTATTAATTTCTAAATTTTTAAATGATTTTTCAGTATTATTAATACTTGAAGATTCACTAATTGTGGATAATTGATATGTGGATTCTGAAGCAGAATCACTAACTTTCAATTCTTGAAGCTTTTCATTAATTCTTTTAGTTTTAAATTTTGAATAACTGTCTTGGTTAACAACCTTAATAGAAGAAGATGATTTAACAAATTTATTCTTCAATATTTGAAGCATTTTATCAACCTGTTTATTATTGGGAATAATATTCAAAGTGGTTTTATCTGAAAGATTTATTAAATACTTTTATTTTAGAGTTTCATTAGATTTATGTTCATGAAGATCATCAACCTTATTTTCAATTTTGTCTGATACTTTTCCTATTTTAATTAGACTTTGATTGGTGTAATTGAGTTGTTCAAGTAATTTTTTATTAGGTTCTTCTTCCTTTGTGATCTTGAAAGGAGTAGTACTGATTAAAGAATTTTTATGGTTAATGTCTTTAACAGAGGATGATTTATTAATTTCTAATTTTTTTAATGTTTCTTCAACTTTGTTAACATTTGAAGATTCATCAATTGTGAAAGATTCATAGGTTGATTCTAGCCTATGCCTTTCTGAATTTGAACTACTGTCCTTCAATTCTTGAAGTTTATTATTAGTAAGTTTTTTAAATTCTGAACAATTATTTTAGTTGTCAATCCTACCAGAATAAGATGATTCATTAGTTGTTAAATTCTTTAATGTTTCTTTAATATTATTAATATTTGAAGATTCATTAATTATGGAATATTCATCAGTGGATTCTAACGTAAGAATATCTAATTCAGAGATACTGTCATGGTCAATAACCTTGACATATGATTTAATTTCTAAATCTTTGGATGGTTTGTCAATACTATTTGAAATTTCATCTATTGTGGATGATTCATAGGATTCTGACCTACAGGATTCTTCAAGTTTATTATTGGGAGAATTATGAATTATGGATGGCTAATAGGTAGATTCTAACATATGGCTATCTGATTCTGAGACATTGTCTTTTAAAAATTTTAACCTATTAAGTATTTCTTCATCGGGAGTTTTCTCATGATCAATTTGGAAAGGTTCAATGAAATCTTTTTTAGGTTGAGAATTTTCTTAATTAATTAGGATTTTTTCAGGTGTGGATAACTGACAGTTATCAAACTGAAATCTTCCTTGATCCATCTACAATTGGGAATTACTTTAATATGGTTCTCATATATATCTTCGATATAATAAAAAAAAACATTTAATTTTGTATTTTTGCATGAATATTTTTCATTCAACAAGTATGGTTTTCCTTTGATCCATATTATATGAATCTTTGAACCTTTTACATATATCTAGATTGGTTGGATCATTATTGTGTTGATTTTGACTTTCCCAATCTTGTTTATATTCTTGGTTCTGGGTATCTGGATTTAAATTTTTTGAATTTCTTAATTCTTGTTCTAATTTTTTAATCTTAAAATTTTGATTGTTAATAGATAATTCAGGAAAGGAACTCCTAGGGGTACTAGACTTGCTATACTCCCTAATTTAGGAATTAAAGGATTGGTAATTAATTTTATTAAATTGTTTGTTATTAAGGTTTGTCTGACTTTCTTGGGGACTTATTCCTTTAGGTTTTAGACTTTTAATTTTTGAAGTTTTTAATTCTTGTTCTATTCGATTCCTGATGTCTTGATAATTATTAATGGTTGATCTAGAAGAGGATTTAAAGTTTATATTTTTATTGGGATTCCATACCTCATGATCTACTTAATCATCTATAAAGTTTTTAGAATGATCTTCTTGATCATCTGGAAGGTATTAAATATCGGTTATTTTTTTAATAATCGATAACTGAGACGAAGTATCTAATCTATGAAATTAGATAATTAGATTATTATTAGATAATAATTTGAATCAACTAAATCTGTTATTTCTGAAATAACAGATAATTTAGTTGATGAGTATAATTAGATATGTTAATTTTGAGTTTACCGATATCTAGATATTTATCTAATTAAAATAAAAATTTAATTCGCAGTAATTAAGACGTGTCAATCACTTATTAGGTATCAGAGATTGACATGGACTATTGTAATGTCATGTGACACTACAGTCTTAGGGGTGCACCACTGTAGTGCCACATGGCACTCCAGTGGTGCTGCGAGGCACTGTGCTGTCTCACAACACACTACAGTGTCATGTGGCACTGCAGTTATGCACAGTTGCAGTGAGTTCCTTTCAATTGGTAAATATTGTTTTAGTTTATCCATAAATATCTTATACGCCATTATCTTGAAATATATAGATATTATTCTATTGGCCTCAATCGGTGAATCAGTTAATCGATTGATCAGTTCATTAGTTCATCAATTAAGTATTGAATTGAGAACACAGTTGGTTTATATATTATATATTGCATATAAAATAAACTAAAAAAACACCAACACACGTATATATATTTACTTTACATATATTAAATAAGCTACTAAATTTTGGAGCGCGTGAACGGAAAACTTTTTTACCTGTGAACTCATATTTTTCTTGAAAAATGTGTCAGTGACTATTTTTATATATATTTTTATACTTGTGGCTAATTTTAATTATTTTCTAAAGGTTACCTATTTATGAACATTATTATTAATTTTAATAGTGTATGAAGTAGTAGTAATACATTCCATGACCTAGATATTAAACCCATGAGGAATTACCTATAAAGGGCCAATTGACATTGTCATCTAGTTATATAACGAAATTGAACATATACTACTGAGATAAAATTCTTTTTCAATATTGACTTAACCATCGATCTAACATAATCCAAACAAACAATTACAGATTTGGTGTAGAAATTGATTTGGTTTGGGTCACTCAATCACAAAAATGACTAAATTGTTTTGGTCAAAAAATTCATCTAAAATAAAACCAAACCAGGTGAATGAACATCTCTGCTCCTCCCTCAAAAATATTAGAGAAAATAATCAATTGACACCTATAGTTTGGTGTCAGTTTCATTTTTGGACACTAGACTTTAAATGTTCCAAACTACAGCTTAGACTTGTAAAAATGTCTCAAACAAAGCCTTTCATCATCCTTTCATCTGAAAATCTTAACAGATGTTCACAGAAGCCATTAAATGTATAAATGGATTGGGTCTCGACTATTGGTAAAGCAGTTATTCTTCATTCACCTAAACAAGAACTAGATTTTGCTGTTATTTCCAAAAGGAGTGAATGCAAATAAAAAACATCCTCCGGATAAGCTTCACGGCCTAGTAGTCTTCATAATAGAAGAGACATTTGACGATAAGCCTATATTTATTTAGAGGGATCATCATAAATAATTGAAGTGTGTTGTTTACGGTACATAAAATATTCAATCAAAGACATTCATATATTGTAAGATAGCCAGAAAATCTGTAGTTTTAGTTATGGCAATAGTTTATTCCATTACTCTTGTTTTTTCCTATAAACCAATCACTACATAAAGATGTTTTTTGACACATGTGGAACCCATAAAAGCATACCTGTCAGTACACATCCCTACCCAAAATGCCACATCATTTCTCTCATTTCTTTTCCTATTCCTCTATTTTGTCCTCATGTGATATTGTCAAAGTCCTAATGTCTGAAGCTCTAATTTTGTTTTGCAAGTATGAATACTTGTGTTCTTCAACTTCAGCTCGATCTGAATCCATCTGAATGGTTTTCATGTTGAAGCACTTTCTTCTATCTCCTCTATGATTCACGTTGTACCTCAGAAAGCTCCATTAAATACACACTTTCAGACCCTTTGAAATCTGGGGTAAACTTTTTTGTCCTGGTCCCAAATTTGGCCGAAATTCTAGGTGACTTCGTTGGAGAAAATATAGGAAGGGGAAAATCATTTGCTGTCCTTCTTCCTTTTTATTTCCCCTTAAACTAAAGGAGAATAAGGAGAAAATGAGAGATATTTGTTAGAAAATATAGAGATTATTGTGAATCAAGAAAATATATTACGGTAAACGAATTTTACAGTTAATGTACATGGTAACTAATAATGAGAGAGAGAATATTTACCAGCATATTTACTTGTATTCATTTGAATTTTATTTATTACATCAGTCTCTATTTATACGTAAAAATTGAGAATGCGGGTTGTTTACATAAAATTTGATCTACTCTATTTATTCCCAACAAAAATATGAGATAAAGAGAACACTATCTTTGACTTAGTTTCTAACTATTACTTAAAACATCTTGTTAATTACATCCATTTGGTGGTCACACACTCGCTTGATTTTACTTGGTCATATTAGCAATCTGCTTCAATGTTACTAATTGGCTCTGAAACTTTCTTTTTATGACGTGAGAGCCAATTCATTGATCCCCGTACAATTGCCCATATTATACTGAATTGCTGCAAGTCATTGATGATAATAACAACCCTTGAAATCCAATAGTTCTTTCCCAATACAAAGACGTTAGCTTAGTAACGCCTTACATCCATGTGTCAGTGAAATCAACCACTTTTTATCAATCTTGAGCATTGAGTCATGCACTTTTAATGCGAGGAGATTGACGTGAGTATGTGGATGAGTGAAAGGGTGAATCATGCACTTTTAATGTCGACTGTTCAGTTCTCAGATATAATTTCAATCGTTTCTTTTGTAATTTTTATTTCCATTTGAATTTAGATTTCAAATTTATTCCTTCTTATAACCATATTCAGCTGAGTTTCAGTCTTTTTTCATCTATTCGTCTTGTTTCTATCCAAATATGGCAGAAGAGATTATATTATCCCCATCAATTCGTAGGGTTACCAATGAGAGTGAGTTTATAGAGTTTATTAGATTGTATGCTCGCTCCTTCCCCGAAGGGGTTCACCTTTCATTCGGTCGGATTGGGAAAATGGGGTTTCCTTGTCATCCCCTTACTCAAGTTACTCTCCAGTACATGTACACAACTTTAGGCTATAAATTCTCGATGTCACTTCTATGTCAAGAGTTTTTTCACCATTGGAACCTTGTCACTTCCCAATTTACCTTGAGTATATATAAGGTTCTTTATTTCGAGGCAATGAATAGGTTATACAACTTAGATATAGGTCTGGTAGAGTTTAGACTTGCTTATTTTCTTAAGACAAAAGAAGTAAATTTTTATGCATCCCCTAGAAGCCACAGTAGGAGCACCCTAATATGAATCTCCCTAAAGGAGACAAAAGATGGGACAAAGATGTCCTTAATATTTGGGGAGATTCGGGTGGTGATGGCCGTTGGACTGTACCCCAATTTCTTTTCCTTTTGAGTAGTTACACTTTCTTTTCCTTTGGCATGTCGGGAGAACATGAAGCCACTCCAATCGAGGGATAGTATAGAACAGACTTACGTTGTTTGCCACTACGTCGGGATTGGAATTCCTTGCTTTATCCAAGGAGGGAAGTGAAACGGTCATCCAGGTGACATTTTGACTGCAATTCCCATTCTCGCTATTGCTCCCATCGAGATCCCTACTCCGTCCACTCGCCTTATTATCATTTGTCACTCAGATTCGTAGAAGAAAGCTCCATTTCTTCAACCGACACTGAGGAAAAGGGAGAGGAAGAGGAAGAAGACTCGAGTCTTCTGCAAACTCGCCAAGACACGATGAGGAGGTTAAGGACTATGATAGGGGATGTGGGCAGAAGGAATGTCCATCAAAGAACTGATCCATCTAACTACACATCCACTCTCGTGATTCCCCGCTCATCACCTACTCCGCCTCCCCGCTCAACTCCTTCTCACTGCTCAAAATTCTCTCACTGTGCAGCTTCTCAAGGAATCTTCTCTTCAAGTGGAAGCGGGGGATGAAAAGCTTGTTCCTTGGATTTTAAGGAGTTATACAAGCCATCCACCAATTCCAATTTCCTCAACCATCAGTAGGCTGCTCACACCTTGGCTCATGGCAACATCTACAAGACTAATATGGTCATCAGAGCGTTCAATCCCTTTCCATTGCTCTCGGCCACGACTTAATCAAGGTCACCCGCTTCCTTATACTTGTTATTTTTGCCTTTTCTTTTCGTTTAACCGATATTTTTGTTCTCAATTTCTTAGGTCGTTATCCACCAAAATGCTCTTCAAGAGTATTATGGATTGAGTGAGCAGGCAGCGGCTAAACTCTATAAAGAACATTAAAAAGCCTGCACCCAAATTGGCTGACTTCAAGCTGAAGCGACAGCAAGAAAAAGGGATTGGATGAGCTAAGGAAGGATGAGGCTGAGCTTCAGGAAGCAACAGAAAAGCAAGCTGAAGAGATCGTTATTTTGAAAGTCAAAAACTTCAAGTTTGATGAAAGTTTGAAGGTCGTCGAGATGGCTACAATGCTTCTCGTTTCAGGAAGTAGAAGGAAGTCATAAACCTCCTACTCCCATTGTTAATCCATATCATCTTACAGACCCTCCCACTGGGACTTTGGTAGGCCACCCCATTACAATAGAGTAGTTTCTTCCTTTTTATTTACCATTTTTCTTTAAATGCAGAACTTTGTAAGGAACCTTTCACTGAATTTGTCATTTCTACATGTATTCTCTAAACCTCTTGCTTCAAATATTCACAAACTTGATAAGAATTTTCTTCACGAAAAGTAGAGTTTACTTTCCAAAGAATGATTTTGGTTACTAATGACTTGTTTACTATATTAAACCATGGTCCATATCTCTAAACGAATTTATCGTGGAGTCTTCTGTTCACTTTTGAAAGCATGGCTTAGTCGTAACTCATTTAATTCTTAAGGATGTAGACTTGGTTTAGAGCCAAATTGCTCCATTTCCTTTTGAAAGTTTGTAAGGCAGTCCTTTTCCAGAAATTTAGGCTCATTATAGAACCATGGTCCTGGTTTCTTTTAGAGAACGAATGCACAATATAATGCAGTACATTCTCAAGGATTTAGTCTAAGTAAAACCATGGCCCTGATTTCTTTTAGAGTACAATTGCACATTGTATTGCAGTATATTCTTAAGAACTTAGGTTTATTGTAGAACCATGTGCCTAGTTTTCTTGAGTTGCTCATTTTAGTGGAGTGCTTTCTCAAGAACTTAGGTCATTGTAGAACGATGCCACAATTTCATTTAGAGAATGATTTCTCATTGTAGTGCAGTATATGTTCTATAAGACTTAGGCTTATTGTAAACCATGAACCCGTGAGAATGGCTACCCATTGTAGTGCAGTCCTTTCATAAAGACGTAGGCTCATTAGAAAACCATAGCTTTGGTTTTCTTTATAGAAAGAATGTCAATTAAATACAATCAATTCCCAACGGCTTAGGCTCATTGTAGAATCATGACTATGATTTCCTTTAGAGAGCAGCTACCCATTGTAATGAAGTTCGTTCTAAAGGACGTTGGCTCATTGTAAACTATGGTGCAAGCTTCCGTTAGACAAAGACTGTCCATTATAGTGCAATTCATTCTTAAAGACGTAGGCACATTATAGAACAATGGCCATACACTTTTCATTCTGCAACATTTTGTTAGCAGAACTAAAGCATACAAGATAACGTGAATGGACACCATTTTTACAGGGAAAAGGCTTAATGGGAGAAAAAATAATGGGAAGTTATTTTTTATTAAAATGAATACTCTCTGTAAATGTAGTGCTTCACAGTTTCAATAACTCCCATCGCCTTTCTAGTTTTGTCCGAGCTTGCCTTCACCCCTTGGAAGACTTTCTTGAGCACAAGATCACTCACTTGGAATTCCCGCTTATTAGCTCTTTTATGAAAATAGGACTTCATTCTCTAATTGTAGCTTGCAAATCTAATGAGTGTTATCTCTTTCTTTCCTCCAAGAAATCTAAGTTTTTCCTCATCAACTCAGAGTTCATGACTTCATCAACATTTGACCTCACCATCAGCTTTCTATTTTTACAAGTATGATAGCTTCTGGCCCAGATGCAAGTGCAAATTATGCCTAATTGGTTCTCTGAGTTTGTTCTATAAGCCCATAATATTGTGTAGCTCCTCCACTCATTTTCCTTTGAAAGATTCTAGTTGTTTCTTCAAACTTGTCAATATCTTTCTGTTTTATCTTTTCGCCTGTTCGTTCCCTATGAATAGTAAGGTGTGGAGAGCCAATTTTTAATACAAAATTCCTTCACAAAATGTCTTGACTATTCTCTTTGTGAACTATAATCCATTGTTTGAGACTAAAGCCTTGGGAATTTCATTCCAGCAAATGATATTTTTCCATAAAAAACTGTTTACCTCTTATTCATGGATTCTAGCGAATGCTTCCCTTCAGCCCATTTAGTGAAATAATCAATTGCAACGAGTTAAAATTGTCAGCAACATATTAAAGTATGAAATCTTTAATGAATGATTGCTAGTACGGTTCACTAAGCATTATGAAAGCGTGTAATCTAGATCCGGATCACTGATGTGAATAGACATCTTAGTGAACGTACTTTATATAATTAGATTATATAGGACATGGCCAATGTGGATTAATATCTTTGTTAACTCACCGTTTATCATAAAGATTTAATACACATCAAAACTGATAATCATATGTAGATCAATCTGAATCTTGAGTAGTCATGAACTCATATACATGTCTACTGGATCTTTAATTCACTCGTTAATATTTATTTGTAAACAAGCTAGTGATTTTTATTTTACAGATTTAGTGACATGGATGGCTGGGAACATAATCTTACAAGATTTGGAATCCAAGTCTTCCTAACAGATCGTATATTGGTTCTCATAAGTGTTAATTTTGGAACTGAATGGTTATTGAGCTCAAATTTGTAATACGATTATTAATTGACCATTCACTAGTGAATTAATGGCGTTTAGGATCAAGAGGCAATTAGAAGGGTAAAATGATAATTTTGACCAACTCTAATTTACGAACCAATAATTAGAGGACATAACTACATGAAGTGCTTATATCAGTGGACTACATGTGAATACTCTATAAATATATTCTGTAATTACTAAGAATGCAATTTCATATTTATAGTAGAGTAATAATGGAATTAATAAATAAGATTATCTAATTGAAGAGTTTAATTAATAATTTGATTTATTGAAGATTTGAACTACGGATCCATGGCCCCCAAGATAATTGATCGGGAGATCAGATAAGTTAATTTTAAAATAACTGATATCTAGATATTTATATGATTAAAATAAATAATAAATTTAAAAAATTGCCACGTGGCATATTGAACGGTCACATGTCAATCGTTGATTTTGAGTCAGAGATTGATATTTACTATTGTAGTGCCACTTGACACTATAGTGGACACGCATGGCACACTGTAGTGTCTCACGGCACTACAACGGTGCCTTGAGTCATCAGTGACGATGCGATTATTTATAATTTTTCTTAGAAACACCACCACGCCTTCTGACGAGCGTCGTCGCAGATTCCAACAATTGGTATTAGAGCGGTCTTTATATATGTATACATTAAATATTGTGTGGGTTTCTTGCATTATTAATTATATATGTTGATATGTATGAATCAATGGATGGTTATATTTTTTGAATTCATACATGACGATGAATCGTTAATTGTCAGGTGACTTTTGAGTTAGACTTTGTTCTTTAATTTTCATTAGATCTTGTGTAAGCCGATTGAGGTGTAAGAAATTTTGTATTTTTTATTTTGAATATCATGATGTAAAATGTACGCGAGAAGATGAAAAACGCACGAGACGAATGAGGAGAAGAAAAGAAAATAGGAATTAAGATCCCTGATACCGCCAGACAATTCATGGCATTGGCGTTGTGGCAGCGCCGCTGTGAGGGACGCTAGCGGAGGTTAGGCGGAGGCGGTGTGAGTGTCCCACTTCCATTGTCAGGGGAAATCATCGTGATTGCCATGGTATATTTCACAGATCCTTGATACCGTGTTGCCCTATCCCTGCGATACTTTACGAAGACCATAATCCTATCCTTTATCTTTTAAATTTTTGAAATTTTAGATGGTTATCCATTTTTTAATTTTTTAAAATTTAAAATAAATTATTTATTTTTTTACTAATCAAATTCAATTAATTTTAAAAGATAATTAATGGGATTATTTAATTAAAAAATAATTTATCCTAATTAAAAGGGTTTTGATCAAAGGTTAAAGATTATGAAGATGGACCTCTGGTGGAGAATGAGCTATTTTGGAAATGTGTATTCGTACAGTCCTCTTTGTAATTATTTCTATTTTTCAAAGGGTATAATTTAAAAATACTCAATAGTCACTCGGTTAATTCATATATTTACTCATTTATTGTATTTATTTAAATAAATGTTTATTGATTTCATTGATAATATGACCATACATTAGTCGATCACATGCCATTCATGAAACCCCACATAGTTTTATTTAATCATGCATCTCATGAGTAGAAACATGATTTATTAGAACTCTCCTAATATGTTTATATGAATTACTTTGAAAAATTAATTGCATGTAAACTGCTAAGTTTTAGTTAGTCAAACTTGGTAATCACATCACTCTAAAGCCCTTAATATTCTTTAGGATAACCAACTTTAGAGTTTTATTAAAGTGATGAATGTAATTAATTAGTTTTTTTAAGTTCACCTAATTTTGACTTAGACTAAGGTTAAAAGAACTTAGATCAATAAGATTGGATTAATAATAATTTTACATTCATAGGGTAAACTAGTATTAATTTGAAATTAATTGATTAGTTAAATAGAAACACATTAATTATAAAATAATGAGTGAGAGAATGTTGACATGTCAATGTAACATATGGTCTTCATTATTAGTACAACACCTTGAGTTACAGAGAGGGCCTCGAGATGACTTTGTTTTCATCCCCCTAAGTGATATAGTTTAGACTTGACCGACCCTAAGACATCATATTCTAAATCAAGTAATGGATTTAGAAAAAATGGGTTACACTCACAAAGTCACAAACTTTGTTGGATACTTGTGACTTGACCAAGTTAGAAATTGTTAAGTTTATGTGTTTGATATGTTACATTCATGCATCACATTTACTTTCTGAATTTCTTGATATTTATTTCAATTATATTGAAAGATGTATGTTTTATTTTTCAGTTATTATTATGTTTACCATGCGCTACCATATTCCTACTTTTCTTGCACTCGAAAAACTCGATGGTGATAACATTATGAGATGAAAATCAAATTCGAATTTCATGCTAATATGTGAGAACCACAAATTTGTCCTTACTGATGAATGTTCTGAAAAGATCGCTGACCATGCCCTGAAAAAAGTTCAGGACAAATATGATGCTTGAATCATAAATTCAGGGGATACCATTGACGTTATGAACAAGTTACAATTTAACATGACCCCATTGTTGAATGAACTGCATACTTTTGGGTCACTCAACAAGAGTATGACCAAAGAGGGTGAGACAAATGTTGATGAGAAAAAACCTTCTTCCACTGTCGTTAAAAGTAACAAAAGGAAGAAGAACAATGGTAAGGACAAAAGTAAGAATAAGAAAAGAAAGAAAACTAAAAATTCACCAAAAGGCCAACAAGAACAAGAAATACAACAACACCAAAAAGAAAGAACCAAGGGAAAATGATTTCATTATGGAGTTGAAGGTCAACAGAAGAGAAACTATGACAAGTATCTATCCGAGCTGAAAAAGAAAGATAAATATGATTTACTTGTACTTGAAGCTTGTTTAGTGGAATATGGATTTATCATCATGGATATTGGATTCAGGAGTCACTAATCATGTATGATCTTCTTTGCAGATGCTTGATCCCTCAAGGGAGTTGGCTGATGGAGAGGTGGTGGTGAGAGATGGCAGTGGTGCACTCGTTTCAGCAAAAGCATTGGGCACAGTCCGTTTAAGCTTTGAAAATAATTTTCTTGTTTTGAATGATGTTTATTTTATTTCTGATTTTTCAAGAATTTTGATTTCTTTATCATTACTACATGAACATTTATTTGATATTTCTTTTATTAATAATTAATTTATTATTTTGAAGAATGGATTCGGTATTTGTCACGCAAAATTTTTGAACGGGCTGTATATGCTTAAAGTGACTGAATGTGCGTTAAATAATTCAAAATTGTTTAAAGTAGCAAATCCTAAAAATAACAAATGACAAAGAATTTCTCATGATGATGACACATATCTATGGCATCTTAGATTGGGACATATTAATATAGATAGATTAAACCAGTTAACAAAGCATGATGCTTTGAGAGAATTAAAAGTTAGGACTCTTCTGGTTTGTGAATCTTGTCTAGATGGTAAAATGACCAAAAGAACTTTCTCTGGAATGGGTCAAAGAGTCAAAGAACCACATGAATTAGTACAAGCTAGATTTTCAGTGATGTCTGTGGACCGATCAATGTACAAGCTAGATTTTTAGAGTAGGGGGAGAGGAAAATTTTGATTTTTCTTTTTCAATCATTGTTTCAGAAGCCCACACTCAATTCCTACGAAAATCCTTCAGAGATATATTTATAATTCTAACAGGTGGTTGTCGGTGTTAAGATTAATTCTAGCTCTGCGAATAATGAAGAACGCGAGATAGAAATTCGATACTGCCAAATCAGAAATTCTTCATTAATTGAAAATGTATAAATTATTTTTATCTCTTCTCGATAAGTTTATATGATTATGCATGTTCTTTCATTTGTTTTGTGTTTAATTAGATTAAATGTTTGTATGAAATTTTTTTGATATTCCGCCCATGAACTAGTCATTGGTTCACTAATTTTTCTTCAGATAATAAAACTCGATCCAACAACTGGTATCAGAGTCTATGGTTTTTGAATATGCATATTCAATATTTAAACGTAAATATGAATGAATATGGTGATATTGGCATATAATTTTCGTATGGTAGATTCAAAGCATGTTTGAATGTGTTTTATGAATGGATCCCGATCAATTGGCTCTAGGTGTTATTTTTCAATTTTAGAATTGATGTATACCAAAATCGTGGCATATGATTTTATGTAATTTAATTTTGCAAGAGTTGTATAGTTAAATTTCATGTAAATTCATCACGAACGCCTTTTGATCGAATCGCCGCACAAATCCTGAGAAGACGCCATACGAATCCCCATATTGAAAACATTAATTTTTCCCTAACTTTAACATTAAGTAGCGGAAGCTTAAAATTATATTAAAAGAATGTCTACTCAATAAACTGAAATAAATGATAAATTAAAATGTAATAAAGTCAACATGAAAATAAATCACGTAATTTGTAAAATAAAACATAAAAAACTCATAAATTCCTAAATCAAATGTAATTTAATGAAAATCTATTTCTGATGTCATATAAACATAATTAGTGAAAATTTCATTTTTTTTATTTTGGCAGTCTTTTACTCCTGTTGGTCGCCATCACTTGCAACATATACATCTCTGAGGGGTGAGTATTAAAAATACTCAGTAAGTAAACTCACATACTAATAAGCTTCACATGACATAAATGTAAACATATAACTCATGCCACTTTAATTTAATACATTCACTATATCATTAAATCAAATAAGGTACTTGTAATAAACATAACTGAATTCATGGTTAACATATAACTTGAACTTGTACTTGTACTTATGTTGATACATGTACTTACTTGATCATAATTTGACTAGGCATATCCCCTGATTAATAACCTAACCAGAATTGTTTCACAATTAAACTTAAACTTATAAGGTTATCTGAACCTTGAACTTGAGCTGGTGTCGCTTAAGGTTATCTGAACCTTAAAGATGCTGACATGAACATGATAACACCTAACCGTATAGCTGATAACATGACGTGAACAATTAGGTTACTTGATAAACAAGAGAAGTGACTAATTCTACCTCTTGTTTATTTAAAAATTTACTTCAGTTAAAATTCGTAATTCACATTATTACATATACATGAGTAAACATATAACTTGTTCATGAATATAAATGATATAGCTATTACGTGTATAACTCAAAATATAATCATACATAACATCGTAAATAATTTCATTGTTATATAGAAAATAAAATAAAACACTTGATCAGAAGATTGAGCAACATAAAGAAATTAATAAAAATAATTTAAAATTAAATATGTTACACTTATAACATATTAACTGCACTACTATGTAAGTCCACTTACCTAGATTGCTACGAATTAAGTTCACTAACTATTGACCTGAAATCTATAGATCCCAGATCACTAAGTATATAGATAATAATCTTAATTATTTATTAAATTAGTTAAGTGAATGAGGTCAGAAACAGGTGAAAATAAAACGAGTGAAATCTGATCAAAACAACTCTGACCGGTTCAACTTGGTCTGGTTAGTCTAAAATTGGTTTGGTTCAGTTCTATTGAGATGAACTAAGTCGGTTGGGTTGGGTTGAACTGATTCGGTAGGGTTGGGTTGAACCAGTTTGATCAGGTCTGGATGGACCAGTTTGATCTGGTCTTATTAAACCGATTTGGTTTAGCTGAACCAGTTCGGGTTGTGTGTTATATGGGTTGGGCCAGGTCAAAAATTTATTGGGTCGCAAGACCCAGTCACAGAAAAAACAGAGACCAAGAAAAAGAAAGAAAGAAAAATGAAGATGAATAGTAATACTTATCGAAGACAAACAACAACAATTCGAAGAAACCGGTCGAGGCTACCCTTAGAGAGAACCAAGGAAAAACAGAGCATGAGAGTCAAGAATCAGAGAGAAAATAGAGGGAGAAGGAATAGAGAAATAGAGAGAAGAAACTTACTGAACAAGTGACGGAGGCAACAATAAATCCCAAAGATGACTTGGAGAGGAAGAGCTTTGCTAGAATTTTTACTGACGAAAATCAAAGAGGGCATGAATTAAATTAGAGAGAAAAATAGAAGAAAACCCGTAAGGGAGAAGGAGAAAAATCAAAGGCTTGTCGGAATCGATAGATGGTGACAGTGTAAGAATGATTCAACAAGCAGTGACGAACATGAATTGTAAATCACCTCTACAACCACCCTACCCTTAGGATTTACATATCTAAGAGGTCTTACCTAGTCTCTGAAGCTAACCAAATAGAAGTCGGTACGTCAGCCTCTGATAAACAGATTCACAAGTTAGGTAAACAAATAATATAGAGAAATAATCAATTATAAGAATAACCAGCCACTTGGGCGGAGAATGAGATTAGATATAAGCAATTATTCATGTAAGCAAATAAGAAAACAATAATATCAATAACCAATCATAATAGACGGTGAACAGTTTAATCAGCAGTAAATGAACAGTATTATCCCCACCAGGTTTGATTTTGATACCAAAAGGTGTGGAATCAACTGTAATTTAAAGAGGGGGTATTGAGAAGTAAGAAGATAAACAATAAAAAACTATATTAAGAAACAGTTATTACAAAAACTATATTAGGGTGTAAGATTAACAACTTACACTAACAGAGTTTATTGGCAACAATAAATTAGTGCTCCCGCTCACTAATTTATAATGAAGAAAAAAGAAGAAAAGATTTACAAAAGAGGAGAAGAAGAAGAAGAAAACTTTATTTCACAAAACAGGTTTTAGCTCTCGAATAGTAAGAGTTGTAAAACGAGTTATGATCCACAAATAGGAGAGACTGCCTATTTATAGCTAAGGAAAGTGGAGTTCACCGAGAACCCATCACTTACATGAACTATTCTATTCTGCAAAAGTAAAAACCTTTTTCATTTCTACTTTTGTCTACTTTTGACTAAGAATAGTAAAAAGCATGAATAGTTACCTAATTATTTGATAACTTAGTACAATAATTACAGAAGAAGACAAAAATATAAAGATTCATTGATAATTACTATCTCGGTCTTCGTGCCTTCATCTTTGGAAGACATTATTGATGTCTTTAAAATCAATATTGATGTATATTTGTGACATTGATAATTGTTGTTTTGGACTCTTGAGCTTTTGATTATTGATAATCTATCTTTTCTTGGAGATCATGATTGTTGCACTGAGTCAGTTATCATGATTCATCAATTATTTTTATTCAAACATTGGCATTTTTTCAATGACAATTTCTTATTTCATCTGAATTATTACTGAGCATCATTATTGGATAGATCCTTCAATTGCTGAAGAGTTGCCTTCATGGATTCCTTTTGTTTAGTAACTTGATTCTGTAAGTGATTCAGAGTCAGATCCATTATTTCCCTCCAAAATGAGTAGTATTTCTTGGAGTAATTTGTTCTTTAATTTGGACTTTAGATTTGTGCCCCTTGATTTACCCTTTGAAGAGGGTTTTGATTCGGATTTTGATTCGGGTTTGGAAGAATTTGGACTAAATAGTTTTATTTGTAGAGCTAGGTCAATCGGCTCATTTGATTTTAATGGAGCTTGGATGAAAAGATTTGCTAGTCTCATATTGTGATGGATACTTGTAAATTCATAATTGATGGATGCAATAATTTTCTGGATTCAACTTATTCCACCATTTAACATAATATTCTCTGGTGACGATTCATCTTTCAATTGAATATTGTCATTTCAAAATCCAAGGTATTTTGTATTTTACTGAAAAACAAAGTATTCAGGGAAAGGAAGCCTCAATTAGTGAGGGCTTGTAAACCTTTAAAAATAAATTGAAACGTTGTTGTAAATCAATTGAAAAAAGTTCTAAGATAAGACCATGAATGAACCACCATTTTAAGAACCAATTTGAAAAATCAATTTTGAAAGTGTGATCAAAATTTAAAAACTAAAAATGAGAAAAATCACTATCTTGATACAAGAAAATCTTGTGTCATGCATCAATATAATCAAAATAATTATATTATTTTTTATTTAAAATTGTTTTGGAGCTTGAAGGATGGATTCTCCAATCCTCCATAGTTATGATTCTAAGAATAGAGAAAGAATGGTAAATTATTCTTTCCTCATAATTTCTGATCGGGCTAATTTTTATGGATTCTATTTCTAAGAGAATATTTCTGTAGAAACTAAGGTTTTTGTTATTATATACAGGGACATAGTGGAATTTAGGAATTAAATAGGCTTCGGCAATTTGAGTAGGATCCTTTAAATGAGCAAATTGAGGCTCAATACGAAAGAGATTTTCACTGGCCATTTTTTGAAAATCAAATGTTGATTTCTTGTATTTTGAAATTGATTGGGCATAAAAGGATATTGGGAATGGGTCAAATTGGTTAATCAGGGTTGATTGGTGATTGAGTTTGTTGTACCCAAGTATCATTGATTGGGCTTGGTTAGGAGTAGAAGACGCCTATCTGATTTGGGCCTTAAGTGTCAATTGTTGAGTCAAAGACTCTTCTATTATTGAACCATTCATCATTCTCACATGATTTCTGAAAGTAATACTGATTCTTTCAATGAAGGAGTCTACTGCATTCCTATGATTCTTTTGAAATTCGTCAGGCGTGATGAAGAAAGTTTCTTCTGGAATAAGAAAATTCCTCTATTGTTTTATTTGAAAATTCAATTTTAAATATTGCTTGTCCCAAAAGGTTCACAGTTAAAATCTTATTGTTATCATAACAGATTTCATTATCTTTGTGAAAACCTATTTTCCCACCCTTTTCATACCATTAAATTAATGTTGCATTGAAGTTACCCTTCAACCCAACATCTTCTAAACGTTCATCCAATTCTTATGACCGTAATCAATGAATGGGGATTTTGAGGAAAAGGCAGTTGTCCTGCCATCGAGCTTCTTGATTTTGAAAAAAAATTGATTTATCCATAAAATATATATAATGAGATAGGATATATATAGGAGGAGCCCATTCCATAAGGAACTTTTATTGATTGAATAAGGAAAGAGAAGACTACTTTGTTTTGTGCTTTACTAGGCCAAGAAAAAAGCCTATTTTACAATGTTTACAATGACACTTACCAAAGATCTTCGTTTCTCAAACTCTGGCTTGTCCACAAATAAAATCCAGTAAGTATTCTAGGCTCTACCTTTCTATATTCTAGGAGGTCAAATTCCTCCATTGCAAAATCTTGGAATGATTCCCTACAAGATATTACAAGTAAGGGAGTCAGACAATTTACAGTATTTCCAGTATTCTTAAATTTTGTAGAGATAAGTAAATTTAAAGTATTTCCAGTATTGTTTAATATTATTTTTATGTAAACAATCAAGAAATGTAACCAGTATTGTCGAATAAGAATATTGTTAATGTAGATAATCGAGAAACCAGCAAATTGAATAAAGAGTTTAATCATTATATTCTGAAATTTACTTAGAGTAAATCTAAGATTAAATGGCATTATTTTCTAATTATAATGATCAAATATAATCTTGTATTTCTTATTCGTCTGGATTTGCCAACATCCAGTTTTTATGTTAGAGGATACATCAGTATTTCTAAGTATGTTGATTAAGTCTCTTTTGTTTAGTATTGAATATTTTATCCATCCTACAATATTGCTAAGAGGCTTATAATTGATCACTAGATGATGAACTCATTGTTTAAAGATTTTAATCCGATCTTGAAGATTAGGTTTCTGAAGTTATGCTTCAATTTTTCCCAATTTTATTCTTTCTTGTAAAAACCTCAATTGTTTCTTTTTACAAGAGATTGAATTTATAGATTTGAAAACCGAATTCTGTTTTAAATTTTTTAAATTCTCATTGTGAGAAAAAAAAAGAAATTTGAATTTAACAGTCCATCTATGGGATAAGTAATTATCTCATCATATTCCGTTGTGAAAAAGATATAACAAAGAAAAGGATCCGGCCAGAGCAGTCGCGCCAGGGGTAAGCAAGCAAGGATAAGAATCTAGCTAAACATGAATGACTGACTAGACACGAGGCACTCCACCCTGTCAAGGAAGGAAAATCATTTGCCCAAAGGAAAGCAATCTCTACTCACACCATGTCGGGCCAAGAATATTAATGATGAAAACGTTCAACTCTCAGTATGAAGACAATATGCTCTACCAAACCTCATCAAAGGGAAAAGAACAAAGGAGGCAACCCACTAAGAGGATTCAACCCGTTTTAAAGCCCACTAAGGCTCGGGATCACAACAATACCGTAGATCAGGTCAATAAAAGTTAGAGCGACACTCGAACGTCAAGAAATAAAGGATAAAGTCTTGTTTATACCAATGCAAGGCTAGGGAGGAAGAGAATGCTTTTACTCATAATGAACAACGTGTGACGAAGGAAATAAGGCAAAAAATGGAGCTAAATGAACAGTACAAGTAAATGAACAAAAAATCTCCTCGAATAAAAGGGAGAACCCTTCTTTAGCTATCTGAAGAGTACCCCATAAACCAAGGATCACAGAAGCCCCACAACTCTCTTCAACTTGTGAAGTCTTGAGGGCTCTAGTTGCTCTGCTCTAGTAAACAGAATTCAAACCACGAGCGACAACCAATTTTTGAGCTGACGACGAAAAAGGCTTCAATCTCTCCCATTTAATAAGATAGAAGAATGCAGTATCCATCAACAAATTTGAGGTGACCCCAAGGAGAGAGATCGTAAGAGATTGTGCTCTCCTAAGGCACGTTGTGGCAAGTGACTGATGGTCTGAAAGGGTGAAGGCAATAAAAGTAGGGAGAAGGCGGTAGCTGGGAAGATTTCCTTCCCACAAACAAGCCTTCTAGCCATATTTCATGTCCTTGTTAAGGGTAACCACTCTACAACTAGGGTAGTGGGCAGCCAACGCCAACAAGTTCATCGGACAGGCTCGGCGACAGTAAGAAAATCGCCACGAACGAGGCACTAGTGACTTTGATGCCACATTTAAAGGACAACGAAGAGGGAAATGACAACCATGAAAAGGAAATTCAGGAAGGTCGAAAGATGAACCCCCCCCCCCCCCTTCCAAGACTGAAGGAGGCCCTAGAAGGGGAAAGATCATTATTTTCACGAAGAAGAGAAAGGAAGTGAGGGCAAGAATAAACACTTCACTCCATTTCAGCCTTATTAAGAAGATGAAGATAAAGGAAATGAGGAGAGAATCTGCTTATATATAGGCCTAGGAGAAAAATTACCCATTTAATGGGGGAATTTACGCCAACCATAACGGTAATCGTTGAACGGCTGGAAAATGAACGTTTCATAAATAAAATGAGAAAGTTTTGAGAAACCAAACGTCATCCAATCAACTACAAGATTGAAACAACGCGCCAGGATAAAGTGGCATGTCCAAGAGTCAGGCTCCCCCACAAGCCTCTAAGTGTCAATAGTGCCTCAGTTCCCGAGAGATCAACGACGTTAACTCCTAGAAATGATGAAATGGCACACGATAAAAGTCAATGAGGTAAATCTCGTTCGGTGTTATCCTCCCTAAGGGAAAACTTTGAACACGTGTGAAATGCTCAGGACGAGTTAAAACTCCCAGTCTATCATTGCATAAAGACAATTCGAACAAGGTGCTTGGATAATAAAGTCATCGGACTTGGGAAAGTGAAGCCCCCCAAGTCCTTGATTGGGGAAATTATTATGGTTGTTTTCTCAACCTCCAATGATGCAATGGCATGTGTTGTGATGCATTATATTGAGAAGTTTAAGACAAGGGAAAGTTCCAAAGGAGGAGGAGGATAGACCTCACTCGGCCAATCTCAAGAGAGCTTGAGTCATACAAACCCGAGCTCACTTGAAGGAAAGGGTAAAACTCATGAATAGAGCTTGGATGACCCTGAGTGCAGGGTCATCATTACCCACTAATGGAAACGACCAAGGTGGCACTCCCCTCCAAGCCCGAGCATCCAACCGATAGAATCACCGTGACAGAATGACAGAATAGCCTCTGCATTGTAGCCTCACGAGCTCATCCACACTTAATATCCATCAGCTTTATGTCAAAGGTCATCTCCATTACATCCAATCAGCACCAGTCAAGACAGGTTTCTGTCCTGGAAAACTTCCCCAACACGCCTTTGAAGGCTTCGTCGACATGTATCCTCCTACATAAGGACTCAGGTATAAATATATCTACGAATTAACAAAAAAAGGTATGCTTATTCTCCCTTAAGGAAATTATGCCCAAATATCGACAAATGACTGACATAGGCATCGAAGGCCCTCAGGCGGGGAAACCACCCCTGGTTCCTCGCCTTTAGGATTTTTTGCCTGTGTTTTATATACGTTGAGGTCGTGAGGAGCCCCAGTCAGGAGGAATAGTACGCTCATCATAAAGAGGAAGCAACTCAAATAACGTCACTCCAGAAGATCACTCTGGTTAAGAAGACTCCCACACTTAGCATGAGAAAGCGAACATCTGTATTGTGTCTATGTAGAAGCCTAGTCTGTAAGGAAACAAACTTTTCTAAGTCTTTAAATGACCTCTCTCCTCTCCCCCTCTCATGCTCAAGCAACAAGCCTCAATCTTAGTCTCATATCTACATCTCATCATTGTGTTCTCTCTCTTCCTTCTCACTATGCTTTTGCGTGTCATGAACTGTGTCTTCTCCCCTACATTCTCTAAACCAGTGTTAGCCTTAAAATGGATCTAAAATCATGTTCTAAAAGTGAGAGCTAAAAACAGAGAAGGTGATGCATCTAAGTTAAGAAGATTAATAACTAGGCTTTAAGATATTGTAATTGGAGTAAATAAGAGGTTAAGATAGGGCATTTAGGTAAAAAAAATGTGTGCGCTTAGGTGAAAAAGGATATGTGAGCTCTCTTACTTAATTTAGGAATGAGCTATTTACCATTTACTAAGGTACGTTAAATAAAATATATGTTGTAAAATGCACAAATACAAATTTAATTATGGAGTCATAGAGATTTTAGGTTGATGCTAAAATAAACAAATACCAGTGATTAATTGTCAATTTTTATTAAACAATCACACATATGTGTATGTGTAAGCCAAATTTGTCAGATGAAGAAGTATATATAACACATACACACACATATAAGTGTGTGTAAATTTTGTCCTAGTATCTGTAAGCTGAATTTGTTGGATGAAGAAGTATAATACCCGTTTAATACCTGTATCTGAACTTTTACATACTATGTTTTATTGACCAAATTTACACTGAACATTTAATAGTTTAACACACGTATTATACTTACCGAATAATACTTCATATTTTTCACGTTCTAGAATTAACTATTTGTGAACCTTTCTTAATCAACCCTTCAATGTAATCCTTCATATTATAGCAATATTTCACTTAATTCTCATAGCTCCTGTGGACGAGCAATATTTATCCTTATCTATGTCGTCTGGTACCTTTTAGTGACGTTAGCTGTTTCAGCCACGGTTTGTCTTTTATGACCTCCACAGTCTGGTTGATGGATATAGTCAACCAGGTATACACCTTGTCTTTTGGGGGAACTCGTTCGGTGGTTCTGCCCCTTTCTCCCTGATCTCCAACTTATCCATGTTATCCAATTTCTCATATATGCATGCTCTGTTTCTTCTCATTCATAAGCTTTGTGAGTTTCACCGTTGTTCCCCAGACCACTATTCTAAAAGCTTCATCATACCTTTTTTTTCTTCTTCCAAAGTTTTATATGTACGTACGCGCAGGAAAGTCTCTCTCATTGTGAGCAGTTTGACTTCTGACAAATTATCAGAGAGAGGTGAGTTTAGGTCCAAGCTGCACCCGAACGCCAGCCTTTCTACATTATCGTCATAATCATCCACTTCTTCCATCTCGTCTTTGAAACGACGGGTATAGTCCCATATAAGTTATCCTTTCTTGATGGAGATTTTGGATATACTTTGATTCTTCCATGACTAGCCGTACATGGAGTATTGTTCTAGAAAAATAGGAGATATCATAGTAAAATTATTTGTTCAAACAGGAAGGGAGGGAGTGATACGCCATTATTTATTGTGATGCCATCATTTGTCTGAAACGCTTGAGGTGATCAATGAGGTCATTTTTTCCTTCATAGAACTTGAACTTGGAGCAATAAACTTCTTCGGGTTTGGGGTAGCGAAGATTTCGGGCATAATGGCAACCTCATGAGTGATTTCGGATCTATCACTCCAGTGTTCCCCAGTTTTCGCATTTTCATCATCTTCTTTTTAACATCTTTTCTATGGCATGTTTCGTTAACAGCTCATGCGGGGCGCTTTCCCCTCTTGCCTCCTTACCGTTATCCTTAATTTTACCTTCCCTATGATCGCCTTGCACATTGTGGCTCGTGCCTGGATTTGCAGTTTAGTAGCAGATGGGTTGTTCCATTCAGCATGTGTTCCCCTACATTTTTCCGTTTACCAACAATAGTCTGCTGGCTTGCCTCAACTCATGTTTCTGTGACGTCTCGTTGTAGAGTTGTAATTTATTTTTGTACAGTCTGTAAGGCAGTATGTGGGCCTCATTGTTGTGTTTTTCCATACTCTACATATTTGTCAGTATTGCTAATATCATCTCCTGCATCTTTGTGCATTGCGAGGGCTGAACAACAGGTTTTGCCCAATTATCTTCATCGTGTGTTGTTCTTAGTTCGAAGCATTTTCACTTATACTCTTGAGTTTGATTCTCGCTCTTAATGAAAGTATCAAACTATAAAAGAATTTCATAGTTAATGTAAATCGTTAAAATAGTAATGAGAGAGAATATTGAAGAGTGTAATTACTTGTATTTGCTTGAGTTTTGGGGTTACATCAGCTTCTAATTTTTATACAATAGTTGAGAGTAAAAGTTGGTTACATAAAATTTGATCTACCCTATCTATAACAATAGATATAGGAGATAAAGAGGACTCGTTTTTGTTATATTTTATATAAAGTTGTGTGTTGCTTTGTGTCGTAAATTAATAGACAACTTTTTTATTTAAGTATTATTTATATTTTGTTATGCGATTGTAATTTCTTGAAATTATGATTTATGCAGTCCATTATATTTCTAAAATTATAAATGAGCTCTATCTAAGTATTAGAATTTTAATTGCTTAATTTTCATGAACACCATATTATTCTATTTAAGCATGATTCAAATTAACGTTATTCAATTTTTGAACCAAAAGAAATGTAAAATGTGTGTTATGAGGAATGAAACTAAGTCAATATTTAATGTGTTCCACATAAATGCATAGAATATTGGTTTAGACTTTAAAAATATTTCTGTTTTAGTCAAGCAAGAATTTTGTTAACCTTTTTATTATATAATCTAAAACTTCATATGTATTTCAACAAGCAGATGATGAAAACTTTATTTATTTTTAACTTTTCGACAATATATATCTTCAAAGTTATAATTAAAATAATTTCTAGAGTTTGTTTCTATAGTAATTTGATATGATCCTTTTATTGTTTGACAAAAACAATAAGCACACATTTGGCCCCTACAGAAAAGAAACTCTAGTTCCACCCTCGTCGTTCTTCCTCTTCTTTTCGTTTGTTTCATCGAGTGAACAATAGGTGCTTCCAATATATTTTGCATCATAATTATCCATGCTGTGTCTACCGGGAAATTTTTTGGGCTTTGGGTTGGTTTCTATCGGAGTAAAATGGAATTCCAAAAAGTGAGAATTGCCTACAGTCAAGAATGGAGGTGCGGCTAACGATAGCGGCGGAATCAGTCTCCGACAAAACCCATATGGCCATAAAAGCTCTGAGATTAGAGTACCAAAGAGACATGAAATATGTTTGTTGCAGGAGTTTGTTAGGAGATGATTGAGTGCTGTGATCAAGCATGAAGGTTTTATTGCTGCTCACTGAAAGGAAAGACAATTGACGAGTAGCTTGTTTCCCCAAGAACAAGACCTGAATTCCATCCTAAGAAAATTACAAATTGCGTGAAAGCCACGGGATGAAGATGGAGTAAAAGGGGAGCTCTGAGTCAAAAAGACAATGAAGTTTAATGAATTGAAGGTGGGGGGTGGTTATTTGTCACGTGTGGATAAAATGGAGAAAATGGGAAGATAAGTTGAGAGAAATGGCGTGGCCATTTGTTAAGCGAGGTTTAATTCTTTTTGGTTAAGAGAAAGAGGATACAACATGTGTTTTGAAGTTTGAGATTGAAAATCTCAAATAAAATTATTTGACCTGAAAGTTCGGGTTGAAAGGAGGTTTAATTGACACATCAATTTTTATGGGTCCCACGTATATTCAACTGTGCATTTAACATAAATATGAATGTTTTTTAAAAATTCAACTTTTTGGATAGAAGTCAGATGGAATGTCTCATTTATTTATTTACTTAAAATTATATTTCAATCTTGAAAATAGCATGAAAATAAAAGCAAAAGTTTTAAAAATTACATGTTCATTGTTGGGAGTGTTTTCAATATGAATTCGAAAATAATCATAGGAATGAGGTCATATATTATTATTTGTTATCTTCTTGTTTCAAATGAAAATGATGCAACAATTTGTTACAAAAATCTATTTAGTGTTTAGGATGGGAAAAAGAAAGAAGCTCAAGAGGCTCTTTGTATTTTTATTCATTGGCTGAAACTGTAAACCTTACAAAAATCCAAGCAATAATAATTACCTGTACAAAACGACATTTACTTCATCCCCACACCCCCAACTAAAATATGATTTGAAATTTGATGGTTAAAAGAATTCCACATATTTACACATGATTAAAATCCCTCCAAATCAATTAATACTTTAACAGAAGAGCCCATAGCGAAAAAAAATCTCAGCCGGCCCCTATAAATTGTCTGTCTGCAAAAGCCAAGTAGAAAATAAGGTATTTTCGACTACTTGATGGCGTACGATCGCGTACAAACCGACTCGAGTGCCTCTGAGAATAAGGCAGAGAAGCTGGTCAGAGCTTGGAACACCCCCGGCAAGCCTGTTTGAAGATTGTTTAATGTCATTGCTCGAGTCACTTCGACCGCCTTCGAATGCTTCATCATCTCATCTTCTACCCGTCTTTGGCAGGATACAAGCTCTGATTTCTTCTCTGCGAGTGGATCACGAGCATCTAATGCCATGTCTGGCCCCACATCAGGAAGTCCAATGCCAACCATAGAGTAAGAATTGTAGAACTTCTTCTCTATATTCCTCAACGAAGAAGCCTTTTTCTCAAGCTCCTTGGATGCAGTTTCGGTCCGTTTTTTAATCTTGAGCTCTTCGGATTGTTTCACGGATATTACATGGACAACGTTGATAAAACTCTTGATAGCCTCAGAAGCAACTGTGTCGGGGACACGATCAAGAGCAAGTTTCCACTCATCACAAAAAACGTACACATCAGAGGGTTCCCTGTTGCCACTGAAGTTCTCATTGTTGACTGGAACAAGGGAGAGCTTAAACCAACCATGGAGAGATCTTATAAAGTCCCTTTGAAACTTAATTAAGCGGCAGAAGCTGGAGTGCCAAGAAGAAATGGCTGATTCAAGGTCGCGAGTTGCCTGCCGATGCAGGTCAGAAGTTGAGTCGCCCTTGGTCGATCGGTTTATAAGTCCACGGACTTGCTGCACAATGTTGTTCTGGATATCATGGTACTGGTGCATTGATCTCCACATGTACATAAACCTGCATATCATATAACATGCTCCTGATTCCAACAGAGTATCTTATATCATACATTGCAGTGTTCACCAAAAAAAAAAATCGTGGGGCTAAGACAATTTGTTAAATCGGGAGAAATGTGGTCTGACGTCCAATGAAAAATTGCATATGATGGTTTTCTTAAATAGATCATAGTATGAATAAAAACATTAGATGCCTTTAATGCACAGCTAAACTAATCTTCTACAGAAGTATTGCATACAAAATAGAAGCAGCAAACTTAAAAATACAATGAGCACTTATATTATCCTCAGGATCCTAGACAAAAAATGCAAGATCCTAGATACAAGGAAAAGTATCTGGGAACCAGCTGCTTATGTTGAGTTATGGTTAAACTTAGGAAATGACGTTTTGTTTTATCCTTCTAGTTTGCTTAGGTATAGCACCAACTCAGAAAGTTATGGCTCTCCACCTAATAGGAAGGGTTGAAACAGTGCAAAATTTAAGATCTCAAAGCCATGAAAAGACACCATCCACAATGTCAAGCATCATATACAATCTAATATTACCCGTCCTTGGGAAATTACACTCCAGCCATACAAAACCTACTAAATGAACTGAAAACCCTAAATCTCCATGGGAACTCCAGTCAGAAGAATATAGATTTCACTGTCCCCCAGTGGTCTATGACTTGGGACTTGGGAGTCAATGTGTTCACAAATAGTTAATCAGTTTGACAAAGCTTCCAAAACTGCTATTAAGACTCTGACTCATCAAGAATCACACGGCTAAATGGTAGTGCCATAATCTGCCAGGTAGCCCCCACCAAATAGTTATGCCGATAACCATGATTAATAATTTTAATATTATTATTTATTGTAAGTGTTAATAAAAATAATAATGTGTTTGACTTGGTTACAGTAAAGATATTCAGTCTTTTAATCTAGAACAGACAGATGTGTCATATCACCCATTAATTACTACATACCCAACTTGACAATAATGACCAATGGAGGTTGCAGTTTGGGGCCACTGACTTAAATAGGTAGTTAGCAATTGGGCAGTTTAGGACTATGAGGCACATGTAGTTATGGAGGACTGAAGGAGTTAAACCAAACGGCACAATAGCATGTTTCATGCGAGAAAATAATTCATGTGAAATTACCAGATCGAATATTTCATTGACCAATTGTTAATACTGAATCAGAATATACTGCAAACTATATTATTCTAAACAACTGCTGCCTCAAAGACCGGAAATTAATTGAAACAAATTATTTTTAAACAATTCATATGATTATAATCGTCTTTACTTCAAAATTTCTAAGTTTTTTAGGTTAGTTTGTTTGACATGGTACCGAAGCAAGAGATTTAAATTCAAATCCCCGCATCATCACTATGTATTTAGAATTACATGAAAAAGAAAGTTCAAACCTACACGTGAGAATGTTAAAAAAACCTATGAACAATTAAATTCACTTAACCCAACAAGTCAAAGGCAAGACGTATCAAATGAAATTATCGTGCCAGTAAAATAAAAAATATGGCTTTGCACATACCCATAATATTATGAGTCGAGTTGAAAGATATGGATGGACATAGCATTAGGTACTAATATACTTTCACAAACTACATTAACAATAAGAAAACGAGAAAGAGGAGACTCACCCATGACAGAGTTCAACGAGCTGGGGAATAAGATCAGAATCTCTCAAATCAATTATAGAAGTTGAAGTAGTAGAGACAGCCTGAGACGTGACAATAATTAGTGATTGGAGTCTCTTTATCGAAGCCTTGGTCTTGTCTAGCTTAGTTTCATCCTCCCCCTTGTACTCTTGACTCTGAAGTGCTGATAACTTCTTTTCATGTTCAATCTTCACGCTTTCTCTACCCTAAAATTCATTAGCAATGTGTAACCTGCATCAGCACTTTTTCCAGGAAACCACGTGGTTTCAATACATATAAACTTTCTGTCCAGCCCAAGACTAGGCTAGTGTCCCTCAAAGGGAAGAGATCTCAGAATTGGAACATGTTTTCTCTTTCACATGTAATAAGTACAAACAACCACAAATAAAGACTACATAAACAAATGGGCACTCTTGCCATCATAAATGCTTTATTATATGTGGAATGGACTGATAAAATAAATTGAGTAATAAGAAAAGGAAAGCACCAAAAAAACCAGGAAAATAATTAACCCAAACAGCTATCGAGGAATGGATTATTCATTCATTTACAATTACACCAAAAAGAAAAAAGTATCCCTATAGGCTAGAAATGAAACCCCAACTATATCATATTAAATACAAAACGGAAGCCGAAATCATAACAGTTCTACAGCACTAGAGAGTTTAGAAACTGAAAGAGCTGTGAAATTGAACTTTCTTTTTTTCTGGCCAGTAAAAGTGCTGCTCATTTTTTTTAGAACACAGGTGTCCGAGTTCCGCCCGACTAATTCCCGAGGGCCTTAAAGTTAAGGAGACTAGGTAAATCGTCAGTGGCCAAAGATCTGCTCGAACATGGAACCTCTGAGAAGCATACCCAAGGCTTTACCAATTGAGCATATCCAAGTGCTGCCCACTTTTGGTTCAATAAATAGTTACAACATAGGTTTAGATTGATAGGGCCAACTCATGATTGTATTCCCTAATCCCTCCCCACTGCAAACAGTTTTTGAAAGGTAGAAAACTAGAAAGAACAATTAATCCCCTAATTTCGTGAGTTCGAATCACACTCATTTAATCTCCGTAAAATTGTAACTTTGTTAAAAAAAAAGAGAGAACAAAAGATACCTACACCAAGATTCTATCAGAACATGACAATATCCAGATCACAATACCAACCGCCACCAGAATAAAGTTCGAACTTAAGATTCCCACTATATATGGGGCCAAGGGCATTGTCGTCCAAAGCAGGTTATAGCTAACTTGCTGTGGACTAACGCAACCAAATAGTGGTGGATATCTTTGTCTAATCTCTTATGTTTATTTTTAATTTTAAATTAATTGCAAAACAGAAGGCTTAATTTTGAAATTAATGAAAGGAAGAATTCTATACCTTCACTTCCTCGTAGAGCTTCTTCTCCCATGCCAAAAGGCGTTCCAAGGTGGAGCAGAGGCTCTTTGGACCACCCGGTTCGTCAAGTGCACCGGTGTCGAGCCGGTACTTCACTGCCAGCGGCGGTTTTGAGGTCCAGCTCGAGCTCAAGTTGCTCAATACACTACTGGAATGGTACACAGTCTCTAGAAGAATTCCAAAAGAAAATGACTGAATCAAAATCAAAATTATCTCACTGCAAGGAATATTAACTACCGTCCGGAAATTGGATTCAATCTGACGATATAAAATTTTTAAAATGAAAACCTAAATCCGCCGATCACAAATATTATTTGAAGTCGATCTTAGTAGCCAAACAGGCCCAGAATAATAAGATGAACTCACTTTTCAGCTGACTGAAACTCCGATCAAGCTGAGCCCTCCCAATTTCTAGCATCTCCGAGACTCCGTTTCCTGCGGCTGCAGCCTTCTCGAAGTTTTCCCTGATTGCTTCCACAATTTCCTTCAAATCCTTATGCCTTACAACCAGTTTCATGTCAGAGATCTCCCCAGTTCCATAACTCGCCGACGATCCGGACTCGTCAAACTTCTCTGCCTTGCTAGCGTACTTAGTCGGTGGCGGCGTAGCCACTGATTCCGCTGCCACGGACTCAGCCCGCATCGAGGATCCTAATTTTGATCGGGTCCCAATTTCGGATCTCAAATCTCGCTCAGTACTTTCCTCGTCGTCAGCATCAGAAGAGCTCGTCGTGCTGTAATGATCCCCCCATTCGCTGCACTGCACCTCCTCTCGTTCTGTTTCTGTATCTTCGATGTGGTGCTTCTGTTGCGGGTATTGATGCTTGTTACGGACTTGGTTTTCTGATTCTTGGTGGAAGAAGTTGTATTCCGATGGATCGGAATCGACGTCGAGATCATCATAGTCGTTTTTCGTCTGATGGGTTTGGACCTGAGTTTGGATGTGAGCTCGGTTTTGGAAGAATTCGGAGTCAGGTGGAGAAGGAGGATAGAAGTTCTCCCAGTTCCAAACAGAGGAGGTTTGGGAAGGAGTACAAGAGTAGGTGGAATTGGGATAGGCCGTGGGAAAAGTAGCAGAGAAATTAGAAGCCTGGCTTCTAGGTGAAGTAGAAGGGCTCGACTCCGAGAGAATGTGAGGAAGCTTCGGCGGTTGTTTACGGCGCCGTTGTTGGCGATGAGAAACTGCGGACGAATTACTTGAGGCTGAGAGGATATGCGGGAGCTTAGAGCTTGTTATAGTGGGAGAACGAGATGGTGAAAATGGTGGCGGTGGAGGTGGGTGGAGGGAAGGGGAGGGAGATGGGACGCGTTGAGGAATCGAATACGCAGAAAAGGCCGCAGGTGGTGTTGGTTTGGGTTGTACCGGGTTTTGTGCACTGTGGAGAAACACGGCTGGGGTTTGGTCAGCGACGGAAAGCGGTTCTCCGGCTGCAAAGGCACATAGAGCTGAGCCAGTGATGCGGAGGGAGCGGCAGTAGTCAGCGTGTGCGGCGGCTAAGTGGTGGCGCGCATAAACAGCCTCTTTCATCAGGCGGCGCCTCTCCTTGCACCGCCGTACTGTGTCCTCGTTATCCAGCTTTGAAGCTGTGCAGCCCATTTCAAACCGAGAAGCAGAGAACCAATACACCCAAACTTCTAAAATTTCAAACAGCCACACGTTTACGGCGGCGCTTGTGGTGGCGCACTACGTTGCCGGTGGCGCTGAGTGCCGAATTTTGAGAGAGTGAGCGTGTGACTGAGAAAGAAATGTTATAGTTTGTCTGTTGGTGACCATTTTGGGTTTTCTGATTATTTTATTTATTTATTTATTTATTATTTCAGTATTTTATTCACTGAGTTGAGATCAAATTGAATCAGTAATCAGTAATTTGTTCTTTTTTATTATTATTATTATTATTATTATTATTATTATTAAATTTAATAATTGTGATCTTTTGTGATGCTAGTGGTTGCTTTTTGTTCTTTAATTATTATATTTAATTAGAAATTAACGTATTTAATTTATATAAGTGACTGTAAGTTGCAGAAGGTTGTTTTTTGTTGTGTTGAATGCTTTTTTTTCAAGAAATTGTGTTGAATGCTTTGCTGTGTAAGGAAGTGGAAGATTGTGTAGATCCTCTACAATATGTGCAATGTTGGCATTTTTGTCTTCTATTCATTGCTTTTTTGTGTGAAATTTTATTTTTATAAATTTCTGATATTTCTTTAAATAATTATCTATTTTTCCATTTGTAAATTGTTCTGATCGGATTCTATGTTTGTTTAACCTTTGCATTAGAAAATTATTCTTTCCCCAAAACAATTATTTTTTTGGCATCTTCAAAATCAATTTACTTTATGAAAACAAAAAATCTAAACAAATTATAACACAAAATTGCCAATTTCACAAATTTTACTGTAATCGAAGAAATTATGAGTTAAATCCGTAAAAAAATTGTGTGTGAAAACAAATGATCGGTTTCATCGATTTTGTAGCTAACTATGGTCGATTTGATCTTCGATTTTGACAAAATTGCTTACTAGGATAACGAGATGAACCGCCCATGCATATCCATTTTTTACAAGACCGTGAATTTCTATTCGATCTAATCTTTATGCTAAAAAATGGGCCTAATTGACCATGCGCAAACCTAGAATAAATACAAAAATACCTCATACGAATAGATTTCAAACATTATATAAAATTAGAGAGATCACGAGTTCAAGGAGGAGGAAAATGGGTTTTTGGTCTCCTTACATGAAGGGGGAGGGGGTAATAGAGATTTGTGAGTTTTAGAATTTAGAGTTATGTTTAGTCTCATCTTTAAGTTATTGCTGGAGAGCTGAAACGACATCGTCTCAGCCATGCATATACTGCATTGTCTACTAAAAATAACAGGTACTAGACGAAGTTACATCCAAAGTTAAAATTATAAATTTAAAATGATTTAATGTTTAAATTATAATATTTTAAAGTTTAAGATTTAAAATATTTATTAATGACAGTTTCAGCAAGTAAAGTATATTTTTTTCTATTTTTATGAATGAATTATCCCGTAGCAACATATAACTAAACAAATAAAATTCCCTGACTGTGTTTAAATGTGCTTCTCGCTCAAATTTGACCGTTGGAGGGCAGCCTTTTTTCTTTACGTTGATAACTTTGGCGAAAGTGCAAGAGCCATTGAGTAATAATACCTATAAAACCACAAAATTGCTTACTAAGGTATCACAAAAACTCCCTTTTATCACATTTTTTCTTATTTTTTGCTTTTGTGAAAGCTAACAAAGAAATAAAGACTTAATCTTTCAGACATTCATAAAAAAAGGCAATTTTACAAATCAACTTCAACATGAGCTGTTTATCATTTTCACATCTTTCTTTATATTCCAGCATTAGTTCAAAAAAGGAGTGGGCATTTTACAAAAGTTCTATAACCAATGATAGTGTTGTGATTTCAACTTTTAATGGCTTTTGCTAACCATAAATTTCTAGGTTATTGGAATTTAATTGAATTTTTTTCTCACAAATATATTTACATATATTTTATGACAGCAAAAACCTTAATTAATTAGATAATTATATCATTTTTGGAGTGAGATTTTAACAATAATTCAAAGAAGTTAAACAGAAAGGCAAAGTAAAATGTAGGAATTATACAATAAGTGATGTTGATTCGATAGTTTACACTCTTCCATCATATTCATTAAGGCAATGAGTTTAAGTCATTATAATTCTTCTCCCCAAATTATAATGTATGTAAATTTTTGTTCAAATGATAATGATATATTTGTTTATATAATATCATTATCATTTTTTGTGCAAAATAAAGTTTGATTTCGGTTCAAGTTTTCCATTGAAAGCCTATCAATATATAGCTTATCCACCACACATTATCTCTAGAGAGCACAAGAATTATTAAGAATCACCAAGTCATTATTAATCAATCCAAGGCCAATTAAGCTATGCCATTCTTTGACATTTTTTTTCCTAAATTGAATATGGGTGTTTATTGAACTTAAGATTTTTTTTCACGACATATGTAAGTTAAATATTTAAACACAAAATTTCTTACTCATAAATTTATTATTGAAAATAATTTAATAGTCTACGTCCGCTCAAAATGACTATCGACAAATGTATGTTAAGTCCACACCTATAACTATAAGGCCGTAATTCCAATCAACTTGTCCTTAATTCTCATAAAAGATTTTAACTTCGTAATTTTTTTTTAATTTTGCAGTGGTGTATTTGAAATAAATATGTCTAACATGACATTTCTTACTCATTTTTACGAGAGAATCTGAGTTCTTGGTTATACTTATACGTGCAAGGGGGGAAATGCTACTTAGGAGGCAGAGAAACATCTCATGGATATTCCCCTACTAAATGGAAACTTTTGGAAAGAAAGCAAAACATAAAGAGGGGTTGATAGGGGAAGTGAAAGGCGAAATTGAAAATAGTGAGAGCTTTTTTTTCCTCTTCACTTTTAACAACACATGCAAAATAACTCTCTTTTATCCCTTTTCTCCCCCTAAAAAGAATCATTTTTTTGGGAGCTTAATCTTGCATTTCCACAATTTGATTTTGATGGAAAACTTTAATGGCGTCAAATAGCTTTTTTACATTTTTTTTAGCTCAAACCCTTCTACATTTTCATCTTTGTGGTTTGCCCAGTTATGACCCACCCCCTTTTTATAGCCTCAAAATAAAATAAAAAATAAAATTCTTTTTTTTTTAAGAAGAGTTATATTTCATAATCGACGAAAGATGACAAACATAATCCGAATCTGAATCAAACTATGAGATCTAAATACAATTCACTATTATAAGTACTAGTTAAGACCAATAAAGATCTACTTAAGTTTAGAGAGAAAAACGTGTGCATAAACAGTATATAAATATAGAGCACAGACGATTCGTTCCACCGATCCTCCATCGACCACACCTGACTCGGTCAACTAGCACTGCAAATGCGTACTACCTGCATAAAGAGCAAGATAACCTCGAACAGATCTAAGAACTCTAATTGTGATGCATGCAAAACATGTTCTGAAAGTTCAACAAAGTCAGATATGAGGAGACAAAATCACACAAGACATAGATCAGGAGCACCAAGGTCTACACAACGATAGAAATAATAAAACTTCCAAAATCAGAAAAAATCCCCTGGAAACGTAGGGGACAGACCCAAAACGCTAAGAAAAACCAAAAGTATGAAAACAGGGAAGATGGAAGACAGAGAGGAGATGAAGAGAAGAAAATACAATGGAGCGAAAGAGAGAAGAAAATCTGAACAGAGAAAAAGGGGAGAATGAAGGAAGAAACAAAAGGAAAGTAATTAAAAGGGTAAGACAGTGAAAATAAAAGAGTCATGAGGATGTTTTGCAGGGAAGAAGATGAAAAGTCGAAAGAGTTCTAAGAGAGAGAACTTAAGAATATTTTTAAGACAACGTTTGGATATTAGATAATATAAAAGGACAGAAAATGAGGAAAAAAGAAAAAAAAACTGATAAAGTAGTAAACTTTATCTTCATTTTTCATTGAAACGAAATAATAAAAATGATATATTTTCTAATTGGGAAAATAGCAGGAACAGATTTCAAGGTGGACTTGTAAAAAGATAAAAAAAATTAGACAAAATGATCATGGTAAAAATTTATTTACCAAGATAAATAATTATTTATCATATTTCAATCATTTTTACAATAAAAATATTTTCTGAACATTTTACCACTTGAGTTAAGAAATGACTATTTTACAATTCTCCCATTATAATTTTTATTTTCCTTTCCCTTTTACTTTTCAATATCCAAAATTACCTGAAGGAAAATATGGCAAGACATTATGGCCACTGTCAGCCGGTCAATAGAAGCCACCTTGTTTTGGTTCAACCGGTGAGAATCTGATTCTTCCAAAAATCGCATAACTGTTCTTATCAAGATGCACTACACCCAGTCCTTCCCCCCCCCCCNCCCCCCCCCCCCCCCCCCTTTTTTTTTTCTTTTTTTTGCCTTTTCTCAGAGTTACGTCCAGAAAAATTCCATATTGTGTCTCGCAATATATGGTACTTATTCTAGATGACAATGTTGATAACAAAAAAGCTAATATTTATTATTATAAGTTATCAGATGAATTCCACAGGAACAAATTATCAGATTCTACCGTATATTTTTCCAAAAAAAAAAATCAAAATTCTCATATTTCTCAAGTTTTATACATCAAAGGGAAGAGGACGTATTCAATCATTACCAAAATTATTCTTAAAAATAACTTGATTTCATTTTATAAACAAGGAAAATCAAAAGGATACCACATAAACAAACTCTAGAAGTTTTCCTATCATATATGCATTTAACATATAAGATTAATTAAGATAGTCACTTGTTCCTAAAAGGCAACAAAAAGAATTTCCAAAAGGACTACATCAAATTGAATGTAATTTCATTTTAAAAAGATTAGCTTTCTATCTATCTCTCTCATCAAATTCAACTTCATTTCAAATAATCAAACCTATACTTTGTTTGTCTTCTTCGGTTAAAATAATTATCCAAGAGCCAATACACCATAATACCAATATCTTATTTTAACACAGTACTCTTCCAATCCAAGTGACAAAAAATGCATTAGATAAGAACAAGAAAGTACAACAAATCCTAATTTTAAAATACTTATTCTCATACTTTTATAACAGTTAAGATAACAGAGCCTAAAATCTTCTGCCCTAAACAGCAAGCAGACGTCTAAGAGTAAAAAAGCTGCACCAAACAAATTATTTCCTACGTGATTGGAACCAAGGACTACTAGGCACTAGCAGAAGTTGAAAGAATAGTCGGTGGCAGCAATCCAAAGAAGATGATAGAACAGCTTCTCTTGCTATTAGAAAAAAGAAAAAGCAGAAGGTGGGGCCTCCCATGTCATGTTATTCTAAATAATCCAATCTTTGGTGCCATTTTTTTGTGGCAGTGGGTCCGGATTACTTATTTTCGGTATCATGTACCTCATGTTTCATTGGACCCGGCCAGAGTGACTCAGTAATCAATCAACAGTGGTTAAAGTGAGAACACAGTCAAGAAAAACTGTCCATGATTTCGAGTGCCCGAATGTACTCTTAATCTTACGACTGAGTTTGAAAATAAAAAATATTCAGCAATTCAAATTACAATACAATATTTTCTGAAATAATCAACAACACTTCAAGTCATTGCATTCTGTGTGTAAATTTTGGAAATGAATTTCCATTTTCCATCAATCATAAATCACCCATTTGTAAGTTTATCTTACTAAGATGTTCATACTATACAAAAAGAAAAACACACAAATACAATAAAGAAAAGTTTAAGCAAAAGGTATACGAGGGAAAAAAATTGAAGGTGCAAATTATTTTATTGGTCACATGATCCAGACCCCACAAAGATATCACTTAAATAATTCTTGAGCTGTATGGGACCCACCACGTTTCAATTTGCCAAACAGCTAGCAAAAAAGAGAGATCTGATTCCTTGATAGTCAAATAACTAAAAACATAGAGATACATGCAATTCCACACAAGTAATTATCCATTTCGAGACTTCAGCAAAGGCTAACTAGTCGCACAGAAACCACTTTTCTATTTTACCTGACAATTTTCGGCTGGGACTAGCACGTGTCGGTCACACGTGCTTCTCTTTAACCATTTGTTCAGACAACCTTCGGCAAGAGCAGTGATGGTAGGTCGCGTCAAGGGAACCAAGACTTCAAGGTTATGTTGGTGAGGAGGGGGGGTTGAGCACGTGCTGTTGATCATTGGGAAAACCGAAATCCCCAAACAGCCCCTGAACAATAAAGGCAAAGCTATACGTCAAGCCTTATCCTTTTGGTGTCGAAGGATTATGGGCCTCTCTCTATATCTATGTAATATATATTAATATATGCAAGAGAGAGAGGGAGAGGTGATCCTGTGTATCTAGCTATTGACCGTTGCAAAAGATATCCAAAACACTACCCCACCGATTGACGGGCGTATAAAAGTAAGTCATGGTTCAATCATTTCAGCCATTTTAAACTAACAGCAACTTTTAGGGAGAGAATCACAAAATATACGAAAAGAACAAGACAATAATAGTAAACGTTCATTGGACAATAGCCATATTTTTAATGCTAATGAATGGATCAGAGAAAAGGAGAGAGGTGGTTGTTGCTCTTTCTCCCTTATACACGCCAGAAGACCTTACATATGCCAGCAGGAAGCTTGACGACACTGAAAATTTGCATTTTTTTCATGCAATGCTATGAAATGCACACATAAATGAACTTGATCACACTTTTCGTTAAATAGAAACTTGTCACTTGAGAAAGTAAAACGATGGGAAAATAGATGTCACGCAAATCATTGCCGTGGTATGTCACCCAAACAATTAAAGAATTAATTGTTTCATTTCCTTCAGAAATTATACAAGTCTAGAATTAATATGATAGTAGATACCAGCACAATTGTAGGGCGTGGATGATAGGCTAGGAATGCATCGGAGAGAAAATGGTACAACAGTACTTGAGTAATAAAGGAAATATACCATGGCATCATTGATTGCATAAGCTACGCAGTAATGCTCCTGAAAATCAGGCAATCAGAACATAACTTTTAGAGAAAAATTCTGCAAAGAATTCTAGAACGTCTAAAAGGAAACAAAAAGAATAAAAAAAATTCATTTGATGATCACTAAACAGAAATAACATCTTGACAGCCAGGCAATACTGCCACTTGCGAGCAGTAAACCAGCGTCCCAACAACTGGACCAACATTTACATCACCTGTGGTCCTACAAAACTGGACCACAACTCCTTATAGTTTCTTTTCCTAGTCAGTAACTCCTTAGAGAGAGAGAGAGAGAGAGAGAGAGATTGTACAATGTACGGTATATGGCCCAAACCCTCCCCCAAATATAAGCCTAAATAGACGGGCATTGAGCCATTGTTCGCTACATGGCCCAACCCCTCCTGACGATTATAAGCCAAGTAATTAGTACTGAATGAGAATTCTAGCACTCAAAAACCAGGGGTCTTTTGGAAACGGAAAAGAAGAGGACTCAAAATTCTGAAGTGCTTTTGCTTTCTCTAACAATTACAGGTTTCAGACTTGCCTGCATCATGTACCACTCTTCGAATTCATCAAACAGTTCCAGCCGTTCAATCCTAACCAAGAAAGTGTAAAACCTTAGACATTTCCGAAAATGATTCCAGAACAGAAACTAACATCCTTATAAAGTTGGAAAAATTGGTGGAATACCACCTAACATCAGGCAAACCTACGTAATATTGATTTTATTTTTGGTCGATAACTAACATGATCAAGATTAGGTGATAATAATTTTAGATTTGTCAACCTGCATTCATTCCTTTTAGACTGTTCAAACTCCCAACTTACATACCCAAGAAGTTAATGAACAGGAGCAAATAAGAAAGTAATCCCCAGATCCTCGACAGTCACAAAATGTGCTTTGATCGTGCCATAGACATGAAACCAACACAATAAATGGACAAAATGCTGACTCAGACTTCAAATTAACACGTGAACAAATATATGTCAACTTATATAAGATCGAAAACGCTTTAAAACAAACCTGCGTCTTTCTTGAGCTTCAATAAAGTTACCATACACTTTTAGCATGTCCCAAGCAGCAGCCTTCTATTAGCGACAAAGAAAACCAATTGAGTAATGACAAAAGGACAGAGAAATCAGACAATCAAAGATAAAAATAAACCTCTAACAGAAATCTGGAAAAGCTTTTAAAATGGTTCTTGATCCAATTTATTCCAAGTCTTAGGGAGCATTTAACATTCCAAAATGTATTTTTACAGCGCTTCCCCTAAAAGAAAGGTCACTTGTTCGGTTGTTCCCAATCATGGATTCACATCTCATGGGTGTGAAAGGCATATTCTCAGCTATGGAAGCAATAAGACAAAAAAAACATTCAAATGAAGGACTCCAAATAGTTAATATCAAGTAATGCGGCCACCCCATATACTAGGAAAATGGTAAGTCAAAACGAGTGGTAGGTTATGTGGCTTATCATGGACTACGGTTATTGATAGGTGTTGGTGTTAGGCAGAAAGGAGGGGGGATGGACGGCTGAATAGTTGTCTCAATAGTTTTGCCAAACATAAGTAGTGATAGAAGGCATACCTCCCATCCTTGATCAAGAAAAAGATTTTCTTTCGCCAGTAATGTTGGTGTGGCATAAATACCCAAAAGAGAACAGCCTCGACTCTGAGTGAAAAAGTGATAAGAAGTTACACAGGACGTTTTCTTGATTTCGACCCCAATAGATTTTCTTAAGCATCTCTTTTTTCACTTCAAGGGGTATCATGTTTAAACATCAATTTCAAGGAATTGCCTCAATTTTATTGATGTAACATACTCATCAATTGCAATGATTTATTGCCAGAGCGAAAAGAGAAACTACAGAGTGATTCACAGAGAAAAGGGAAACACAAATCTTCAGAAAACAATACCTCTAAATTTTTTATCATTTGTTGCCCAAAAGCATCGTCTGGATGGATCTGTCAAAGAATCCATTACATTAAGTAGCCAAAACCATGTGTCCACAAAACTTATACAAACAACTTAAAAAAAGAGATGGAAAGTACAAAAAATAAGAAGACCAAGGCACCTTCAAGAACTTGAATCGGCAATTACCTGCTCATATAAGAAAAATATTGCTGTTGGAAACTTTGTTGAAGCCCAACCAACTATAGCCTGGCTTGAATCTGGATCCAAGTATATCAAAACGCATTCTGCAATTATAAATGTCGGCAAGCTGATAACAAAATCAGAATGAGACAATAATCCATTCCCTCAGCAAAGTCATCATTATTTCCACAAATAAGCACAACAATGGGAGATCCTGCCTCCTCTTCCATATCACACCCAAAAAAGAAATAAAAAACTCCAAAACTGTAATTAGTTAGAGAAATAGAACGGGAATGTCAGCAATTCATGAGACACATAAAGCATGATCACTATCAACTCCCACCATGATAATATCTTTCATAAATGAAAATGAGATACTAACATCTGCAATGACATATAACTTTCAAAGGTGGTAGCAAGTGATAGAAAATGGCTCAAAGTTATTGTTGTTTATTACTTTGGACCACAAACAACATTAACTGACTCTATGTGCATACCTGGGATCCATATCAGCCAAAGCTATGACATCATCTAATTTTTTTATATCACGCAGATCAACAGGAAGTAGCTTATAGTGATCACCAAGCACTTCCCCTTTCTCTGCAAAATAAAATGTAATATGACAATTAACTTGAAAATTTTAAACAGTACCCATATCAAAATCAAGAAAAATAGTCAAAGTTCTTTACAACAATGTGTCTCCCTTTCAATTAGAGGAAATTTTAGATGGCATTTGTCAGGAAATCACATATTGAGAGTGCAAGGTGGTTCAATAGTTTATATGGGGCGGGCAGCAAGTTTTTGTGAGGAAGGCAAGAAACTATATGACTATAAGTAACAAATGATAACAAGGGAGACCCATTTTCTTCAAATTAAGTACCTATCTAAAGGCAACCACTAATTGGAACGAAATCAGAAATTCATTGCATCGGCAGCACAGGGCACCCCGAGAAAGGTTAATTACAGCCTAGAAATCGGGATCTAAAAGTACCCAGTTGTTTCGAAAAGCCAAGGTGGGAAAGAACCAAGTAACCTAGACATTCTCTTAAAAACCTTAGAATTAGAGTTTACTTACCCCGTGATATTGAGGCTGTAGGACCAATTTTGTCTCTCAACGGCCTGCATGTTTCAATTATAGCAGCCTTCTTACTCGTTACCTGGCCAAAAAATCATATATCGATATGCATAATATCAAAAAGGAACACATAGAAGAACATTTGTTTTCTATAAAATAAGGTAACAGTCCAAACAAACAGGACAAATGTTCATGCTTAATTCGAACAATAGGGATAGCTAACATGATTTCCTCCCGTGATTTTTGCACCACCTGACTTCAGTAAAATGCTCTTAGATTTCACAAAAACAAGGTAACGTGTGCCAATAAAATCCAAGGAACAAATTTAAAGGTTCCAAGCTCGTACCTCCTTAAAATCCAGCTCCACGTACAAATACGGTGATTTCCCCTCGTCCTATATAAAGAATAATACAATCATATACGTTTCACCAATAGTCATACAAGATATTCTTTTTAATAAGATCAATAGTCACACAAGATATTTTTAAAAGGCATGAAAGAGAACTATTACTAAAATTTAAAAAAAAAAGGAAAAAGAGGGAGAAAGAAGAAGAAGAAGAAGAGGGGGGGGGGGAGCATGCAACGTAATTACAATTAACATGGAGAAGATGGAAAACTATGTCAAAATCCTGGATTTAGCTCACATCGTTCATATCTGTATGACCTAAATAAACATGTGACACTGACAGTAGACATATATGTGAAAACAAAGCAGTGGTGGAAATGAACCTAATCTTATAACTCGCAAGATAACTCAGGCACCTGCAGCTGGAAATATGTTGTATCAAAGCCAGCCCCAAGACACAATATTTGCTTCTTTATGTAACTGGTTTCATCTCTATTTCTTTCGGTGTCAAGAAATTGAAAGAGAAGCTTCCGAAGAGCAGCCCAACGTGCAAAGTATCCTTGGTAAACATGTCAAAAAGAAGTATGTTACTAGAGTTCCATTAAGACAAGTGAAGTTGTGTTGTTCCGCAACTGCATCATACCTCGGTTAATGATTGGAGATCTCCTGACGGGTCTTCGAACAAATAAATGGATGTAATCATCTTTCATGTATCCTTTTTTAACGCATGACCTTTTAGCCATAAAGTCAGCTGTTAGTATTAATTGCCAATACCAAAGCAAAGAGACTTGTACTTGTCTGTGCTTTAACAAAAGGTGGACAAATATCACAGTTATAAGAATGAGAAAAAAATGTGAAAGACAATATCATCAAAATAACTGTGAGAAAGGAATTGGCAAATTCTCATCAGCGATTAAACTAGCGAGAGCAACTACAGAATTTTTCCCCATTGTTGCTGGACTACACATTTGTATTCAAGGTTAAGAATCTGCAGAACAATAATGGCAAGCTGTTTTCGTATGGGCTGCAGCTACGAGTGTTAAATTAACTATTGACAACCTGATGAGAAGTGGTTTCCAAATGGTTAACAACAGCCCATCTCTTTTTGCATTGTCCTGAATTTGTATAATCTTAAATTTGTTGTTCTCAAGGCAGGGATCAATGCCAAGTTTGGTTAAAAGCTTCTTTCTGTGTTGATCTAGAGTTCAACAGAATCATGGACACAGATTTTGGAATTTCACAACTCTTTGTATATTTTGACTAGGGTGGCTAGAGAGAAACTTTATAATTTTTCAGAGAGAAGAAATTAGAAAGAAAACAAAAATTTATCCAAATTCACCAAGAGATGATAATAGTGTCATTCAGTATTAAATATCAGCCTATTTATATGAGGAAGCTAAAAACAGCTTCGGCCGCCATAAATTTAAAAATCAGGGCCCTCTTGGTTGCTCAGAAAACGCAGGAAGCTAAAACCTCGTTATAGTATTTTTTATTTCCTCAATAAACAAAACAAATTTCTGATCCTTCAAACGAAACCGCGAATTAAAAGAACACAACATCGACCATAAGAACCAGTCCCCGGGCCATTTTCTCGACAATCAAAAGCTGCTGGAGGGGAATATATCTTATACTCTAATGCTGAGGTAACTAAAGCTATAGCAATCTGATGCGGAACCGTAGCCGATTAGGCGTGGAACTGATATGCAATGAAACGATGAGTGAAAATATAAGTATTGGGATTTACGCACAGTTTACTGGCAGAAGCGTCGTCGTTTGTGGCCTGAACCGCTGCTATGTTGCTATGTGAATCGGAGATTTGCTTCTCCATCTTCGTATTGCTATTTGCTAAAGTTTACACCGACGCGGATATTATAGAGCGACCGCCCGAATTTGGGATTTCTGCGCCAAAAGAGCTTTGTCACCCAACTTTTTCTCACGATGTTAAGTTTACTTTGCTGGACACGATGCGGGTTTTTTTTTGGATGGAAGGACCGTTTCAAAAGTATTCTTGGGAAAAAGGTTCAAGATTTTAAAACGAGAGAGGTTAAGGGCTTTTTAGTGTGTGAAATGGTGTTTCAATCCCTCTTATATAAAAGAGTCGTTTTGTCCTTACGATATAAGTACCAATCAAACATCTTCCACTCTCTCATGTAAATAAGAGGAAGAGAAGCATAGGGGAGGAAGAGAAACAAAAGAATTCAAAGCCTAGTCATGATCACGAAATCTCAGTTCCTTTTATAAAAACCTCATAAGGTTCCCTCTTTCCCTTTCTTTCTTATTCTCGTTCCCTCTCAAATTTTCACGAGGGTTTTCATTCTTTTTGCCTTTTTTCTTCTTGAACTTCACAAAGAAAATGACCAACTGGAATGTTGTAGTTAGTTGTTTCTACATTATGTTGATATAATATACTTTTAAATAACTGGAGTTAGAAACTTATTGATTGGTTTCTAGATCCCGTAATTTTTACACTTTTAGATGCATATATCATTTTACTGTGAGCTTTTCTGAATATTTAACTCTTATTACCTTTTTCGTTATATTGTAAATTCATTTCATCATTGTTGTATGTTCGGAATACAAATGAAAATGATAAAAATTTAAATTGCACATAAATTGTTTGATAAAAAGCCTAAGCAAATTTTTGAGGCGTTCAAATCATTTCTCACAAATGGTGTCTCATTTGATTATTTTAAAGTCATTTTCTTCTTTTTTAGAAATGCCAATGTTTTATTTTATGTTTTCATCATGCGAGTGGTTGTTATTTGTGATTTTGATTTGACCAGTGTCGATCATAAAATTATGACTAGCTTGAATCAAAGAATGAGTATTCTCACATGGTTGTCTTTGTTTGAAGATTATGAATACCATGGTTGAGTGAGAACATGGTGAGTTTCAAAACTTGGGAAAGTTTAGAGCTTCCATAATATAGAGTGGACTTCAATTATCGTATTACTGTAAGTTTCTTGCTTTATTGGTTTGAAAGTACGTGCTAGATTTTGAATTGAAGAGAGCTGTTATTGACATCATTACATTTTTTAACAATAAAAACCTCAGGTCTAGGATCTATAATTCTAGACTTTGTAGGTTTTACCAAATGAGTGCTTAAAAACACATAGGCATTTAGTTTTATTTTTGTTATACTTCATTTCTTTTAACCGGCATCTCTATCTTTATAAGTTTCAAGAAGAGGATCCTGTGGAAGCAATTTCAAAAGGAAACGACTAAAAGATTAGTCCTATTGAGCATTGGCAGGCATTATATCTGATTGTTGCATAGATATAATGTTATAGTATATTGATTGAAAAATGACTTTATTACTTTAAGACATTGATGTAAATAATTATTTATTAAGTAGAATTCTATTTAGAATGACTTTGAAAAGTTAATTGTATCAAACAAATATTATAGTTGATTGTTAGAATTGGAAGATATATCCTTATTAGCAAATAGATTTTCTTCATGTAAGTTCTTTTTGTCAATGCTCCTTTTAGTTTATTTATCTTGAATCTAAAGAAAAAACTAATTATTCTCTAAGTGAGTAGAAAAAAAGCTACTTGCTTAGAGCAAGTAGATTTTGTCTTCAAAATTTTGAATTATCTAGAATCGTAAAAGCTACTTACTCCGAGCAAGTAGATTATAAATCTACTTGTTCAGAGCAAGTAGATTTTACCTTCAATTTTTGAATTGCCCATAATCGTAAACTCTACTTGCTCTAAGCGAATAGATTATAAAATTTACTTATTCAGAGTAAGTAGATTTTACCTTCAATATTTTGAATTGTCTAGAATCATAAATTTTACTTACTCTGAGCAAGTAAACTATAAAATCTACTTGGTCTGACTAAGTAGATTTTTTTTAACTACAATTTGAATTGTCTAGAACTGAAAGCTCGCTTGCTTTGAGAAATTAGGTTATAAAATCTATTTGGTCTATTTAAGTAGATGTTAGCTTCTTCATTTTAAAATGTTCAGAATCGAAGTAGACCACATACATTAAGTAGATTAACTGTTCAGACAAGAAGTAATTCTAAATCACATATTTCACATTAAGTAGTATATATTGTCAATTATACACAAAAGTACTACTCCAAGTAATACATTCGCACATTTTTGAACTGAATCAAATTTTATTTTTTGTCACTTCAACACTAAAGTACTACTCCAAGTAATATATTATACTCGAATATATGAACTGCTTATAAAATTCAACGAGGACTATTATCATAGTCTCAAGCAAAATTTGAATGAGTAGTTCTTATACCTTAACCACGTGCTTTCTCTGGCACACTGCCATTATACCTATCAGTGGGCTTAACTTGCTTCTTCAAGGTAGAAGGGACAAATTTAAATGGAAGATTGAGACAAGTCTTCAGGAGCTCAATGCTATTATCTATGAGGTACCAGTAGTAATGCACCTAAGCAAATGTCTCGCAAAATCACTACTTGGACTTGAAGCTCTACATAAGCTTTATGCAATTTTGGCACATCAATATATGGGTGCTTAGTCATACTTATGTCCTTATTAGCATAAGAAACCCTTTCTTAGAAGAGGTACTTAATGATTTCTTTGTGATTCTTCTCAGAAAAATCATGGTTAGACGATGATGAAGCGAAAAAAGCACTATGCTCGGCTCTCTCTGGCACACTGATCTCTTTGCTGCAAGGAAACCTAAATGTCTGACATTTTGGTCATCTAAAGTTTTGACATGTAATTTTACATCTACACGAACATGGAACTATATGTTCCCCTTAGATAACATGGTATACAAGGCAATTTAAAACAACTGGTAGCATGAATGATAAAAATAGAGGCTAGTATGTTGAAACTCTTAGTATCATTATTAATTAATACATACCAAGCGTGCATCTTATATCCTAAATTATCCAAATAATATGATATTCAATCTTTTCCACATAACGGACTCCACATTTTTCACCTGTTGATATTCAACATTTTTCACGTCACCATCCTTGGAGAAAAATATATAAGAAACTAAAATTACCATTTGACAGAATAAGAATGCAACCCAAACAACTCTTTTTTGTGAAAATAACCATCTTCGCATAAATGAATGAGACAAATTCAAGAAAAGTAATTAAAAAATAAAATGAATGAACTTCATTTTTAATCATGGGTCAAGCACAGCAGCTAGAAACAATAAAGAGTTCACTTTCTCAAAACTTCCCCAATACTTATCAAACTTCATTTTCATGTCAGATGCCATCTTACTCAAAAGATAATCATCAGTTTTAGAATACTTTCGAATTAGACTTTCAATCTTACAAAGATCTTGAAGGAATCCATTCGAACACACATGCAAAGAACTAGAAAGTCTTACAGTCATTTCATATAATACTTCCAAAAACTTAATAAAGACACGGGCATTATCCCAATCATCATAACTAGGAGGCACCCCCTTCTTTCCCCCATCTCCAAGACAATCAATGGAGTTGTGCATCTTACTCCTCGAGTCTTTCAAAAGCATTTTGAAACTTTTCAGCAGCCTCCGACATTATGTAAGTTGAGTTCCATCTAATGGGAGAATCTAGACACAAAAGGCTTTACTAGGAAATCTTCGTTGCCTCAACACAAGCCTTGAACTTAACTAATCTAGCCTGTGAGGACCTCATATATCTCACATCATTGTGGATCCTAGCGATAGATCCATGGAGATCCTTCAAACCGTTAGATACAATTAAGTTTACAATGTGTGCACAACATCTCATATGTCAAAACTCACCATCCAACACCATCACATTCCAAATTTTCATATTTCTTTTCAAATAAGTCACCGCAACATCATTCACTCTGGCATTATCAACAGTTACGTAAAAACTCTATCAATTCCCCATCCAAGCAAACAATTCTCAATTTACAAATCTATTGACTCTCCATTCTTTGTCAATATAGTGAGCAGCTAACACTATATAGTTAAAATTTTTGAATAGATGTCCATTTGTCCGTAGTAAGACAAACTCTTTGTTTTGATTTCTTAAAGAAGCTTTGCAGCTTATTCTTTTCATCTAAGTATAGTTGGAAGTAATCTTTAGCAACTGTAAACTGTGATGGAACATTGAATTTGGGTTGCAAAGTATAGCTATAGTCACCAAATGAATGAGCCTCAACAACTTTAAATGGTAGCTTAGTTTGGATAATGAACTTTGCAAGTGCTTTTCTACATCTATCATCACTATAACTAGTGACAACCAAATTACAAGTTTGTAAACCATCAACCTCCTTCTTAATTTCAAAACCCAAAGTCTTTTGTTTAGGATCAAGAAACCTATTAGGATTCTTTTTGCATATATCCAAGTGTCCTAGCATATTTGAGGCCCCATTGTGTCTAGAATGAGATTTGAAAACTTGTTTGCAATAATCACATGTAAATGTTATATTACCTTCCTCATCAGGTTCATTCTTAGTAAATGAATCCTAAACTATTGAAGGCTCCCTAGACAATTTTCTGTTACCCATTGTTGGGGGTCTCGGTGGCAATTAAGGAGACTTTGAACTCGTTGAAGGAAAAGAAAAGTGTTTAATAATGAACTCTAAATAATTATAAAGCTGAATTTTGTTGGATACTTGGATATGTGATTGGATTATTGCATTTTTTCTTTTTATTTATCACTCTTTTATATATAAACTGCACGAATTTATCGATTTACAAATCTTCTATCTAGTTCAGAGAAATATAGATACAAACTAAAATTCATGCAGAAAGAAGAAGGAGATACAGAGAGAGTAAGTATACGAGATCTCTCCTTCGTCGTCAGCAGTCGAGCAAACAGATCTCACTTTTATCTTGAGCAGTCGAGCAAGTAGATCTCCCCTTCATCGTCGAGCAGTCGAACAAACAGATCTCCCCTTCATCGTCAAGCAGTCGAGCAAACAGATGCCACTCCATCATCGCACGAGCAGCCAACCAGAGTGGGTGCCACTCCTTCGTCGTCGCGAGCAGCCGAGCAGAGTAGGTGCCACTCCTCCATCGTCGAGAGCAGTCACCTCTCTCGTCTCTCTACTCAAGCTGTCCTTCGAGGGTGGAGGGGGTTAGGTTAGGTATGCGAGACATCGAAAGTGTGAGTTGTGAGGAGAAAGGGAAATTAGTGCAAATTATAGAGGTATGTATATAAGTGCGATTCAGTTCAGTTCAGTGCGGTTTTTCCATAAAAAGTGCACACCGAACTGAATCGAACTTATTTTTAATTGATACAGCGAAACTGAACCACCAAAAGTGCAAAAGAAGGTGAACTGCATCGTTTCAGTTTGGTTTGGGCGATCTGATCGGTTTTATCAGTTTTACTTACACCCTTAATGGCAATCAATATGTCTTTCTCATTGACATATGAACAGTCCACAATCACATATATTATCAATCGAATCGACTTGGATTACAAGTCTAGTAGTGTAGTAAGGAATGGTGTTCCACACGTGATCATAATACAATCATCACTTCCTTATCAGCCATCAATTTCACATGTACTTTTATGCTTAACAAATAAGCAAGTGAAATATAGCTCCAACAAGCTAATATAATCAATAAATTCATATAACCTTAATGTCGCGAGCAAAATGAGATCGTATAATCTCATATAACCTTTATACCTAGCAAGTGAAATAACATGGCTCTAACGAGCCTTATGCCTTCAATTTTTACATCTCGAGAATAAACATAATATCAATGAAGACATCACAAAATAACTAACAACAATGATGATCATCAGAATTAACAACATTATTAATCAAACATACAGATTAACAATAAATTTGTTAAATAGCAAAGTTGATATTGAAATAATTCAAATTTCAAAATAACATGATAGATTCTCACTAACCCAAAGAAACAAAAGGCTCCATGATTCCCATATTCTTAACATGTTGACTTTGTGTTTATATTTTCTATCACAAAATCTCCCTTTTTTACCATAACTCCAACTGAGAGATACTTTTCCATCAAATAGCTCATCAAATAAGTGAAAAATATATGTTAAATTGGACTTTAAGTCAATGTGCATCCACCAAAATCAAAATCTGAATAACAAATTATTTGGAGATTATCAACTTGCTTTTATATATAAGTATAAAAGTCTTGGTTCTCTACAGATATCTCATGACCTTCTTGGCTGCAATCCAAAAATCATATCCAAGATTTGACAAATATTGGCCAAGAATGTTTACAGTAAAAGCAATATCAGGTCTGCATAGTCCACTCAAATTCCCAAATCAAATAGATCTTAATTACGACAATCAACTTTCTTGTGCTCGTTCTTATTACAAAAGTAACACCTTAAGTCACTTCCATTCCCTTGGAAATCTCTTCCTTTCTGACCATTTCCATGTCTTTTTACATCATCATCTTTCTTATAAGCATGATTCTTTAACCTTTTGAATTTCCTTTTTTCCTCCATTGTTGGGCTTTAGTTGAGAAATAAAATGAGCAAATTCACTCATCTGTTTTCAATTTGTCCTCCTCAACAACAAACTTTAAACTTAAATCATTCACAGTCCATGTTTGGCCATGAGTGTTGTAGGTTGTTTTGATTTGACTGAACAAGGATGAAAGAGAATTGAGAGCATGATGAATAATGAAGTCATCAGGAAGAGAAATATTTGATCTTTTAGTTAGGTTTGAACACGTACTACTTTTTGAATGAAATCCCTAACACCCTTATTTTCATCACACTTGATACCAACAAGTTCATTCACCAGATTTTCCGCCTTAACTTTATTTAATATTTGGTACCTTTGACATACAATAGTGAAAAATTCTTTGGCCTTATTTGTTTTTGGTAGACTACTTAGAAGGTGCTCAACAATTGGCCTTTTTATAACTATGAGACTAGGGCTGTTGGACTTCTCCCACTTGGCATAATAACTCTTTTCATCAGCATCACTTTCTATAGTGAGTGATGCATGCACGCAAAGCCAAGTTCATGTCCATTATTCCTAAGGAAAATTCCATATCTTGCTTCAATTTCTTAAAATTTGAACAAGTAAAGACTTGAATGGCGGCATTGTTGTTATTCATTGTAAAAGACACTGATTGATCCAAGATAAACAACTTGATTAAAACATGGGCAATACATGATAAAAGAATTAGCAACGAGAGCCAGACGCATCATTATACACTTCCATTTGGGCAAAGAATATAACACATTGTTGGTCTCCTAAGGTAAATGAAAAGGTATACAACACTTGAAAAGTTTTTCTCCTTTAGGTAGATAAATCTTCTAGGTCATACATATATCTCAAGACATAGGAATGTGTATATTTAAAAATTATCCCATTTGAATAGATAAATCTAAAAAATACACATTTTTATCAAAACTCATCATGCCATCCATAAATTAATATATATATATATATATATATATATAATTACCCCATTTGGGCAGGCAATTTTACGTATTAAATTTTTAAACATTTTCTCATCATCAAAATAATATTTGACAACATAACTATCGTTAAGAATTATAACAATCGAACCCTTGTGGAACATTTCATTTGGAATAATTACATGCATTTATATAGTTACAATATGCAAATCACTTCTTAAAAATCACTGAGAAATCAAAGTCTTAAACCAACAAAATTGCCGATACAATATGCAATTGTATAATAAATAGAAGTGAATTAGCTCATAATTAATTCCACCATAATGAATCTGCCACATTTTAATTATGAAAAATAGGACAACTCAGTACAAGATGTGATCGTAGGTTTTAAAATTAACTAAAAATAAATTTGAACCACGAACGGTTCATGGGTGGAATATAAAAAATTTAATTAACTTATTTAATTGAATTAAATAATTTAAAACTAAATAACGTGAGATTATGCATATACGATATTAAACGAGAAGATAAGGTTAGAAATAATTTTTCACCTATACTTTGTATCGGAGATTTTCTGAACTGACGGAATTCCTTAGGGCGTTCTTCGTGTTCTTCAAATTTTGGGATTCGAATCACGCACTTGAACTCTGAGAACAATTTGCAAATTTCATCCACCAACAACTACCTGTTAATTTCAAAAATATATCTCAAGAGAATTTTGTGTAAGAATTTGAGTGTGAGCTCTCAAAATGTTTGAAGGAAAAAATCAAATATTTGTTCTTCAATGCTCTCTCAATCGGCGGCAATCACTAGTGAGGGGAGGAAACTTTTTTTCTCTGTATCTGATATGAGATCTATATCTCTATTTCTCTCTGCAATCAAATTACTATTAGATATTTATAAAATCTAATTTTTAGTATTTACAAATATACTCATATATTTTAACTGAAAATTCACCCATATATATTCAAACTGCCAAAAATCATTATATCTCCACATTGTTAGAGTTGTATCAAAATTTATCGATTCAATTGATAGATTTAATTGATCATTCTCAATTAATTAATTTATTTTTATTTACTAATTATCCAATAATTAGAAAATAATAAACAAATTAATTTCAATACCAATAATCACATTTAACTAATTAAATGATATCACCCATCGCATATAGGTGTAGATAATATGCATTGGCACCAAAACACATGTTGATCCAATTTACTTCATTTCTCTATTCCTGTTCTCATGAGCTATTTCTGAAATCGGATAGACCCAAATGAATAAAGCTAAGGATTTACATACCCAACAAATTTATCTTCATAAGTTCTCCACCTATTTATTCCTGACATTGTACGACTCACTATAGGCTCGATGTCAAATCAACTCTTGATTCACTACTTTTCTGTCGGTGTAAATAAACACTTGTTATTTTCATGGTCCACAAAATACTTTAACATAATACCCATCGTGAATGTTAGTAACAAGAGTGAAATATAAAAGTATTGTTTTACCCTATTATTATTATTTCTTTAACTTTTTTATTGACTACAAATAAGAAAAAATCAAGTACAATTCACAAGTCTTAATCAATGACTCGATTCATTGAATACTTGGTCATGTTAATTTATTCACACACCCATCGATATAGCATAAGGTGATATTATTGCTTTGGCAATCCAACCACGAATTTTCATATATGAGAATCACGTAACTCCAACTTAATTGAATTACAATTTCAACAACCGAGGTATTGCCCGTCAATTCAAACTCACTCATTTGACATATCAAATATTACAACTAAGTCAAGCTACGTATTAACCTCAAGATTAAGGTAATTATGAAAATACCCTTAAGGTCTAACAATTAGATTTAGAGCTAAGTAAATAGTTTTAGGCTCTAAACTAATTTGTGCCCGGTCTATTCAACATGTTCATAACATGTTTAGGTTAATCTTTTGAGTCTCCACTCTCATGCCATATAACTGACATCCATTGGTTCAACCTAACAGTCGTAATCAGATTCGATTGCTCAGTCGATCCTAAGACTGCGAATATCTTTCTAAACTTCCTCAAAAGAGTTCGTCTCGAGACGCCTCTGTCTTCACTCCCCATTCGTTGATGAAAGTTCCAAGGCTTGAGTAATTTACAAACACACTTTACTTTTAAAATAAAAATTTCAATTTATTCATAAAAATTCAATAATACTAATGTCTGAGAAATAACTAAATATAAATAAATAGTTATTGCATGTTACTTTATGGATACATTCCAACAATCTCCCACTTGGACCAAAGTAAGCGTATACAATCTCTTATCCCCAAGCCCTCCAGATGACCATTAAAAACTTTACTGCTTAAATTCTTTGTGAGTGGACCTGCCAGGTTGTTGACCATCGAAATATGCATAACGACAATGTCTCCATGCTGAACAATTTCTCTAATCAAGTAATATTTATGTTCTATGTGTTTGGATCTCTTATGACTTCTAGGTTTCTTAGAATTCGCTATAGCCCCACTATTATCACAATAAAGTGTCATGAACTTGTTAGCATCTAGAACAACTTCCAGAGTATTCAAGAACTTCCTAACCACACAGCCTCCTTTGCAGCTTCACAAGCTGTCACATATTCAGCTTTCATAGTAGAATCAACAATGCAATATTGCTTGATACTTTTCCATACAACCGCTCCACCGTTTAGGATTAACACCGATCCTGAAGTAGTCCTCCTGGAATCCTTATCAGCTTAGAAATCGGAATCAATATACCCCATCATATTCAAGTCACTACCTGAATACACAAGCATGTAGTTCTTTGTTCTTCTAAGATACTTAAGGATATGTTTGACGACATTCCGATGCTCGATTCTAGGATTAGATTGGAAACAACTCACCACGCCGATATTTTAAAATGGTTAATAGATGACTTTCGTCCATACCATCTTTCATATGGTGTACCCAGCACCGTATTCAATAGAACTTGGTTCAGAATATATGTCAATGTTTCCAAGGCATCCCTAGAAAGAATCTGAGAGGGATGAGTAACTCATCATGGATCTAACCATATCCATCAAAGTTAGATTCCTTCTCTCTGACATATCATTTTGCTGATGCGTATCAGGTGCTGTAAGCTGAGAAAGAATACCTTCTTCCTTAAGAAAGTTTTCAAACTCTCCTAGCAAGTTCTCTCCACCACGATCGAATCATAGTGTTTTGATTTGTTTGTCTAATTGCTTTTCAACCAAGGCCTTATACTCTTTGAAATTTTCAAAGGTTTCAGACTTTTGACGCATTAGATAAACATGACCAAAACGTGAGTAGCAATCAGTGAATGTTACGAAGTATTCATAACATCTTCTTGCTTGGATATTCAATGGCCCACATACATCACTATGTATGAGTTCAAGGCATTGAGTGGCTCTCTCACCTTTTGCTGAGAAAAGTTTTTTGGTCATTTTGCCTTCAATACAGGATTCGCATGTGGGTAGTAATCTCACGTTTAAAGTTTGTAAATGACCATCATTCACAAGTCTTTTAATCATATCCAGGCTAATATGCCCAAGGTGTAAGTGCCATAAATAGCGTAGATCGGTTGAGTCATACTTTAATCTTTTACTATCCCTTTGTGAATTTTTATTAACTTTAGTGTCACATATCATTAGAACTATTGGTTTTACGTGAAATAGTTTATTAAATATGCGTGCAACAGTAATCAGGCATAATTTCTAAAAATATAAATATATTTATCAATGAATTTAAGATCAAATCATTGCTCAATTAATGCACCAATAGAAATAAGATTCTTCCAAAAATTGAGATATAATAAAAATCACGTAAAAACAAATAACCGTTATCAAGTTCCAATTAATACAGCCAATAGTAGTGCTCTATTCCCCATACGGACGATGAACTCGACCAAGATATCTACTAGAGATAATCCAAGAAGTTACGTATCCAATGGTTATTGACTCCACAGTGATGACATTTGTCCATCAACGTGTCCACCTTGCAGTGCCTTTACCATTTGCAACTTTTGAGTTCTGCTTCTTAGCCTTATTCAGACATCCTCTCGTGTTTCCTTTTACCGCCAGAGGTGGAAGGCTTACTTTCAATAAAGTTAGTCTCTCATGTCTTCCTCTTGCCCTTTAGAAACAAAGTCTTAGTGGCTTGCAACGCCTTCATAATCTCAGTTATTGATCAAATAATTATGTTTGAAGTTCACGAAGGTATCAGGCAGAGTCTCTAGGATCATATCCACCTGAGTCTCGCCATCAACCTCAACACACATGATCTACATCTCATTCAGATAACTAATGATTAGAATCATATGTTCTCTGACAAGAGTTGCGGGTTTTACCCTGTAGTTCATAAGGTTTCGCATAACTGCCTATTTGGCTTAACGACCCTAATCTCCGAACATTTTCGATGATGTTCAACATCATATCAGCAGTGGTTCCCAAATTATGATGTTGTTTTTGCACACATTGCTAACAGAAGCCAAGATCTAATATCTGGCTATCTCATCAGAATGTAGCTAAGAAGCATAAATATCATTTCCCTCTTAAGTCGATTCACTAAATGGCTTACAGGAACAAATGGTGGTGAGCACGAACTTGTGCTATTCATTCATCAGTAGGATATCAAGATTGTGTTTCCAATCACCGTAATTAATATTGTTCACGTTTAAGATAGTTGAGAATGAGGATATTGGCATGATTATCGAAAAAATAGATAAAGCAATGTAAATAAATGCTCAATCGTTTAGGAAAGTATGATGCATGATGTAACTACTTAAATATTCAAAAATTCATTAAAAATATTCCCTCCATGATGTTACGATAAAAAATGATAGCTTGTCTCATCAAGGGATGAAGTCCAAACTATCTTCTATCACATTGAGACTCTTCTCTTTTGGTTAACGCTCAAATGTCTCCACATCTAGCTTAACCAATCACCAATGATTTTGGTCACCTTGACCGTGGGAATTCCAATGTGCTTCAGTCTAAGTGTTAACCAACGCATCGACTTCTAAAAGTTGCTATAGACTAACAGTTCGTCTATGGGACAACCCTACCCCACCACTTCCTTTAAAAGTCTTAACTTCTCAAGCAACTCGATGACTTAAAGTGACACGACTCCAAAGTTTCTCCCATTGAAGAGAGGACTGCTATGAGCGGTTCTAAACCATTCCTCGTGGCATGATCAAGTTCATGTTGGAGACCTTGGGAACGTTTCAACATAAACGACCCTCACACTTAGTTTTTGAAAAAAATAATAGATTTTTGGTTGTTTTTCAAAATATAACTTCTATTAATTTGGAAAAAATCATTTATTTAATTTTAAATCTCAATTTAAAATCATAACATTATAATTTCACATTGTAATTAAATTATAACCATTATAAATTAATCTACAATGATGCATGTACATGCTACATGACAATTTGATATTGGCATATCCCTAGTTCTATATGGCATGTTATATGACGATACACGATTAAAATTAAATCATACATTTAAAATTAACCTCCATATTGGCTCATTTCTAATTACAACCTAAAAAGAATAATAAATAAATTATAAATTAATTTATAACTAAATTTCATGGCATCTGTAATAACCTCATTCTTCTCCATGCTGGCCCACCACTTTGTAACTCTTTACAAAAGTTTATTCCCATTTTAAAATTCAAATTTAAAACTTTGAATTCAAATTTGAAATTCAAAATTCAAAATTCAAATTTTAAAATTGAAATTTCAAATTTCAAAAATTCAAAATTCAAATTTTAAAATTGAAATTTCAAATTTCAAAAATTAAAAATTTAAATTTTGATTAGATCCTTCTAATTAAGGAAAACTATTTTTTTAATTAAATAATCTCATTAATTATCCTATTTTTCTTTTTTAATAAAATAAAAAGATAACATTGATAATTATCTCTTGAATTTAAAATTTAAAAGATAAAATAGATAATTATCTTTGAATTAAAAATTTAAAAGATATAAAGATAAAATAGATATTTTTTTTTAATTTTAATTATCTTTTATTTGTTTAAAATTTAAAATTCAAAATTTTTAAAGATAAAAAAATAGGATAATGGTTATCCCAAAACATCACAAGGTTTCCTAAACCCTAATTGTTATAGTCTAGGGTTTCACAAACCCTAGTCACTATGTAGGGCATGGCAGCGAACAATGGCGGTGATGGCACTGGAACAGTATCGCCGGCGTACATCAATTCTCAATGTGAACAGTACTCCGGTGTACATCAATTCTAAATTGAAATAAAAACGCCTAGAGCTAATAGTTAGGTGAAAATGCAACTATTGCAACAAAATAAATTACATAAAATCATACGCCTCAAATTCGGCGTACATCAATTCTAAATTGAAATAAAAACGCCTAGAGCTAATAGTTAGGGATCCAATCACATAACACATTCAAAACTGCTTTTGAATCATCCATACAAAATCATGTGCCTATATCCACAAAATTCACGATACGTTCATTTCAAATATCTATATGCATAATCAAAAACCTATGGCACTGATACCAATTGCTGGGATCGGTAGGTTTTGAAATTAACTAAAAACAAGTTTGAACCACGAAACGTTCGTGGGCGGAAAATAAAACAAATTTCAATTAACTTGTTTAATCGAATTAAATCATTTAAAACCAAATAATGTGTGAATATGCATATACGATATTAAACGAGAAGATAGGGTTAGAAACAAATTTTCACCTATACTTTGTATCGAATAATTTCTGAACTGGGGGAATTCCTTCGAGTGTTCTTCGTGTTTTTCAAGCTTCAAGATCCGAATCATGCACTTGAACTCCAAGAATGATTTGCGAATTTCGTCCACCAACAACACATGTTAATTTCATAAATATATCTCACGATAATTTTGTGTAGAAATTTGAATGTGGGCTCTTAAAACGGTTGAAGAAAAAATCGAATATTTTTCCTTCAATGCTCTCTCAATCAGTGGCAATCACTAGGGATGGGAGAAAACTCTTTTTCTCTGTATCTGATATGAAATCTATATCTCCATCACTCTTTCTGTAATCAAATTACGATTAGATATTTATAAAATATAATTTTTGATTTTTACAAATATACTCATATATTTTAAATTTCAAATAATCCACCCCTATATATTCAAATTGTCGAAAATCAGTATATCTCCACCGTGTTAGAATTGTATCAAAATTTATCAATCAAATTGATAGATTTAATTGATCATTATTAATTAATTAATTTATTATTTTTATTTACTAATTATCCAATAATTAGAAAATAATAAACTAATTAACTCAATATAAATAATCACACTGAACTGATTAAGTGACATCACCCATCACATATAGGTGTAAGAAATATACATTGACACCAAAACACATTTTGATCCAATTTACTTTTTTTCTCTATTCCTGTTCTCATGAGCTATTTTTGAGACCGGATGGACCCATATGAAGAAAGCTAAAGATTTAAATTCCCGGTGAATTTATGTCCATAAATTCTCGACCTACTTAATCCTGACATCGTATGATTCCTTCAATCCACTCTTTTTCCTCCTTCGCGGCTGTAGATACTGTATTTTATCTGGCCTAAAACATGAAATATACATGCTTTATATTTTGGCTCATATAATAATCCAAGACTATATGTCTAATTTGAAAACTAATCCAATACTAAAATAACAAAAGTGGTCCAAAGACTAAAAAATAAAAATTGAAAAAAAGGACTAAAAAATAAAAATTGAAAAAAAGACTAAAAGTAAAAAAAAGGCAAACCCTAATTTTGCCTATAAATAGGAATGGAGTCTTCACTTAAGAGGAGGTCTTTTGGGGAGTAAAAAAAGGGAAGTCATTTTTTTAGAGTGAGAAAGAGAGGGGCTGGAGTGAGAAAGATAGGTGATTTTAGAGAGAGGAAGAGGTTCTACACTTCTATTATCTTCATCTTCTTCCATTCTTCTTCTCAAGGTAGTTTAATTGTTTGGTACATTTGCTCATAATATATTTTGTTCATCTCTCTTCTTCATATGAATGTAGTTGATATCTTTAGTATTTTTTATACATAAGTGGATTGTTCATTCTTTATCATTTCTCCTCATTTAAATCTTAACATTTTAATTTCATGCTTTGATGATTTCTTTACAAGTTGGATATTGAGATGTCTTTGTCATCAACTTAATTAATGAGGATGATGATAAAGTTTTTGAGGGGTTGAAAAATTAACCAAATGTGAATCAACCCTTTTAATGGGTTGAAAGTGTACATTTGATGCAAAGATCCCCTAGGATAATTTTCTCACACATAACAATGCATAAAATAGAGAGTAAAACCTCTATACAAGATTATGCAAATATCTAAGTTGTGAAATTTTCAATTTTCCTACAAAGTCTTTTCTTTTTTTAAAATATTATGTTCATCATTTTGTGACACTTGTTTGAACTAATTATCATCCATGATCATCCCCTTTGCTATTTGATTAGCAATGACTAATGAGGGAAGGAAAGAAAAATGGTAATTAGTAGACTAAGTAGTAAAAAAAATAGACATATTTATGTTAAAGAAATATATTGTTTATTTTTCATCATTTTTTTTAATTTATTTATTTATTTATTTAATAATATTATTATTATTACTATTATATTATATTATAATATATAATATTATAAAAAAAAAAAAAAAAAAAAGTGGTGCAATAGAGGAAAGTTTCCTCTTGCAATATATATATTTAAAAAAATTTCTTTCATTTATTACATAATATAGTCTTTTTAATTTATTCTTGTATTTTTTTTTATATGTTTTATATAATCTCAACATTTTATGTTTTCTATCATTTGACATCCTATAACTTATCTCTATTCTTTTACTTCCATTTTGTTGTAATTATTAACATTAATTTTCTTTACATGTTTATTTATTTAGCATTCTTGCATCGTCATGCTTATAATGCGATTCTTGCATTATTCCCTTATTATTATAATTAATGTTCATGTATGTGTGAATTATAATTTTAATAATTAGATTTAGATTTTGTTACTTCTATTATTTAATTTTCACTAAAAAAGGCCGACGATGGACTTTGAGATTTTTGGGATACCAAACTTCTCGAACTACTGAGGTGAGGAGTTATTCTTGGGATACCGAGAATAACTCTAATAATGCTTTGATTTAAAAAGATATAAGAATACAAAAAAAAAATTCAATGGTCTTTGAACCACCCATTAAAAGTAATTTATTTTGTTCATTTCTATGATACAAAATTCATCAAATGGGACATTCAAAAATAAATCTCTTTAACCTTTGCCTTAAAATAAAAAATTGGATAGCATTTGATTAAATTTGGTAACCATTTTATAATGGGTGTTGTGGGGTGCTAATACCTTCCCCACACACAAACGACTCCCGAACCAACTTTGAGTTTTCGTAGACCAAAAATTTTCATCTTAAAATTGGGTGACCAATCACATCCTAAAATGATTGGTGGCGACTCCAAATTTCTTTTTCCTTAAAAAAATGAATTTTTTTAATCGCCACTCCGCGTCGCACGCACGTTGCGACAGCTTGGCGACTCCACTGGGGACCTTAACAATTGGTCTAACCATCTTTAGATCAATAGAGAGTCAAGCCAAAATTTCATCCTATGTTATCCTTTTGTATTGGTTCTTGTTTCGTTTATATGATTTATTAATTTTTTTTGTGACTGTAGTTGTACATAAGTTTTTTTTACGAAGTATATTTTTTTACATAATTTTTACTTTCACACATACACACTAGCCCTATACCAGGGCTTTCCCTTTAGGATTAGCGAGAATGAGTAGTGGAATGCCTTCGTGGAATTGAGGTTCCCGTGCAGGCTCATGAAAGTTCTCACTCAGGTCGACCCTTTCGGGATACCGTTTGGGGCCCCTTGTTACTCTATTCAGATAACAGTGTGGACAACCTGGGAGCCTATTAAGAGATTTTTAGATCCCAACCACACATGTATTATGTTTTTAGAGCCCACATCATGACCAACGTTAGATTTCTGCTAAAATCATGATCAATTTTGTGCATGTATATATGTCTTGTGTCACTTAAACATGTCTTCTCTTCATTGTTTCACTTCTAACTTCATCTTTGTGTTTTGCATACATGCATCATGCTGCGTGATGGGATTGTAAAGAAGTAATCAATTCATTCATATTTTAGAGACCATGACTCCCACTTCGAGTGTGATAGAAGATCAAGTTACGGTAGCCCAATGGTCAGAGGAGTCGCAGAAACATAAAGGAGATTGTCTGAAAAAGGAAGACGTTGTTCTTCTACCATCAATCACTAAGACAGAGTTCCCACGCATTGACTTGGAGAGGTTGAAGAAGATATGGGAGGATTTTTCATCAGAGCAGAAAAGCTTGTTTGTCGGGAAATATGGTCACATAGCTTATCTATTGTACATTGTAGTCAACGTCCCCGTCCTGGAAGCTTTAATACATTTCTGGGACCCTCATTATAGATGTTTCACCTTCGGAATAATTGATCTTACTCCCACAATTGAAGAATATCAAGCATTACTGAATGTCCCGTTGCAAAATGCCGACAAAGTTTATAACTATGACAAAAAGCTCACGTTGAAGAGAGCTTTGTCTAAGCTCTTGGGTACTGTCCATGCTTCTGAGATTGAGAAAAGTTTGAAAATTAAAGGGGGAAATGAGTGTGTGCCGTTGGATTACCTCCTAGATCTCACCCAGAATTTCTTGAAGAATGATAAAGGCATGACTCTTTATGCTCTGTGTATTTATGGCACCGTGTTATTTCCAAAGATCCAAGGTTATATGGATGATAAAGTGATAAAAATGTTCCTTCAAGTTGAACATGCTGTTAACCCTGTTATCTCAATTCTCGTTGAGATTATCCGTTCTTTGAATCACATCCGAGTGTCTGGAAAAGGGAAGTTCATCGGCTCCTCAACTCTTTTGTGTATTTGGATTCTCAACCATCTAAGATGTCCGCTAGATTTCAAGTGTCCTCAAGTTAAGTTCTCAAGTCCATGGATGAAGAGGAGGATCCCTATTGCAGAATTTGGAAGGGCCAAATGGAATCCGTAGTTTCCCAAAAAGGGGGCTTGGCTCTCATACCTATCCAAGTTGAAAGATGATGATGTTATTTGGAAAGCCCATTGGATGCCGTTAACACCAATGATCTACAGATGTGGTGATTTTCAATGGGTTCCGCTCCTGAGACCATGGGGTTGTACTAGTTATGCTCCGCTAATGGCACTCCGTCAATTATACATGAGACAGTTTGCCTCACCACGCATGCATTGAAGGATATTGAGGCTAGTTACGATTCTCAAGAAATTGAACAAAAACTGTAGCGGCTGATTGGAGCTTGGAAAATAACAAGAATGATGCGAAATGAAAAGAATCGCATGAACTACACAAAGGAGTATGAAGCATGGCTTGAGAGTAGAAACAAAATAATTATTGCCTTACCAATTGAGGATGTACCATCAGCCAAATCACTGGAAGTTCATCAAAAGATTGCTAAAAAGGAAGAGCTAGATGAGTTATATGAGGAGCGTTAAAAAGTTCTAGACCTTTTGGAAGAAAACAGACGACTAGTAGTCGAGGCGAATTTGTCTGAGAAACACAGAATCGAAGCTGAAAGATGACTCAAAGAGTTAAGAAATAAGGTTGAGGATCATGTGTATCTAAAGCGAAAGAACTCAGAGTTGGGAACTGATACTCGCCAATTGGGCAACAAAATTAGAAAGATGGCGGAAGACAATAAGAACTTGCGAGGGGTAATCTACGAACAAGAGGATCAAATCGTGAAGTTAGAGAGGGAAAATAAACTGGTACGAGAAATTTTAGAAGAGGTGAAGGGAACTGTTGATAAGAAAAATGTGTACATCGTCGAGTTAGAAGAGCAATATGACCCCTTACGACGAATCATTGATAATTTGCAAGTTGATTTAGAGAATCAGAAAGTTAAAAAGACTGAGTCAATAAATGATTCTGAAGAATTATTGAAAGTCATCGCAAGCCTGGAGCACCAAGTTAGAGTTTATCAGAACGTGGCAGAGAAGTTGGCAAGAAACAATGACACTAATGTTGATAGGCTGAGATATGATTATCAGTTGCTACAACAAGAGTACAACTCGATTCGACAATGATCTGGGCAGGCTATGGAATGGCTTAAAGGCATGGCTGTGAGAGCAGGCAATTTGGCGGAACAAGCTTCATTTTTGAAGAGAAATGTCTTGCCCATCCATCCTAATGGGGAGAACTTGTCTAAATTTTTGGAAGAAGTCAACCGGGATTTGGGTCATTTTGGTCGTTTTGTATGAACTCATGTTATGAAGTAATGTAATTGACTTTTACATACTCAAATGTAGTGGATAGTTCTACTAATTGAATGAAATTGATTACTTTAGAGCTTTCACTTTGCGCAGTATCATTTCTCATGCATAAATTTACTCTCATTACTTCTTCTTTTTATTAGCAAAAATCTACATCTCATTGCTTTATTTTTATTTATTTTAAAGAAATTTTCCAAAAATAGCCCGACAACTTCGACATCCCTATCGAACTCGAGCTCAAGTTAGGGTCATGGACGAGCAAGAAAGAGAGCAATCACGAGAGGAAATGAAGGAAGAGATTAGGGAGCTAAAAGAGCAAATGGCTAAAGTCCTCGAACTCCTGGCCGCAAGTAAGGGAAATGCCTGTTTTGAAAATCCGCAAGGGGCTCAATCATCACAAAATCAACTACCAAACGATACTCCACTTTATCCTCCTAAGTTCACTCCAACATATCAACGTCATCAGGTTCACCAGTTTCAGCACGCTTCACCACCAATAAATATCCAGTATCATCCATTTCCAAATGTCCAGGAAACAATGCAGACAGGGAAAACTGGGTACAACCCATCCGTGATGGCATATGGTCACAACCAAGCTTTCACTCCACAAGGCGAACTCGTTAATGAGCCAATCATCATAACCGATGTTGATGACCCAAAGATGCATAAGCCTATTACCAAGCCAAGTGATGACCCACAATCGAAAGATAAATTGGACTTTCTGGAGGAGAGATTACGTGCTATTGAAGGATCTGATGTATACGGTACCATTGATGCCACCCAATTATATTTGGTCCCTGATGTGAACATCCCACATAAATTCAAACTACCTGAGTTTGAAAAATATTATGGTAGTACGTGCCCCAGAAGTCACCTTATTATGTACTACAGAAAAATGGCTTCTTGTGCAAATGATGATAAGCTGCTGATTCATTTCTTTCAAGATAGCCTGATGGGGTCCACGTCTCGTTGGTATATCCAATTGGATAACCAACATATTCAGAGGTGGAAAGATCTAGCAGATGCTTTTTTAAGACAATATAAGTACAACATAGACATAGCCCCTGATCGTTTGGACTTACAAAGGATGGAGAAAAAACCTACAAAAGGCTTTAAAGAATATGGACAAAGGTGGAGGGAATTAGCTGCTCAAGTACACCCCCCATTGTCAGACAAGGAGATGGCTGGAATGTTTATTAACACCTTGAGACCTCCATTCTATGACAGAATGATTGGAAACGCTTCAAACAACTTCTCTGACATCATAGTGATCGGTGAAAGGATTGAGTATGAGATAAAGAATGGAAGAATTTTGGAAATCATATCAGATACATCGTCAGTAAAAAAGGGACCTCCATTGAAGCGAAAAGAAGGGGATGTGCAGATGATCAATTCTGGGTACCCATCACAAGCTGTGAACCCGGGATCAGGATTTTCAAAGTATGGGGAAGGACCCAAGTCTACGACATCATATGTGGCTAATACCTCACAAATTCCATACAATTATCACTCTCAACAATCAACATTTCAAAATAACCCAAGACCCGGTTTCAGACCACTGGCTCACCAGCAAAATATTGGTCAGGTTAATCAGCCTTTGAGGGGAAATAGAAATAATCAACGTTTTATCCAATATGATCCAATCCCTATGTCATATACAGAACTCTTATCTCAATTGATACGGAATAATCAATTGGTGCCAATTCCTTATGAACCTCTACAACCAGCATACCCAAGGTGGTATGATCCAACTGCTCGCTGTGAATATCATGCTGGGGCAGTGAGACATTCGATTGAGAATTGCACGACATTAAAAGGTAGAGTACAGGCACTGATCAAGGATGGATGGTTGAATTTCAAAAAGGCTAATGGGAATCCAGATATAAATTCCAACCCTCTACCAAATCATGGGAATCCTGCCGTGAATGCAAATTGAGGAATATTTTTCATATGGAAAGAGGGACGTGGAAGATGTGAACACGCCAATGGAAACACTTTTCCATCTTCTTTCTAGAGCAAGGTACATCTACCCAACACGCTCAGAGGATGAGTGCGTTTCTAGGAAGCTTATGCATGACTTCGATTGTTTGTTTCATAAGAAGGTGACGGGGTATACAATTGAGGAGTGTGCTGATTTTAAAAAGGAAGTGTAAAAGTTGTTAGATGCAAAGATACTTACAATAAGTCATAAAGGAGAAAGGGAATACCAAGAAGATGACTCTTTAGTCCTCATGATAACTAAAGAATCATCTGAAGTTAAAGTTGAAATGTCATCCTATATCCCAAAACCTCTCACAATACATTACGAGAAAAAGTCAACTCACACCACTATGTCTTATGCTCCGATGCCTATCACCATTCAAATACCGGGTGCGTTCACTTACAAAGATTCAAGAGCAGTACCATGGATGTACGGATATGAGGTTATTACAAGCAGTAACGACAAAACTCAAGAGCTAAATCCATCTGACCTCGATCTCCCCATAACTAATATATTAGGAGTAGGTGGGATGACGAGGAGTGGCAGATGCTACACGCCAGAAGTTTTGAAAACAGATAAAAGCGATGTGTTTGAAAGGCAAACGAAAGGGAAGGCCAAAGAAGGCGACAATGGTCATGAATTCCAAGGAGAAATGCATGGCGGCCAAGTGATAGACCCAGATATAATAAGAGGTATGGAGAAAGAAAGAGCAGTGTCTGAAGAAGAAGTATGTGAATTTTTGAAGCTCATCAAGCAAAGCGAGTATAAGGTGATTGAATAACTTAATCGTTTACCTGCTCGCATATCCTTACTGTCACTTTTTCTGAATTCTGAACCACATCGCCAAGCATTATTGAAGGTTTTGAATCAAGCATATGTCTGTCATGACATTACGGTGGAGAAGTTGAGTGGAATTGTGGGAAATATTACCGCACCAAATTTTATCACTTACACAGATGATGAAATCCTGGCCGATGGTACTGGGCACACCAGAGCTTTACATATATCCATAAAATGTAGGGATTATATTATTGCAAAAGTATTGATTGATAACGGCTCATCTCTAAATGTAATGCCAAGATCCACACTACCAAAGCTCCCAGTGGACGCGACATATATGCGGCCGAGCATGATGATAGTAAGAGCATTCGATGGCACTCGAAGAGAAGTAATCGAAGACATAGAGATACCTATTCGAATTGGACCATGCATATTCAATATTGTTTTCCAAGTGATGGACATAAATCCAGTGTACAGTTTCCTTTTGGCGACCATGGATTCACTTTGCTGGGGCAGTACCTTCTTCCTTACATCAGAAGCTGAAATTCATAATGGATCATAAACTCATTTGTATATATGGGGAAGAAGATTTTTTGGTATCCAAACCAGCCACCATGCCATATGTCGAGGCGGCAGAGGAAGTATTGAAGTGCTCATTTCGATCATTTGAGATTGCGAACACCACGCTTGTTGCTAGTGGGAAACCCTCTCCAACGCCAAACCTATCAAAAGCTTCTCAGATGGTTGCAAGGTTGATGATCAAAGGGGGATACCAGCCAGGTAAGGGACTCGGGAGTGAGCATCAAGGCATAAAAAAGTTAATTGACTAGGACAAGAATGAGCAAAGGTTTGGACTTGGATATAGACCGACCAAGGCTGATAGAGGGAGAGTGGAAGCTCAAAAGAAAGAAAAAAGGATTGCTAGGCTTGAAAATAGGGAACTCGATGTGAAAATGGCAATCATACCCCATATTTCTAAATCCTTTAGAAGTGGAGGAATTTCATTCGAAGAACCGGTTATGGTAGAGCAGTACAACCTTGAAGATGATATCGCCGAGCTTTCAATATCCGCAATCCTGGGAAAATCATCAAGTTCAAGTACAGAGGACTTGGTTTTTCGATACGATTCAGATCATGAACTTAACAATTGGGACGTCACCGAACTACCAATGCTTCTCGAGAATTTTCAAGAGTAATGTGTTCATGCCAAAATTCTAATGATTATACCCAATGCCTTAGGAATTTCATTGTTATGGGCCTATGTTCTCGTCTATTTCATGTCATCTTTTTGAATGAAAATCTAAAAAACTTGTTTCGTCTCCTTTTGCTGATGATAAATATAATTCCAGTTTCTTTTTGTTTCTTCCTTCTATGTCTTCTTTTTCCATTTCTGAAATGTTGTCCATACTCATGCTTTGTTTATTTATTTTATTTTTTTTTTCTTTCGCCTTCTTTTCATCCAATAATCCGATTCAGGTTCGAGAACGATGATTTTGAAAACAAGAGCATAAGCAACAACTTTGACAATCCCATTCTTAGCGTAGAGTCAGGTGAAAGCGATGAGGATAATTTCGAACCATCTCCGGAAATGTTAAAAATGGTAGAGTCAGATGAAAAAATAACTCAACCATATCAAGAGTTAACGGAGGTGATAAATTTGGGATTGGAGGGAGAGACGAAAGAAGTCCAAATCGGCACTTCTATGACAAGCCAAGGCCGCCGAGAATTAATTGACTTACTCAAAGAGTATATTGATGTCTTTGCATGGTCTTACCAAGATATGCCAGGTCTTGACACTGATATCGTGGTTCATCATTTGCCACTTATGCCCGAAAGTAAACCAGTGCGACAAAAGTTAAGGAAAATGAAACCAGACATGCTGGTACAGATCAAAGAAGAAGTTAAAAAGCAAGTAGATGCGGGTTTTCTAGAAGTAGCAAAATATCCTGAATGGGTTGCTAACATAGTCCCAGTGCTGAAGAAAAATGGGAAAGTAAGGGTGTGCGTCGATTATAGAGATTTAAATCGGGCAAGCCCCAAGGATAATTTTCCATTGCCCCATATCGATGTCTTAGTAGATAACACTGCAGGACATTCAACCTTCTCTTTCATGGATGGTTTTTCGGGGTATAACCAAATCAAAATGGCTCCTGAAGACCGTGAAAAGATGACTTTTATAACTTTGTGGGGTACATTTTGTTATAAGGTTATGCCATTTGGTCTGAAGAATGCAGGGGCAACTTTCCAGCGGGCAATGGTAACATTGTTTCCTGATATGATGCATAAAGAAATCAAAGTGTACGTTGATGATATGATTGCCAAATCACGTCAAGGGGAAGATCATACTGTCACTCTACGAAAACTATTTGGACGGTTGAGAAAGTTCCAGTTAAAGCTTAACCCGACAAAATGTACATTCTCAACGTCTTCAGGGAAACTACTTGGTTTCATCGTGAGCAAGGAAGGAATAAAAGTTGACCCTGATAAGGTTCGAGCCATCATTGATATGCCGCCACCTCAAACTCAAAAGAAAGTTAGAGGTTTCTTGGGGAGATTAAATTACATAGCATGTTTCATCTCACAGCTAACTGCAACTTGTGAACCTGTCTTTAAACTTCTCCGCAAAAGTGATACAGAAGGATGGAATGATGATTGTCAAATTGCTTTTGAGAAGATCAAGCAATACTTGCAAAATCCTCCTATACTTGTTCCTCCAACTCCAGGGCGTCCACTCATTTTGTATCTTACAGTAACAGAAAAATCCATGGGTTGCGTACTTGGTCAGCATGACGCTTCTGGAAGGAAAGAACAAGAAATATACTATTTAAGCAAAAGGTTCACAAATTATTAGGCTAATTATTCGATGTTGGAGAGAACGTGTTGTGCATTGGCATGGGTTGCTCATCGGCTTAGGCAATACATGTTATACCACACCACTTGGTTAATTTCAAAGATGGACCCTATCAAGTATATCTTTGAAAAGCCCTCACTTTCTGGACGGATTGTTAAATGGAAAATGTTACTCACAGAATATGATATTGTCTATGTCACGAGAAAGTCAATAAAAGGAAGCGTACTTGTTGATTATCTGGCAGATCAACCAATGCAAGATTATGAGCCGATGAAGTTTGATTTCCCTGATGAAAGCGTTTCAGTCATATTCAAAAATGAAGAGAAATCTGCAGACCCAGAAATGTGGACAATGTTATTTGATGGTGCATCTAATGATGTAGGACATTGAATTGGGGCAATCCTCATATCACCTAAAGAAATTTTTTTTCCATTCACGGCAAAACTATGCTTTAACTGTACAAATAATGTGGCAGAATATGAGGCATGTTCCATGGGAATTCAAGCAGCTTGTGATATGAAGATAAAGAAGCTTCGAGTGTATGGAGATTCGCTATTGGTGATACGACAACTAAACGGAGAATGGGAAGCTAGAGACCCTAAGCTAATACCTTATAAAAAACATGTCACTAAGTTAATTCAAACTTTTGAAGCGATCTCATTTGACCATATACCCAGAGAGAATAATCAAATCGCAGATGCGCTGGCAACTCTAGCGTCCATGTTTGCCGCAGACTTTAAGGAAGAAATTCAACCCATAAAAATTCAGAAGCGAGATTTTCCTGCTCACTGTATGAGCATTGAAGAAGAGCCAGACATAAGACCTTGGTATTACGACATTAAACAGTATATAAAGAATGGAGAATATCCATCCAAAGCTTCTGAGAATGATAAACGCACTATTAGAAGATTGTCCATGGGTTTCTTCTTGAATGGTGAAATACTCTACAAAAGAAACCATGATATGGTGCTCTTAAGATGTGTTGATGCAAGGGAAGCGAATCAAATCATAGAGGAGGTTCATGAAGGAATTTGCGTAGTTCATGCTAATGGATATATGATGGCCAAACAAATCTTAAGAGTAGGATATTATTGGTTAACTCTAGAATTTGACTGCATCAAGTACGCTAGGAGATGTCATAAATGTCAAATTTATGCGGATAAAATTCACATACTCACATCCCCTTTACATGTAATGGCCGCGCCTTGGCCATTCTCTATGTGGGGCATAGACGTCATTGGTCTCATCACACCCAAAGCCTCTAATGGGCATCGTTTCATTTTGGTATCTATAGATTATTTTACCAAATGGGTGGAGGTAAGTTCTTATTCAAGTGTAACCAGAAGTGCGGTTGTTAAGTTTATTAAAAAGAGTTTGTCGATATGGTCTACCTGGAAGGATCATCACAGATAATGGGACAAATTTAAATAACAAGATGATGAAAGAATTATGTGAGCAATTCAAAATTAAGCATCATAATTCGTCTCATTATCGTCCGAAAATGAACGGAGCAGTGGAAGCAGCCAATAAGAACATAAAAAGGATCATAGAGAAGATGACGGAGGTTTACAAAGATTGGCATGAGATGCTCCCGTTTTCACTGCATGGGTACCGCACATCAGTTCGAACATCAACTGGGGCAACGCCATTCTCTTTGGTATATGGCATGGAAGCGATCCTTCCAATTGAGGTGAAAATTCCCTCCCTTAGAGTCTTAATGGAGGCGAAATTAGAAGAAGCAGAGTGGGTACAGACATGACATGAGCAATTGAATTTCATCAAGGAAAAAAGATTGACTGCATTATGTAGAGGGCAATTATATCCAAGAAAAATGATGCACGCATATGATAAAAAATTGCGTCCCCGATGTTTCCGAGAAGGAGACTTGGTGTTAAAAAAGATATTCCCATATCAAAAGGATCACCAGGGAAGTGGACCCCAAATTATGAGGGACCTTTCATTGTCAAGAAGGCTTTCTCGGGAGGAGCTCTCATGCTAACAAACATGGATGGAGATGATTTACCGCATACGGTTAATTCTGATGCAGTCAAGAAGTACTTCGTTTAACCACTCTAAGTATGTGAAAATGAAGTTAAAAAATGTTAAAACTATCTCAAATACTGGAGAAATTCTTCTTACATTTTTTTTTCTTCTCTTTTCTTTTTCCAAACCATCATTTGTAAACACTGTTCATCATCAATGAAGAGCCTTTTTTTCTCTTCTTTCTTTCCCAGTTGACAAATACATATACTTCATCTTCTCTTTATTTCCATTATTTCTTATTCCTTTCAGTTCTAAGATATCATTAATTACTCTTGAAATAACTCAGAAGAATAAACTTGGTTAGTTGAAAGCTAATTGAAAAAAAATTGGAACTAAGAAAGGTGATCTGATTGTAAAGTAAAATCTAAAAAGTCATCACGAGAAAGGTCATCATGCGCATGACAAAAGCTAAAGCGCAATTGGAGGATTATCCAATTAGAAGTACAGAAGAGAAGCAGAGAAATTATTCACCACTGACATGGAGCCAAATACTGGGGCATAAACTAATAAGTAAGGATGTATCATTTTCCTAAAAATATGCTCGATACTTTCATTGCGAGTCCATGATCCTAGGCCAAGTGATTGTTCTAAAGGGTGTTGGATATGGCTAAAAATCATCATATAATTTTCTTATAAAAGTTCACAATCATGCATAGCATGCATGCATTCAAAATCACTACTTTACATTTATGTTCAAGAATTACAATGCATAGACATACACGACATTAGTTGTTCTGACAAATTCAGGTGCATGAATCACTTAATGATATTCTTTCAAAATTCACACATGACTTTCCAACATTTAAAGCATGCATTAGTCTAGCTTTTATTGTCATGAGACTTGCATAAGTCAACTTCAACATCAATTAATATGGTTAAATCGAACCCGAATTGAGTCGAGGTCGAAGCTTGGTGTTAGCGCCAGGTCCATTTCCTTTTCAATTAATGTGGTTAATCGAACCCGAATTGAGTCGAGGTCGAAGCCTGGTGTCAGCGCCGGGTCCATTTCTTTTTCAATTAATGTGGTTAAATCGAACCCGAATTGATGTTGAGTTCAAAGCCCAGTGTCAGCGTTGGGTCCATTTCCTTTTCAATTAATGTGGTTAAATCGAACCCAAATTGATGTCGAGGTCGAAGCTAGGTGTCAGCGCCGGGTCCATTTCCTTTTCAATTAATGTGGTTAAATCGAACCCGAATTGAGTCGAGGTCGAAGCTTGCATCCACCCAGGTTCGTTTTCCTTTTCAAATATCTTAGGTTAAATCGAAACTGACTTCATCGTGGTCGAAGCCCGGTGTCAGCGCCTGGTCCATTTCAATATCTACGGTTTAAATCGAACTCGCACTGAGTCAAGGTCGAAGCATGCATCCAACCAGGTCCGTTTCCTTTCAAATATCTCAGTTAAATCGAATCCGCATTGAGCGAAGTCGAAGCATGTGTCTATCCAGGTCCATTTCGCTCTCATTCTATCTCATAGTGCCTTATTTAGTCAAGGTTTCTATTCCCTATTTCATATATTATTGTACCGATCAAAATACTTATCTACGCCTTTGTACACATTCTGAGATCAGAAGCGTGCTTAAAGGGGGCAGTTGTAGATACCGTATTTTATCCGGCCTAATACATGAAATATACATACTTTATATTTTGACTCATATAATAATCCAAGACTATATGTATAATTTGAAAACTAATCCAATACTAAAATAAGAAAAGTGGTCCAAAGACTAAAAAGTAAAAATTGAAAAAAAGGACTAAAAAATAAAAATTGAAAAAATAACTAAAAGTAAAAAAACAGGCAAACCCTAATTTTGCCTATAAATAGGAATGAAATCTTCACTTAAGAGGAGGTCTTTTGGGGAGTAAAAAAAGGGAAGTCATTTTTTTAGAGTGAGAAAGAGAGGGGTTGGAGTGAGAAAGAGGGGTGATTTTAGAGAGAGGAATAGGTTCTACACTTCTATTATCTTCATCTTCTTCCATTCTTCTTATCAATGTAGCTTAATTGTTTGGTACATTTGCTCATAATATATTTTGTCCATCTCTCTTATTCATATGAATGTAGTTGATATATCTTTTGTATTTTTTATACATAAGTGGATTGTTCATTCTTTATCATTTCTCCTCATTTAAATCTTAACATTTTAATTTCATGCTTTGATGATTTCTTTACAAGTTGGATGTTGAGATGTTTTTGTCATCAACTTAATTAATGAGAATGATGATAAAGCTTTTGAGGGGTGAAAAAATTAATCAAATGTGAATCAACCCTTTTAATGGGTTGAAAGTGTACATTTGATGCAAAAATCCTCTAGGATAATTTTCTCACACATAACAATGCATAAAATAGAGAGTAAAACCTCTATACAAGATTATGCAAATATCTAAGTTGTGAACTTTTCAATTTTCCTACAAAGTCTTTTCTTTTTTAAAATATTATGTTCATCATTTTGCGACACTTGTTTGAACTAATTATCATCCATGATCATCCCCTTTAATATTTGATTAGCAATGACTAATGAGGGAAGGAAAGAAAAATGGCAGTTAGTAGACTAAGTAGTAAAAAAAACAGGCATATTTATGTTAAAGAAATATATTGTTTATTTTTCATAATTTTTTTCAATTTATTTATTTAATAATATTATTATTATTACTATTATGTTATATTATAATATATAATATTATAAAAAAACAAAATAAACAAAAAAATGGTGCAACAGAGGAACTTTTCCTCTGTTGCAGCAAGAGCTGCATTGCAGCTCTTGCTGTATATATATATAAATTTTTTTTATTTTTTTAAAAAAAAATTCTTTCATTTATTACATAAATAGTGTTTTACTTTATTCTTGCATTTTTTTGCATGTTTTATATAATCTCAACATTTTGTGTTTTCTATAATTTGACATCCTATAACTTATTTTTATGCTTTTACTTCCATTTTGTTGTAATTATTAACATTAATTTCCTTTACATGTTTATTTATTTAGCATTCTTGCATCGTCATGCTTATAATGCGATTCTTGCATTATTCTTTTATTATTATAATTAATGTTCATGTACGTGTGGATTATAATTTTAATAATTAGATTTAGATTTTGTTACTTCTATTATTTGATTTTCATTAAAAAAAGCCGACGATGGACTTTGAGATTTTTGGGATACCAAACTTCTCGAACTACTGAGGCGAGGAGCTATTCTTGGGATACCGAGAATAACTCTAATAATGCTTTGATCTAAAAAGATATAAGAATACAAAAAAATAATTTTTTTTCAATGGTCTTTGAACCACCCATTAAAAGTAATTTATTTTGTTCATTTCTATGATACAAAATGCATCAAATGGGACATTCAAAAATGAATCTCTTTAACCTTTGCCTTAAAATAAAAAATTGGATAGCATTTGATTAATTTGATAACCATTTTATAATGGATTTTGTGGGGTGCTAATACCTTTCCCACACACAAACGACTCCCGAACCAACTTTGAGTTCTCGTAGATAAAAAATTTTCATCTTAAAATGATGGGTGGCGACTCCAAATTTTTTTCCTTAAAAATGAATTTTTTATTTGCCGTTCCACGTCGCACGCACGTTGCGACAGCGGCCTTGGTTCAACTCCCAGGTCACGTAATTTTTTTATTTATTTCTTTGAAAATATAATTTTAAGGATTTAGTGAAACAATTAAGTAGAAATTTATCCTTAGAATATTTTATCATACAAAACAAATATTTGCTAAATAAAAATCTACTATCTAAAAGATAATTAATGAAAATTTTTTTTTTAATGATTTAATGAAGAAATGGACATTTTTGTTTACAATGTTCATTATACAAAACAAATATTTTATAAATAAAATTTTAGTATCTAAAATATAACTAATAATATTTAATTTGAATTATGTATTAGTGTTAGATAGAAATTATTTTTGTTGTATGAAAATAAGTCAATTTTTCTTACATATACTTTTTATAATATTATTTATTATGGCCGAGATTTTTTTTGAAACAAAATAACGGAAGACTAAAATATCCAGAATGTTTTATATTTTAAAAAATTCGAAATGGTCACCAAAACATATTTGATTACTATGAAAAGAATAGCACATTTTATTCTTGAAAGAGAAAAATAAAGATGATTCATGAAATTAAATTTTTGATAAATTAATGAATATGGAAAAGTAATTGTGGCTGAATTTGAGTGAAAAAAATTATACGTATGGGTAGCATATAAGGTTGAAGACATGGATAAAATTAAAAAAAATAGACATGTGTCATGCATGTGCCGAATTAACAAGCATTCAATGATTGGGGGGTTGTGATGGATGGTGAAATTTTAAGAACCAACAAGGAAAATGTTAAAATTTAAGGAGTAAAGTGATTTTGAATCATAGTGCAGGGGGTCAAAGATATTAATCCTAAACTTAAATATTAAAAAGTTCTTAAATGTATATGCACTATGCCTTTTCAATCTCTGTAGAGTAAAAACAGAGAGGGTCCAACTTTCAACATTAGGGGATGAGTTCAACAAATCCACATTGTTAGCTGAGCTCTCAACATGTTTGATCTGCTGAACACATTGACCTATAATAAAGTTTTAATGTGACGTTTTTTTCTTCTATTTATTTCTTGTTCGTTTATAGCCATTGTAGATTGTTAAGTTCAATCAACATTTAAGATCATCCATAGTATGACATACTTACAGAAGACGATTGAGTGCCTACATTGAACTTTCAATGCAATGATAGATGAAAAGACTACTAAAAGTAATTGTCTAAAATCACTCTAACAATCAACTTATCTCTGCAAGTTAATGAGGTAAAAAACGTTAAATCACAAATCCCAGATATATTCCCCCTTGTTCAATAATATTAATTTTTTCTAGGACCTATGTTGGCATAAGAGGGGTATTTAACTTCGGACGGTCCATTTCGTTAAATGTATAAGGAATGGTCTAAATCCTTTGGATCCATAAATCAATAAGGTATTGAAATCTAAATTTTTATATGTATTTTTAAGGTATTCTAGACATTACGTTTTGAATTAACGGATGCGATTGTTATTCGCTTTATCATGTTCCATCAAACATCATCAACTATATCAATTGGTTCAACTTGTTCATAACTAAGTTAGTCTTCATGAGCGTCGTGCACGCATTTCTAGTGATTGTTGTATTATCTTTTTGAATTTTCAATGTGCTTATAACTAGTTGACTCATTATAAAATGTTGTTCCTACATGACTTCATAATTAATCATCACGATGGCGTTTGTTACATTGTTCATAATGTTGCATAGGTTCTTATGGATTTGTCGCATTTTCATGTGGAAGGATATAAGAATGAAGATTGTTCTTTTTTACATGCATTGAATCCATCTTGATTGGGGGGTCTTCTACAAGTGAAAGATGATATGACTTTACTACCATGTTCAACTATCATCACAAATTTAGGAAAATTAAACTCATTATTCTAGAAGAATCCTGCAACAGTTCAAGTGATTAGGAAATGGATGAATCCTAGGCCAACTTAGTTATATTGGTCGAATCCCATTCAAAAAGGTGCGTATTTTATTTTTGGGGTCAAATGCGCATTTTGTTTATTTCAAATTTTAATATATAAAGGTTTTAGATTTATTCTTGTTATCCTAGTTTTTCTAATTCAAACTTGCATGATCTTATAAATTTACTTATAAAAGTGGTCAACCTCTTGCTCTAAAAAGTGCCAACCTCAGATATTAAATGAACCATATAAAGTTACAGAATTAATACATCCGCGAGTGATGTATGAGCCTATTTGTCGAAAAACATACAATGAGAGCTTAAAGTATTGCAAAGTGTTGCTCTCCTTAAAGTTTTGAGGACCACCTATGAGAATTATCTCGTAATGTCCGAAACACCACTAAATATTAATAAATAATACTCTTCATTCTAAAGGAAAATAATTAAATTATCAAGATGTCATCCGTACAATAAACAATTGTAAGTTGTGGAATGTATACTTTAGACGACCTTATTCTTTACACATATATAAAGGACTTAGATGCACGTGATATCCTATTTAAGCATAAAATAAATTAGATTTTTTTGCAAAGTATGTCATTTGTAGGGTCGTTAAATTGTTTTACCAACATGGATAGATACTTTCAATAGTTTAGTTTGGGCACTCTGCATGGAACTTATGATTCAACTAGCCTTGCTTTTTCATATGTTAAGCTCATTTTACTATTTAGTTATAGTCCACTTACTCATATAATTGTTTCTTTCATGAGACACCACAAACCTAACGATGCGTAGGATACCATAAGACATATGGTGTACCAGTGTCGTCTGGAAGGGAGTGATTATAGTAGAAACTGATAATGACTTGATGGATCTTCACAGGACATCATCGTATATTGGAAATTTATCTCCTTATTGTTCAATCTGAGAGAGTACTTTCTCAAGCTCAATCAACTTATAGACGGGTGGTTAGATGGATTAGTATATGTAACTGACAATACCATTCAACCAAATTCTAGATTTTGTGAGTTTTTTATATACAAGCAATATATATATATNTATATTAGTTGTAAGTAATTTGTTTGTTAGTAATTTATTAACGTAACAATTATGTAATATGCAACATGCAAATTTATGCAAATAAACTTAGAGAAGACATTAATATATATATATATTCTAACAATCTATTAATGATATTGTCATTTCATAGAAATGTGATAAATTGGTAAATTATAGTCATTTTCTATAAAATTTGAAAAGCAAGGCTATATAGTATTATTTCAAGTATCTAATTTTTAATTTAATACATCTTACTTAATGTATATTATGTTCGAGCACCAACACTTCTAGTACATATAATATTTAAAATTTATATTCTTAAATCTCTAATGAGTCACTGTATAACTAATTTTACATATGTGCAACGCATGTTGTTTAGTGACGTCTCTTGTTATTTAACCAAATAAGTTGTTTAGTGAGGTCTCTTGTTATTTAACTAAATAATGTGACTGACACATGATTTAATTCAATGTTCATTATAAATTTAAAATTGTAAATACTAAAAGGCAGTGCATTATCTCTTATTTCCAGTGAAGAAGAAAAATGAATATGCGTCAGTTTTTTTTATAGTTTGTGAATCAACAAAAAAAATTAGAGTTATCAAATGCAAGCAAATGTTTTTATTAATATGCAATAAAACAAATGGTTAAATTCAATGTACGCCCATAAATTTCGAGTCATTGAAAATTTATACCTTTATAATGTTAAATGAGTAAAATTACTCCATAAACTTTCAAAATTGATAAATTAGTCTTTCCGGATTGAATTCCGTCAATTTTCCTAGTGTCCCGTCACTGTACATTTATAAAATTTTGGCAATTCGACTTCATCTTCTTCTCCTTCAATATCTCAGTGACTTCCTTCGACAAAGGTGTATCTCCGATCTTTGGTTTTTGCCTTCAATTTACCAGAAACTTCCTTCAACTACGCAAAATTATGATCTCTGTTTTTATTTCCTTTTAATGTGTTCCCGATTGTAAGTTATAAATTTCTTGTTAAAAACAATGTTTCCTCCGTTCTTTTTAAAAAAGGAAATAGCTAGGTCTTCATTGAATTATACTGCTCAATATTCGACTAATTTAAATTATACTGCTATTTTTTTTGTCAAAAGGTATATATTTTCAGAACCAATCCTTACAATGCAGATATTTTAACAACAATACCTCAACAATAAAATCATGAAAAAAGCAGAAATACTCTTTTTTTTTGTGAATCACATAGGCCCTTCGAACAGAAATCAGCTGGGTAATTGAGCGACCGTGAGCAATGAGAGAAACACACTGAAATCATTCGCTATCTGATGAATATCGAAACATGTCGAAGTGAACAGTCAAAATCATACCTTACATGCGGTAAAATTTGAACCGAAGAATTAATCAAGGAGTACGATGAAATATTAGACCGGTCTCACAGTTACAAAGGGATCCTAGGAAGGAATATTCCTTAGAAACGTCTACCCATTCCTCAAAGCTTACCATATAAAGAGATTTGTTATCATTTAGTTATCATTTTCTTGTATAGATATAATGATGTACAACTCTGAAATTCAATGATATACAAACAAACTTCCACTCTTGAGTACTTTATTCTCTCATTCTCTCTTTGTAAATTTTTAATATTATTCTTTTGTCATAGATTTTTTCATACTGGAAAATTCTTTATATTTTGATGCTTTCATTAAGAATGAGAGAAAATTCACGAAAATTCCTTCCAAAATGTCCAGAACCAAATCAAATGTTGGCCTCAACGAGGGAAACAAAAATAGAAATGATCGTGTTGATCAACCTACACCACCAGTAGAGATTCTCCAAACCACTCTGACGAGAATGTAGGAGATGGAACCGCGTAACAGAGAAGCGATGTGCAGCGTATGGCAGACGGTCCAAGACCAAATCAACGAGTTGCAATGGGATTTGGAGAAAACACGAGCGGGAGTTAGTTAATAGACAAACAATGATGAACGGGAGAACCGTTTAGAACACGACAGACAAAATGTCAGGCGGGTAAATCCCAAGACCAGTAGGAACGTCCAACAAGAGGATGAAGAAATCCGATCTTGTAACCATATGAAGGAAATGACAGAGTGAAAATGCTTTTGCATACAAGAAATCAAAATGAGCAAGAAGATAAAAAAAATCCGGAGGGGCCCGATCCTGAGGGCATCTAAGTTGGATCTTGATGATAAATTTAAAAAAAATGATAAACTCGTTCCTTGCATATTTAATTAACATTTTATTGGCATATTTCTTTACACCACTGTGATTATTAAAAAAAAGAAGACGAATAGAACTAAACATCCTAGAAAATTTGAAGATTTTTGTTAAACCAATTTTTAAAAAAATAGATGTTAAAAGTTTAAATTATATGAATAATAAAATATCTTATGTAAAAACTTGTTATGATAAATTTATTTTGAATTTGAGTTCTACATCAAATTTTTATTTTTAATTCCAAATCAAATCTTAAATTGCGATTCAAGTATTAAATTCTAAATCAAATCAAATTTTGGATTCTTATTCAAATTTTGAATATAAACTTATCTCAAACAATAAGATTTTAAAGAAATTCACGATTGATGAACGAAAACATCAAGTTTGATCTGTGTATTTTTAAAGATTTTCTCTTTCATTTTCTATATGCAAAAAGAAGGAGAATAAAAGACGCACAAGCGATGAAACCTAAACGATGACTCGTAAAGTAATTCCGTGACAGAAATGCCAATCACTTCCACTATGAATCTGCTCACGAAATGGGAACACATAATCGGATCAAAATGAGTTACATGGCTAATAACATATCATTAGAAATATATGAAATTCTACTTCTTGTATAATTTTACGGAATTCAATTTGGAACTCCCGATAAAAAGTTATAGCAGTTTTTGTACGTGTTGTACGGAAGGAAGGTTGAATGGATTATTCAACTTCAATTATTAAAATGTATCAGATGGAAACGAATAACATGAAAGAACTATATCTTGTTAGAAATATACGGAAGTTATCTTTTTGAAATTTTTTATAAAACTTAATTTGGAGTTCCCGAGCAAATATTATGTTGATTTTCATAAAAGTTGTTCAGGAAAAAAATGTTATGTAGAACATTCAATTTCAGAAGGTGAATTACATGATGAATCATATGCCACTTGAAATATATAGAAGTCAACTTCTTGAGAAACTTTACAATCAATTTGGATAGTTTGAGCAAAAGCTATGGTAGTTCTCATACAGACTATTCGAAAAAAGAAGACTGTACAGAACTGTCAACTTCGATTATTAAGTTACACTACACATGAAGAGTTACATGACAAATCTCACTCCGTAAAGATTTTCAAGACCATCACTCAATTTTTTTAGACAAAAGAATCGATGATGAAAATGATGATAACATTCTTCAAACTCAAATCCCTGCGATGAAATTGTGAAACGGTATACTCGTTCCCTACTCTTTTTAATAAATTATTATATTAATATTCTTATACAACATTCTTGTCACAGATCTTAACATACGAGAGAAAGAAAAGAAAAAAAGAAGGAAATGGGAGAAACTCTAACAATAAGCCTGTAGCAAAGAAAATAGAAGAAACTTTAACAATGAGCCCGTAGCGAAGAAAAATGAGAGAAACTCTCAATGAGCCCGTAGCGAAGGAAACGGGAGAAAACTCTACTAATAAGCCCATAGTGAAGGAAATGTAAGAAACTCTATCAATGAGCATGTAGCAAACGAAACTGTGACCATGGTTCTACAATGAGCCTAAGTATTTGAGAATGGACAGCGCTACAATGGGCATCTGTTCTTTAAAGGAAACTGGGGTCATGGTTCTACAATGAGCCTAAGTCCTTGAGAACGGACTACACTACAATGAGCATCTGTTCTCTAAAGGAAACCGGGGTCATGGTTCTACAATGAGCCACATTGTTCTCTAAAAGAAACTAGGGCCATGGTTCTACAATGAGCCTAAGTCATTGAGAACGGGCTGTACTACAATGCCCATCTATTCTCTAAAGGAAACTAGGACCATGGCTCTACAATGAGCCTAAGTCCTTGAGAACGAATTGCACTACAATGGGCGTCTATTCTCTAAAGGAAATCGAGGCCATGGCTCTGCAATGAGCCTAAGTCCTTAAGAATGAAATGCACTACAATGGGCATCTTCTGTCTAATCGAAACATAAGTCATTATTCTACAATGAGCCTAAGTCCTTGAGAATGGACTGTACTACAATGGGTAGTCGTTCTCTAAAGGAAATCAGAGCCATGATTCTAAAATGAGCCTAAGTTCTTGAGAACAGACTCCACTATAATAGGTAGCTGTTCTCAAAAGGAAACTAGGGTCATGGTTCTACATTGAGCCTAAGTCATTGAGAATGAATTGCACTACAATGGGCATTATATAATGAGTCTAAGTCTTTGAGAACGGATTGTACTACAATGGGAAGCCGTTCTCTAAAAGAAACTAGGGCCTGTTGGAATCGCGGGCTCGCAGCGAATGGGTGGGTTTTCAAAAAATTATCGATCAAAAAACAATCATGACACCAGAGGTCTAAAAAAATTATTTTGTGAAAAGTTATTTTTCACACGGATCTGTTATATATCTTTATATTAAATTAATAGATATTCAAAGAAAATAATTTTACCTCTTGAAGTCTATCAAGCGTCCTCACTATCGTCTAGTAAAAACAACGAATGTTCGATTCCACGATGAACAAACTTTGAGATCCACACCAAGATCTTTCCAACCAATTCTCAAACACACTAGGACGTGTGTGGGCACATAGAATGAATCAAGAACAATTTTTCATCTCTAGATGTACTCAACACATGAGATCTAGAGATTTGAAGAATGACTTTTAAGACAGAACTCTAAGAGAATATTAAAAAATTCGTAGAGCTTTGATTAATGATTAATAAATCAGATTCCTTATCACGCCAATAGAATATTATCTATATATATTCTAGGTGAAGATTCATTAGGTTAGGGTTTCCATAAAATAATAAATTAATTACGAATGTGTCGCTACACTGGGACCCACTGCAGTTTACGTCACACTATAGTGTCGCGTGGCACTATAGTGTGTCACGCACCATTGTAGTGCCACACGCCAATCCCTGATTCAAAATCAGTGATTGACGTGTGGCAGACTGATACGCCATGTGACAATTTTTCAAATTTGTTATTTAATTTAACTAGGTAAATATCTAAATATCAATAAATTCAAAATTAGCTTATCTGATAACACCTATCAACTAACTTATCTCTTAATTCAAAATTGACAGATTAGTAATTAATTCAAACTCAAATTATTATCTTATAGTAATTTAATACTAATTAATTTCATAAATAAATATACTATCTCACTATCGATTAATTCATAAGTAATCGGTATAATTAGTTAATTAATTTAATTAATTAATATTAGATTAATTAATAACATATAGTTATCTCATAATTATATACTTGCCCTGAAAACTTAATTCTTTTTGCAAACTAGTCATTTACTTATGCCTTGAAACATTCACATCCTAGATTGTGTAGTATAAAAGTGGCGTGGGGACCATGAACCCATAATTCTAAGCTTCAATAAAACAGATTATCAATGAAACTCTTTAATTAAATAATCTCCATTATTAATTCTATTATTAGTCTAATATAAATATGAAATTACACTCTTAGTAATTACATAATATATTTACAGGGTAATCTCGCGTATTCCATTGATATAATCACTTCATGTAGTTTCGTCTTCCAATTATTGATTCATAAATTAGAGTTGATCAAAATTACTGTTTTACCCTTCTACTTACCTTTTGATCCTTAAGTACCATTAATTCACTAGTAAACGGTTAATTTATAACTGTATATTATGAATTTTTGAGCTCAATAACCATTCAGTCCCCAGAATTAACACTTAAAGAAACCAATATACGATCCACTAGAAAAACTTGGATTCTAAATCTTGTAAGATCATATTCTCAACCATCCATGTCACTGAATCTCTAAAATAAAAGTCACTAACCTGTTTTACAAACAAACTTTAACAAGTGAATCAAAAGATCCAATAGACATGTACTTAGACTGATCAACATATGATAATCTGATTGATATGTATTTAATTTTTATAATAAATGATAAGTTAATAAATATATTAATTCACATTGGTCATGTCCTATATAATCTAATCATATAAAGTATATTCACTAAGATATCTATCCACATAAGCGATCCGAATCTAGATCACATGTATTCAAAATACTTAGAGAACCGTACTAGCAACCATTCATTAAAGATTCATACCTTAATATGTTGCAGACTATTATACTCATTATCTATGATTTTAATACTCTTGTACTAATACATGATCATAGTCTTCTTAATGAATATGAATTTTTTAGATATTTATATTAATTATTCAATTATAATTCAAAGAATATAATGATAAGAAAAATGCACTTTTATTAATTTCTAAATAAAAAATTTCTTTACACAGCTTTGAAGGCATTATGCCCAACAATCTCTCACTTGCTTTAAAGTATATATGACATCTCTCTCAACAACCCCATATTTTGGACATTACCCTAAAACAACTTCATTGGACGTGTCTTGGTAAAAGAATTAGCCAGGTTATGATCTGACGCTATCTTCATAACAGTAACATCTCATTGGCGTATGATCTCTATAACAAGATGGTATTTTCTCTCAGTGTGCTTGCCCCTCTTGTGACTCATTGGTTCATTTGAATTAGCTACCGCCCCACTATTGTCACAGTACATGATTAGTAGCTTATCCATATCTGGAACTACTTTCATCAGTATAGAACTTTCTTAGCCAAACCGCTTCTTTTGCAGCTTTATAAGCCGTTATATATTTGGCTTTAATGGTAGAATCTATAATACAAGATTGTTTAATACTTATCCAAACTACAACTCCTCCACTTAGGGTGAATACTGGTCCAGACGTTGACTTTTGACTGTCGCTATCTGATTGAAAATCAAAAGCAGTATATCCAGTGGTAATCAAGTCTCTCCCTGAATAAACGAAGAAGATACTTGAGAATGTGTTTTACTGCAATCCAATGTTCAAAACCAGGATTTGATTGATAACGACTGACAATTCATACTGCATAACAAATGTCCAGTCTCATACACAACATGGCATACATGAGACTCCTAACTACTAAAGTATAATGAACCTTTCTCATATCCTCTTCCTCCTCAGGTGTCTTAGGACACTGCTTCTTAGAAATGACAATTCCATGTATGGTCGGTAATTGACCTTTATTAGATTTTTTCATAGAGAATCTTTCTAGCACCTTATCAATATAAGACGTATGAGAAAGTGTCAATAGCTTGTTCTTCCTATCCATTTGAATTTGGATTCCTAGAAGATAACTCGCTTCTCCCAAATCTTTCATTTGGAAATCTTCAGCTAATCACTTCTTTACTTGTAATAAAGTTTCCACATTATTACCAATGAGTAGAATATCGTCTATGTAAATAACTAAGAAAATCACATTCTTATCTTTGATATATATATATATATATATATATATATATATATATATATATACACACACACATAAACTTCGTCAACATTTTATTCGAAGTCATATGATTTAATAGTTTCATCAAAGGTAAGATTTCAAGATCTCGATGCTTGCTTCAATCCATAAATAGATCTAAGTAACTTGCATACTTTCTGATCTTCCCCTTTTATATGAACCCTTCTGGTTACATCATATAGATTCTTTCTTCAAGAGAGCCATTAATAAAAGTTGTCTTGTCATCCGTTTTTCATATTTCATAGTCTAAACTAGAGGCTATGGATAAAAGAATGCGATAGATTTTAGCATGACAACGGGAGAGAATGTCTCTCCGTAATCGATTCATTCCCTTTGAGTATAGCCTTTGGCTACTAGCCGTGTCTTGAAAGTCTCTAGTTTCCTATTTGCACCTCTTTTCTTCTTGAAGATCCACTTACACCTAATGAGCCTGACTTCTTCAGGTGAATCTACAAGTTCCCAAACAGAATAAGAATTCATCGATTCAATTTCTTGGTTCATGGCATCTTGTCATTTCTCCCTTTCAGGATCTTCTATTGCATCTTTAAAGGTTAATGGATCGTCCTTATCAATGTCTGACACTACCACATATGCCTCGAGTTCATAGTGAATAGGTTGTCTTACAACCCTCCCACTACGATGTTACACCAGGGTTTCCTAAATAGGAACAATGGTTTATATAGTTTATCATTTATCACTTAATGATGAAGATGGTCTAAAGTCATTAGATGCGAGTTCTTCGAGAACTACTTTACTCCAAGGTTTGTAGTTTACCATATAGTCATGTTCGAGGAAAGTAGCATTTATTGATGCAAATACCTTCTAATCTTTGTGACTATAAAAGTAACCACCTCTTGCTTCTGGAGTATAGACAACAAATAAACACTTCAGACCTTAAGTCCAGTCTTATGTCTAAGAACGTGAGTCAGACACCCCCACATATGAGAATGGTGCAAACTAGGTTTAAAGTCATTCAATAACTCTAAATGTGTCTTGCTTATAGACTTAGAGGGAACTACATTCAATATAAATTACCGTTTAAAGTGCATATCCCCAGAATGTGAGTGGTAGTGATGAGTAGCTTAACATCAACCTAACCATATCCAATAAAGTTCTATTTCTCCTTTTCAAAACAGCATTTTACTGTGGTATTTTAAGTGTTGTGAGTTGAGATAGAATGTCATACTCCAGCAGGTAATCCTTAAATTCTAAATTCAAGTATTCACCACCTCGATCTCATCAAAGTGTTTTCAATGATTTACCTAATTGCTTTTTAGCTTCAGCTTTGAAGTCTTTAAACTTTTCAAAACTTTCAGACTTTCTATGCATTTGGTAAGTATAACCGTATCTTGAGTAATCATCAATAAGAGTGATGAAATACTCATACCCACATTTAGCTTGTACATTGTTCGGTCCACATATGTCACTATGTACTAGCTCTAGTGGTTCTTTAGCTCTTTGGCCCTTTCCAGAGAAATATCTCTTAGTCATTTTACCCTCTAGACATGATTCACAAACCGGAAGAATTTCAATTATTTGTTCTCTCAAAACACCATGCTTTGTTAATCGGTTTATTCTATCAAAATTTATATGTCCCGACCTAAGATGCCATAGATACATACCATATTCTTGAAAAACTTTTTGTTGTTCGTTACTTTTTGAATTTGCTACTTTAAATAATTATGAATGATTTAATGTTCGTTCAGTTAGTATAAGCATACACAGTCTGTTTGAAACTGTTACATGACAAATATTGAAACCCTTCTTTGAAATAAATAAATATATTAGTATTAAATGAAACATCAAAATTTTGTTCATGCAATAAAGACAAAGTAATCAAATTTTTAAAAAATCCAGGAATAAAATAAACATTGTTCAAAACATTATAATTATTTCTAAAATTTAAATGGACTGTCCCCAACGCTTTCGCTGAAATGAGCACACCATTGCCAACTCTCATTATCACCTCGTCATCAGCAAGCTCCCTTGAAGAATCATGCATCTGTAAAAAAATAACATACATTGTCAGTGGCTCCTAAATCTATAATCCATGATGACAAATCATATTCCACTAAACAAGGTTCAAGTATAAGTAAATCAAACTTACCTTTATTTTTAGCTCGGAGAGATACTTGCTACAATTTCTCTTCCAGTGACCTTCAACTCCAGAATGGAAACATTTTCCCTTTGGTTCTTTCTTCTTGGGGTTGTTGTCTTTCTTGTTTTTTTTGGCCTTAGGTGACTACTTGGCTTTCTTTTCTTTCTTATTCTAACTTTTGTCTATACCATTGTTCTTCCTTTTGTTACTATTAACAACAGTGGAAGAAAGTTTTTGCTCAGCAACATTTGTCTCGCTCTCTTTGGTCATAATCTTATTGAGTAATTCAAAAGTGTAGTTCATTCAACAACTGGCTCATGTTGAATTACAACTTCTTCATAACATAGTTGGTAGTGAACGCAGAAAAAGCAGGTGTGAGCGATTCAAGTATATCGCTAATTTGAGTTCGCTCATCAACGGTAGCCCCTGAATCTATAATCCAGGCATTAACAACAGGCTCTCCAGGACATTTCTCAGTAAAGATAAACTTATCATTCTTACAAACTAGCATCAAATTCGAGTTTGATTTCTATCTTATAACGTTATCACTATTGAGTTTTGCAAGTGCAAGTAAAGCAGGAATAGGGATACCCATGGTAGACATATTAAAAACTGAAAAAAAAAACACACATAATTCAATATAATTGAAATAAATATCAATATTTTGGAAAATAAATGTGGTGCATGAATGCAACATATCAAACACATAAACTTAATTATTACTAATCCACGATAAGACAATCTAACAATTAATATGTCATCTTAAGGTCGATCAGATTAGTTTTAAACTTTCTTTGAGACATTCTGATCATCGTTAATAAGATACCGTTTATTTGGTATGGCAAATTATCCACTTCAAAGCTTAATTATGACTTTGTGAGTGTAGCACATTATTTCAGAATCCATTACTTAATTTAGAAAATGCCGCTTTAGGGTCGGTCAAGTCTAAAATACATCACTTACTCTTGTCTTCATAAAAAGCCAACCTTAATATGTTACAGCTCAAAACCTTCTTCAGGGGGACGAAAACATAGCCGCCTTGAGGCCCTCGCCATATCTCACGTTGTTGTACTAATAATGGAGACTATGTGTCACATTGACATGTCAACCTTCTCTCACTCACTATTTTATAATTAGTTGTTTCTAATTAACTAATCAATTAATTTTAAATTAATTACTAGTTACAATAACTCTATGAATGTAAAATTAATTATTAATCCAATCTAATTGGTCTAAGTTCATTTAACCTTCTAAAGAGCCTAAGACTAATTTATGTGAACTTAGAATAACTAATTAATTATATTCATCTAACTTTAATAAAACACTTTTAATTAAAGTCGATTATCCTAAAGGCCTAACTATATGTATGCCTTTAGAGTTGTGTGATTACCAAGTTTAACTAATTAAAACTTAGTAGTTTACATGCAATTGATTTTGCAAAGCAATCCATATAAGCATAATAAGACAAATCCTAATAAATCATATATTCTACAAATGAGATACATGATTAAATAAAATTGTGGGGTTTCATGTATGATATGTGATTGACTAATGCGTGGTCATGTTATTAATCAAATCAATAAAAATTTATTTAAATAAATATAATAAATAAATAATAAATAAATGATGAACCGAGTGACTATTGAGTATTTCTAAATTTACAACCTTTGAAAAAATAAATAATTACAAAGAGGCTTCTAGAATACATATTTTCAAAAGATACTTCTTCTCCATTAGAGACCCATCTTCATAATCTTCAAGCTTTGAGCAAAACTCATTTAATTAAGAAAAATAATTTTCTAGTTAAATAGTCCCATTAATTATCCTTTTAAATTAATTGAATTTAATTAGTTAAAAATAATTTAATGACTAATTAAAATTTGGTCAAACCAATCAATTAATTTTAATTTTCAAAAAATTAAAATCATAACTAACTTTTAAAATTACATTAATTTTAAAATTAAAAGATAAAAGATAGGATTAGGGTTTTCGCAAAACATCACAGGTATAGAGCAACACGGTATAAGAGCATAGGAGCCTCATACACCGACAACCACAAGGATTACCATCGACGGTGGCAATGGCATAGTCACATAGCCGCCGTAGGCTGCCCGACCAGTGACGGCGACGCCACTCCCGACACCACTATCGGTGCCACGACCGGCACAGCCGTCGTTGGCGCCCGAGCTCCTCCTCTTCTTCTCCTCCGCATCCGTCTCATGTGTTCTTCATCTTCTCACGTACGTAATTTTACAACATAATATTCAAAATAAAATTACAAAAAATTTCTAAGCCCAAAATGGCTTACACAAAATCTAAAGAAAAATAAGAACAAAGTCTAAACCCAAAACTATTCATCATTAGTCATACATTCAAAAAACATAACCATCCGTTTATTCATACATATCAAAATATTTTTATAATAATGCAAGAAAACCCACATACTATTTGATGTATATATATATATAAAGACTGCTCTGATACCAATTGTTGGAATCACGGCGCATGCAGCTGAGGGGTGGGTTTTTAAAAATTTATCGACCGGAAAATAATCGCGACGTCACAGGTCCTACAAAATAATTTTATGAAAAACTATTTTCACACGGATCCATTATATATGTATATATTAAATTAATAGACATTCAAAGAAAATAATTTTGCCTCTTGAAGTCTATAAAGTGTCATCGCTATCTTCTAGTAAAAACAATAAACGTTCGATTCCACGATGAACAAACTTTAAGAACCACACCAAGATCTTCCAAACCAATCATCAAACACAATAGGACGTGTGAGAGAATGTAGAATGAATCAAGAATAATTTTCTATCTCTAGATGTACTCAACACATGAGATCTAGAGATTTGGATAATGACTTTTGAGACAGATTCTGCGAAAGAGTTAGAGAATTCGTAGAGTTTTGATTAATGATTAATCAATCAGATTCCTTATCAGACCAATAGAATATTATCTATCTATATTCTAGGTAAATGCTCATTAGGTTTAGGGTTTCCATAAAATAATAAATTAATTATAAATATGCAACTATAGTCAGGACCCACTACAATGTGCACCAGACTATAGCCGTGTGGCACTGTAATGTGTCACGCACCACTGTAGTGCCTTGTGGCACTATAGTGCGTCACGCCAATCCCTGATTCAAAATCAATGATTGGTGTGTGGCAATCTGATATGCTACGTGAAAATATTTCAATTTTATTATTTAATTTAATCAGATAAATATCTTAATATCATTTAATTCAAACTAACTTATTTGGTAACACCTATCAACTAACTTATCCGTTAATTCAAAATTAACAGAATAGTTAATTCAAATTATTATCATATAATAATTTAATATTATTTAATTTTATAAATCAAATATATCATCTCACTATCGATTAATTCATAACTAAATGGTGTAATTATTAATTATAGTTTATGAAAATTTCAATAATTAATTAATTCTTCATTAATTAATAACACATAATTAACTCATAATTATATACTTGGCCTGAAAACTTAATTTCTTTTGCAAGCTAGTACTTTTGTTATGCCTTGAAAAATTTACACCCTAAACTGTGTGGTATAGAGGTGGCTTGAGGATCATAGACTCATAATTCTAAGTTTTAATAAATCAAATTAGTAATTAAACTCTTTAATTAAATAATCTCATTTATTAATTTTATTATTACTCTGCTATAAATATGTAATTTCACTGTTGGTAGTTACATAATATATTTATAGAGTAATCTCGTGTACTCGATTAATATAATCACTTCATAAGGTCCCGTCCTCCAATTATTTGTTCGTAAATTAGAGTTGGTCAAAATTATCATTTTACCATTATAATTACCTCTTGATCCTTAAGTATCATTAATTCACTAGTGAACAGTTGATTTAAACTATATTATAAATTTAGCTCAATAATCATTCAGTCTCAGAATTAACACTTAAGATAATCAATATACGATCCACTACGAAAGTTTGGATTCCAAATCTTGTAAGATCATGTTCCCAGCCATCATGTCAATCGATCTCCAAAATAAAAGTCACTAGCCTATTTTATAAACAAACATTAATGAGTGAATCAAAAGATCCAGTAGACATGTGTAGAAGTTCATGACTACTCAAAATTTAGACTAGTCTATATATGATCATATGATTAACGGTAAATTAATAAATATATTAATTCACATCGGTCATGTCCTATATAATATAATCATATAAAGTATATTCACTAAGATGTCTATCCACATCAGCGATTCTGGATCTGGATCTAGATCACACGCATTCAAAATGCTTAGCGAACCGTACTAGTAATCATTCATTAAAAATTTCATACTTTAATATGTTGCGGTCTATTTATTCATTATCTATGATCTTAATCATCTTGTACTAATACAAGATCATAGTTTCATTAATGAATATAGAATTTTCAAACATTTATATTAATGATGCGATAATAATTTAGAGAATACAATTATAAGAAAAAAATCACTTTTATTAATTTCTAAATAAAAGATGTATTTACACATACTTTGAGGGCGCTATGCCCAACAAGGCCATGGTTCTACAATGAGTCTAGGTTCTCAAGAACGGACTACACTATAATGGGCAATCATTCTCTAAAGGAAACTGGGACCACGGTTCTACAATAAGCCTAAGACCTTGAACGGACTGCACGACAATGAGCATTAGTTCTCTAATGGAAATTGGAAGTGTTCATAAAAGGAAACTAGAAGTCATTATCTAAAGGAAAATCGAGGCCATGGTTTTACAATGGATCCAAGCCCTTAAGAATGGACTACGCCACAATGAGTAGCCGTTCTCAAAAGAAAACTGGAAGCCATTATCAAAAGGATACTGGAAGTCATTCTCAGAAGAAAACTGGAGCTAAGAAGATATAAATTCTTTGAGAACGAACAATACTACGATGAGTAGTCATTCACCATAGGAAGTTGAGGATAAACGTGCAAGTCCCTATGAATGGAAGAAAACTACATTAAAATGTTTTTTGTAAGGGAAGCACAACGGAAAAATAGCTTCGCAGAAAAAGAAGAGAGAAAAATTGCTAAGTCTTGATGAAATGGATGTTCTTCTTATTAAAAGGAAAGTACATTCAAATAGAAAAGTAAAAAAGGATAAGTGCATAAAGGAAAATTAGAAAAAGATACAAAAGTTACAACAATTAAGAAATGAGTATGGTTGCATCAGCGACAACATCTTCAAGACTCAAGGGAAAGTTGACAATGGTCTGTCGAAAGACTGTTTGGAAAACCACGTCGCATGTTCCCAAGAAGCTCGTGAAAATGGACTACATGAAGATGTAAAGCTTGAAAAGAACAAAGGCAAACATTACGCATTGGCGAATGGATTCATTGAGTGTAATGGTGGCCAATGAATAGTCAAAATCCTACTTTACACATGGTAAAATTTGGATTAAAGAATTAATCAAGGAATCTGATGGAATGTGAGGCGTTAGACCAGTCTGACGGTGACAAAAGGGATCCTAGGAAAGAATATTTTCTAAAAATGTCTATCCATTCCTCAAAGTTTACTACGAAATAAGGGGATTTTTTCTCACTTAATTATCATTTTTATGTATAAATACAATTATATGCAACTATAAAATTCAATCAAATACAAACAAACTTCTACTCTTGAATGCTTTATTCTCTCATTATCTCTTTTTAATCTTTTACTATTATTCTCATGTCCATGGGAGCGCAACTCTTGAAGCTCTCCGATCAAAATGGTAGAATCGGAAACAAACTCTTTAACTATATTGGTATTTGTGACTAATGATATTATGGAGGAGAAAAAAGTGTAAAAAAATTTCAACTTACGAATTGCTAACAGAGTTAAAAAAACATGATGGAATTACACCGATCGTGTCTCAATTTTGCCTTTAAAAATTTAGGAGTAATTTTACTCAATTGAAAGTTCATGGGTTTGACAGTGACAAAATTTATAAGTGTGTTGAATTTTACTGTAACATAAAATAATATAGATTATAATTATAATTTTAATATTAAATATTATAAATTAATTAATTCCATTACCACTTTTGATAAAACAAATTCCATTACGGTTTAAACGCATGAAAATAACCACTCCCAAGTCCCAGTCAGTATTTACTAAAGCTGAGAGAGAGAGAGAGAGAGAGAGAGAGAGAGAGAGAGAGAGAGAGAGAATTCCACGGACTCTCAGCAGTGGAAGAACCCTAGCCTAAACCCCCTCCAAATATAACCATCACCAAAAGAAGCTTTCAATTCATTCTTTAACTATCCAAACCTTCATTTTGATTTAGTTTTCAGTTGCTATTTATTGGTTTTGTTTCTGCGATCTTTATAATATATATATATTTTCAATCCTGTGATGGATATAGAGCAAAAGCAAGCGGAGCTCATAGACCAGTTTGTGAAGCAAGCATTGGTTCTCAAGGGATCGGCCATTGGCTCGGTGGTCGCGGAAGCCACCTCTCACCCTTCTCTATTCGCCTTCTCCGAGATTCTTGCCGTTCCAAACGTTCTCGAGGTTAGTTTTTAACTCATAGTTTAATTTATCGTCCTGTTCTGCAACTATTAGATTTTTCGCTCTCCGTGGCTTTGATTTTATTATCCGGTTTTCCTCTGGTGTTGCGAGGGGTATGCCTATTCGCGTCATTGTCTGCTTGCTCCGAAAACTAGGGAAAACAGAGCACGGTATACTGGTATTTCTGTTGGAAATAGTAGGGTTCTCGTGGTTTGATTTCGATCCATATGATAAAATTGACGGTGAAGATTGTTGGTTTTAGTTATCAATAGTTATGTTTAATATAATCGGGCTGGTGAGGATCGTTTGAGAAACTGTGCTGACCGTTGATGTAGTAACATCCAGTTTCTTTCTCTGAAAACTGATAGGAAATATAGGTATGTTTTTTAGATCTGTTTTTGGGAAATTAATATTGGTCAACAGTAGTGATTTGCATTACTTCTTCACTGTAGCTGTAAGATGTCTTAGATGTATATTTTTTATAATAAACATAGACTTTCATTATATATTAAAAAGATTTACAAAAGAGGACACCCCATTTACAACTACTACTCAATATACAATGCTTAAGTTTGACAGGACCAAAAAGAATGGAATATCCTTTAAAAACTTCGACGATTGAACCCATTTAGACGCCAAAATTTTTGCATTGTCTCACATCACATAGCTATCTTAAACCTTGTCCTAAAATATCTTGAACGTCTCTCTAACCAAATGCACCAAATTACGACAAACAGTGACACTCTCCATAAACATTTCTTCTTCTCCCCGTCTTCCTTATTAAACAAGTTGATCAATAGTAAAGCAATCACATCCTTCGGCAGCACCCATCACAAATCAAATTCTTCATAGAGTTTATGCCACATTTTAGAAGAGTAGCAATGAGTAAACAGGTGATCCAATGATTATGCATCCTTTCTACAAAGATTTCACTAGTGAGGAGAAAAGAAAACCTTGGGATTCCTTTTCTGCAGTGTGTCACAAGTTTTTACCTTCCTCAAAACCATTAGCCAAACAAAAAACTGAATTTTGGTCGGGATACCTTTTTTCTTAATAAAAAACTGAAATTTTGGTTAGGATACCTGATTTCCAAATTATATTTTTGTGTATGAAGAATGACTCATGGGGAGATGAAGAAATGTATTGAAAGAATGATTTACATGAAAAATTCGTATCCCTTGAGATAGGCCAAGATCTAATTTCTTGTCTATGTCGATGAAGAACGACTTGGTTAAGACAAGCAAGTCTTAGAGTTCCATCAATTCATTTGGATCCAAGTCTTTTCTAGAATAAAAATGCCATGAGTCATTCTAAATCCTTAAGTATTGTGAGTTGAAACATATAGTCATTCTATGGAGATCCAATTATGCAACATTTCGGTGCTATTAGGCGTTCTCTAAAAATAATTTTAAGCATTGTCTGATGTTTCTTAGTTGGAGTGGGCTTGGCGAGTTTACTTATCTTTACTTGTCTAAAAAGGAATCCTGATGGAAATCACAAGAAGAAGAGAAAACCCTAATTTTAGATTTTAATTACTTTATTTTCCTAATTATGTTTTATTACCTAAGTATATCAGTTTCTTTTGCTTCAAGCAAAAGTAGGATTTCTATTTCCTAATTAGAGTTTGAGTTTAGCTATAACGAAAGTTGTAATCAAACCTTTCAAGACAGATTTGAACAATATATGAGAGTTTTTAACAAACTTAGACTTGTGCATTCAATTTGAAAACCCCTTAGGTGGATTCCTTGGGTCCTATAGTGGATTCTACGTGATTACAAGCTTCCTTGAATCCTTGCATCAAATCCATCTCAAGTTCGGTGTTTCTCATTCATCTATGGGTTTATGCATGGTTTCTTGGATCTTATGAGAATTATGTGTGCCATTGAAGGCATTTACAATAATTTGATTTTTCTGTAGCTAGATGATTAAAATCTTGCTTAATCCCTCAATTAATGGAAACGGATAGAAATAAATCTTTCTGAGCTCATGGCAATGAAAATCTTTCTAAGCTCCATCTTGGGTTGAAAAAACTCTATTGTGGCTTCTAAAAAGTTGGGAGTTTCATTTAAGCATGTGTAATTGTGATAGGGCAGGGGAATGATTTTGTTTTGTTGGGTTGTTGATATTGATCCCTGTTTTCCATCTTAGTTTTCTCAAGAAACAGAGAATAAATAAATAATTATCTATTGCTAGAGGATTTTTCCATCACTCATTTTATCACGAGTATCAATCTATTTGATTTGTGAACTTATGCAGCTTGAAGGAACTGAAGACTCTGCATACCTCGATTTGCTTTGCTTGTTTGCTCATGGCACATGGAGTGATTACAAGAGTAAGGACTACAAACTCAATTGCTTCTAGCATAATGTAAATTTTGATTGTATCGTCTATGATACTATGAGGATGGCCAGCAGCCAGGGACAATATACTAGTAAATTAATTAGTAGGCATGTGGAGAAATAGACTTTGTTTTCTCATTGGGAGATTATTAACATTTAGACCAGTAGCCTGTCCGAAACATAGAGGAATTGGCTTGTTCCATTCCAACCATCTTTACAGCTTGTGGTGAATGTATAAATTGACTGGACGTTGACCTACCTAAAAGTAGGGAGTATGATACAAATGTTGTCAATTTATACAAGTGTCGTCAAATTGGTACTTATCTTCTGCAGTGGTCTGTAAGCTTCGTTGTATTCCTGTAAATTAAAGTATATTTTATATGCAGGGAGTTCTAGCCATCTTCCACAGTTGGTCCCTGATCAAGTTCTCAAGCTAAAGCAGCTCACTGTTCTTACACTGTCAGAGACAAATAAGGTATCAATCCTCGTCTGAACTGTTTCTTTGCCCAGTTTGCAAGCATAAAAAACCCTTCTTTCTTTTGGTAGGAGTTTACTTTTTGATAGAGTGATGCTCATAAAATTATTAGCAGGAAGAATGGATTTCGATCCCTTGCTACTTCAGTCAACCTCCCATAGAGTTCATCATTTTGTTTGGTTTCACTTATGGCATGTGACACTGTAAACATTCTAGTTGTCGTAATTGAGATTTTGAAATCCTGGCTAGGGAGGTAATTATAGTCTGTCTCATATAGGGAAAAAGGTTCTATAATACTCCTTTTTTTGGTTGGTAATCCTATAATATGCTCTTACTAGTGGAGGATTTTTTCTTTGAGGCTGGGGGAATAACTTCACTTTTCAAATTTCAATAGCTCAGTAAATGGCATCGAATGGAAGTTCGATACTTTAAATAATTTAGTTTGGTTTGGAATCTCTATAGAGCAGTTGACAGTTAATCTAATCCAAACCTGGTTGATGCCACTAAGCAACCGCCTGTTATATTTTGTAGAGTTGTATTCTTCTCCTAAGGTCTGCATAATAGCAATTATGGTTTCAAATTGTTATGAATATGTTCTGCTATCATTTCATTTCGCATTCTGTTTCCTTGTTGGGTATAATTGCCCACCTCTTCTTGATTGCCCTCCTTTCCGTTTTCACATGGAACTCACATGGTTATTGTAAATTGTATACGTAATGAAAGATTCTTGATGTTTGCATTCAAATTTTTTGTTAAACTGTTGGGTTCTTTTTCAGGTACTACCTTACGATGAACTAATGCAGCAATTGGATGTTACTAATGTGCGTGAACTGGAGGATTTTTTAATTAATGAGTGCATGTATGCGGTACGTGTTCATCCGCTCGGGTTGTTTGCATGGGCTAGAATTTGAGTTTCAACTGCTATATTAATGATACATCAAGTTTTTCTCTAAGAGTATTAAATATATACATCAGTTTTGGTGGTTAACACTTTCATTCATCAATATGGTATCAATTTTTGTTCTGCCAAATGTACACACTTCATTTTTCACATATTGGGCAGTTTGATTAACTACATAGGGTAGGCTAGTTAAGGTCCCTTTATAAAGGACAGTAGAGTTACATACGTACTTTGAAAGAGAAAAGGCATTTGCGGGCCTAATGGCCCTTCCACCCGTGAGAAGAATGGTAGATAGGTGAGGTCATGGTATCTATTTGTAGTGATGTGTTGCTTGACCATCAATGAAGTAGAAAGTATTGAACACTTAAAAGATGATAAAAGAAAAACAAGGTCTTACTGACTTCTGCATAATTTCTTTCTTTTAGGGCATAGTACGAGGAAAGCTGGATCAGTTGCGAAGATGTTTTGAGGTCTGAGTTTGTTGTTGTGACATGTTTTGAATGCATGCTTACCGGTATGGTCTAGTCAAGCTCTTCATGTGACATGTAGGTTCAATTTGCTGCTGGTAGAGATCTGAGACCTGGACAACTTGGGGGTATGATACAGACGTTGTCAAACTGGTAATCATCTGGTACAAGAATTCTATAAGCAATTACTCTTATGTCTATCCTGCTATATCATCTCTGTTTATGGATAAGCGCTTATACTCAATGGCTGAATGGTCAGGCCTGTGGTTTCCTCCCACAAGGTCTGGGGTTCGACTCCCCTCAAGGGTACCTACATGGCCTTTGGCCATAGTTTCTTGTCTCCTAAAGATCGTAGGGTTCTGCCGGGACTCTAGTTTCGAACCTAGCTTCACATAAAAAGTGAGTTGGAGTATTTCTGGATTAAAAAAATGAATAAGCTTATACAAGAGGGCACCTCCTCTATTTGCACTTAGGAGCCTACCTAATCGTGAAGTTTCAAACTGAAAAGTAGATTAAATTTGCATGTTTGTGTTGTAAAATGTCATTTTTAAGTTTTTGTTCGGCCATGTTTTGCATTATTATTATATGATATTTTGTATGATCATTTTATAGTTTATTCATGAAATAAAGAAATGAATATTCTAGCCTTGTTTTAACACATTCCTATATCACCCCTAAACTTTTCAGCCTATCTGATGTTTTCGTATGAGTTTATAATTTTTTTTCAAGATAATAGAACCTGACACGTGGCTATCTCCTTATTTTTGTTGAGGGTAGGTGTTTGTGTTTATATTAACTGTGGCCGTGAATGAAAACTCAGGTTGGGCACATCAGACAATTTGTTAGTCACAATACAAGAGAAGATAAAATGGGCTGATAATATGAGTGAGTTGGACAAGAAACACAGGAAGGAAATTGAAGATGGAGTGGAAGAAGTAAAGAAATCGCTCTCCCTGAAGGTCAGTTGAATCGAGTTTTCTCTTACATATTACTTCATGGTTTATCTGGTTCCATTTAGATAATGCAATCTGCTAAACTGCTCAATAACTACGTTCAGGAATCCAATATTTTATAGAAGTAATTACATTCATATTTAATATCTTCAAAGTTCAATTTGAGCTATGTGAAATTTGATATTACTGGTAATTGGTAGATAAAGTTAATGTTTTGAAAGTTAGTAAAACTGGCGACTGTTAAGATTCATGGAATGTTTCCAATTACCCCTACGCACAGGCTACAGGCATGTACATGCAGAAGCTTTGGGTATAAAAGCTGTAAGCCTACAATTTAAGGATGACAGAATTTTTTCTATTAGAGAGGATTACTACCTGTAAGGCCATAACGCTTGAAAATAACTGGAAAAAAATAATGTTGAAAACAAAGGTAATCCCCCTTGTGTTTAGGCTAACTGATGTTGCCTCAAAATACCCTCTGCCTCGGGTTTTAAAGGGAAAACAGAGCTTTAGACTAAATTGTGGCAATTTGTCGCGTGCTTAGAAGAGTTAGGTTATGCGAACCATTAAGGTCTACTGGGATATGTTGGTCGATCTGTCTTACTTACATTGTGGCAGAAGTTACACACTGTAAGCAGGCCGACGTTGACTTCCGAGGGCATGAGGAGATCTATTCTGAACTTGGTGGAGTGATGGATTATGAGGAAGATCGAAGCCGACCGAAGAGGTATGTGACACCTTTGCTTCTTATTTGTACTCTCTGCATCCACGATCTTGTCAATATTTTCAACACGATTCTATTATATACTTATTTTTAGTGAACTCTCTTGTCCTCTGCTTATTTTCTTATGGAGACCTTAAAAATCTTGTTTTGCTTCATCATATTTCGCCCGATTGGTATTTGGGCACCAAACCATCAAATTGTTTCGCTGTACCAAACGAAATTTTTTTATTCTGTGTGAGACTGTAATGCCATGTTAAAATTTCTATATTTCCATTGTTTGGAGTCTTTGGAATATGTAGAAGAAAATAGTGATATGAACGAATTTTACTGTATTAATAAATTCCTTCTGGTTCTCTCTCGTGCAACTTACTTTTCCTTTCCTCTATATTTTTCAAGATCCAAACATAGCCAAAATTTCTGCTATTTGACTAGTGGTTTGGGGGAAAAAAATTGCAGGAGGCGACATCCAGTATCTTGAAGATAATATACATGAAGAATTGGAACATCCGGGCGCTGGACATTCAGACTTCAGTCAACTGCCTTATTTTTGTTCGTGGCATACAAACAGCCCTTTGGCGCTTCTGCTTTTGAAGAAGAATCACTCTGAGTGCAAACTTTTGCTTTAGGATCAAGTTCTATAAACATTAGCACATCTTGGACCCATTGTTATTCCTCTCGAGTTGACAGAACAATATCAGTTTGTGCGGCTAACATTTTTTTATGAATCTAGATTATTAAATTGTAATTTTATTTGTGATGCCTTTTGACGTCGTGTTCCATTGGCTGAAGAACTTAACTGCCTATTATAGATTTTTGCCGAGCTTTCTTGGTTGCATCCAATGGTGGCTATGATATAGTCCTAGTGCCGTGGAATCTCTTGAAAATGCATCGCAGATGTGGAATCTGTCTTTAATTGGATGTTTTTAAAGACTGGCATTGCTCTGCTTTTTTTGTGAACACTCGTGCACCCCAGGTCTGTAGAATAAACTCACTATGCATGCACCCACCCGGAGTGTCTAAAAAAATTCACTAAGCATCCTAACGTCTAAAGCTGTGTAACACGTTGCATCCTTCATCTAAGATCATATTTTTCAACAAAAATTGGTATCGTGTGCATTTTGCATGCTAACGCTATGGGTACAAGTGTCAATGTTAGGGTAAATTTCGTGCGTGCCAAGTTTATGGCGCAAACTCACTGAAACACCCCGAGTTTAGAAGAATCTCATTGAACTTCAAAATCTATTAAAATGGTTCAAAAGAAGAGAAATTTTTTATTTTTATTTTTATTCTTTAAATCTCTTTAAAATATCATATAAATTTCATATTTCATCAAATTTTTTATTTACTTTATTGATGTATAAAATCTATAAATTGTTTGCAAATTAAATATGTTTATGATATTATGTAATTACGAACATAACTGTTCGTAAAGATTAATTGTAAGATTTTTTATATACAAATAATATTTATTATTTAGTTGTTAATAATTTGTTTGTTAGTAATTTGAAAATTTTATATTATGTATAATATTTATATTATTAGCAACATGAAAATTTATACATATAATTTAGATAATATATTAATATATTTTCTAACAAACTATTAATGATATAATCATTAATTAGGAATGTGATAAATTGATAAAATAATGTCATTTTCTAATATATAAAAAAGTAGCTCTGTGTATAGTATAATTTCATGCATTTAATTTTTAATTTAACATATCTTATTTTATGTTGATTATTTTCGAACACTAAAACTTCTAATATATATAATATCTTAAATTTATATTTTATATTTCTAATAAGTCACTACATAACTAATTTATATATAACGTCGAAACATATTATTTGTCTCATGTCATTAATCAAGAAGTGTGTCTGTTATATTATTTTTAACTCAATCTCCAATATAAATTTAAATTCATAAATATTACAAATTTGTACATGATCTCTTATTTTACAGTGAAAAAAGAAAATGAATATGTTCAAGTTTTTTTCTATGTAGTTAGTGAGTAAAAAAAATAGACTAATACGTTTCTACTAGTGTGTTTACAACTCGCACTGTTTGTACCCTTAATCCAATTCAACCAGAATTTGTAACAGATTTTGTTAACCCATTGTGTTTCACGTGAATACATTACGGGTAAAAACGTCTCACCAACTTTTCACTTCCACCTTCTCCATTTTCTTCCCCCTAAACGTATAACCTTCGCGTTTAGCATAGACGCAAAGATTTGTGGTGCTGTGAAATTCCTCTGCTTATTGAAATTATCGGGAAGAAATCATGAGGGTGCAAGAAAATAACATCTGGATGATGCATAAGGAAAAATTAGGAAATCTGTTTTAGGTTTCAATTCCTTGTAGATGGGGTATTTTTGTAAAATAATTTGTATTGATTAGGTTTGTTATGGAGCCAATTTATAATTCGTTTATATATGCAAATTGCTAAATTTTGGACTATTCTTTCTTTTGTTTTTGTAAACTTGACTATTTTTCTAATCGAGCCCTAGTTAAATCATCTCAAATCCCCTTTATAGACCCTTTGGCCCATCTGTTTTCAGGAATTTCCTAAGAGCATCGATGCCATTGAGATGTTTTACATGGAGGGTTCAAGTAGCATATCTGATTATTTGAACCCTTTAAGTAGTGATTTTGACTCTAGAAGTCAAAACAAGTGACTACTTGAAGGAGTCAAGTAATGTATATGACTACTTGAATCTTTCAAGTAGTGATTTTGACTCTCGAAATCAAAACAAGCCACTACTTGAAGGGTTCAAGTAGTGTATCTGACTACTTGAATCCTTCAAGTAGTGATTTTGATTCTGTAATTTAAAATAAGTAATTACTTGAAGGGTTCAAGTAGTTGTATCTAATTACTTGAACCCTTCAAGTAATTGTATCTGACTACTTGAACCCTTCAAGTAGTTGCTGGTTCACTACTTGAAGATTTCAAGTAGTTTTATATAACTACTCTAACCCTTCAGTACGCAGTCAAGTGCTTTTATGTGTATAAATAAATGATGATACTTACTTTATATATGCATCCTTCAATATAGAGGGGTGTTCAACGACCGGTCTGGTCAGATTTTTGAAGGAAAACTAGACCAGACCGAAAATTACGATCGTCCTATATGAAGGACCGAACCGACTATAACAATGCAAAAAATTTGATCCATCCAGACCGAACATCAACGGTCAGATCAGACGACTTTTACGGACTAAAGGCTGAGCCTATTCATGAACATATATCAACTAAAATAAACTAAATCAACTAAAATAATAATCAGATCCAAATCAAATTTAAACCAACTAAAGTAGAACTAAATCAATATTACACAGATCTAAACCAACTAAATCAGTTGCATGAAAATTAATCAACACTCGTGATGGATTCATAAATCATGAAAATGGAACAATTTTCATACCAATTTTTGAGTATCTAATTGAGAAGTGAGCCGCTCATTGTGCTCGTTAAAAATTTGAGAATATTACAAGAAACTCTTAGTATGGAATAATCAAAGAAAACAGTTACACCAGAACTGAGAATGTTGACTGAAGTAAGGGAAAAGTAATGCAGCTTCAACTCTACTGTTCAAAAGAGCTTCACTAATTCCAACTTCCACAGCCATTATGTGAATACCTTCACAACTCTTGACCTCCTTCGCAGACCATCAACCACGAAAAAACCATCATCATTTTAGATCCACGATGCAAGTACAGATCCATGACGCAACTGATTTTCCTGAAGCTTTAGTGTAGAATGTGAAGTCGTGAATGACAGAATAAGGAGAAGGAGGGGTTGCTCGGATCTGAGAAGCTTCAAGAACGTCTCAGATATGAGACGAGGGAGAGAGATGAGAGATGGAACATCTTAGATCTGAGGCAGAACTTGAAGGAGAACAACTCAGGGAGAGAGCTTTGAGAGAGAGATCTATGAGAGAGAGATTTGCGAGAGAGATAGCTTCAAGAGACAGGCTTGAGAGAGAGAGAGAGAGGGAGAGAGATTTGTGAGAGAGAGGGAGAGAGAGTGAAGAGGGACTGAGCTGAGGGAGAAGGAGAGGCAAGAGGCAGAGTCATGAGGGTTAAGGGAGGGTAGAGGCGAGAGGCAGAGTCGTGGGGGCTGAGGGAGAGGGAGAGTCGAGAGGGAGAGATACATTTAACCTAAAACCCTTAATACACACACACACACACACACGGTCGGTCTAGTCAGATCGGTCCAGAACTAACAAAAACTTTGGACCAATCCAGCAACGTCTCTACGTCCACGAATGAAGATGAGAAGAATTTCACTAATCACCAAAAGGAGTACATAAAAATGTCGAAAGCATACACAAACTCAAATCCCACAAGTCAAAATGTTGAACTAAATATAGCCTTAGAACTTCGGTCCTCTCTAAAAGGAGGACCGAACCGACCATTAACAAGAAAAAACCGTCCAGACTGATCAATTTTGGTTCAGATCGGTTTGGATCAAATGATCTGGACGACTTTTGAACACCCCTATCAACATATATGGCTCCAAAAATTCAGCTGGCTCCAGTCTTCAATGATGATGAAATTAACCATGGAAAAGTGAATTGCCTCTCCGGCCTAAATGCTATTACAAAACTGAATGGAAAGCACTGAATCTCAGAAGATTCAGTTTAAGAAGACATGTTTCGGTCATTTGTTGGACATACAGAGTATCCAATTTTCTGGAACCATATGTCATCACATGCTTCTTAGAGAAGCTACGCCAAAGGATTTCACTGCTAAAGATGTGATGTATTTTCTCATAGCTGGTAGGCAATAACGTTCTCCAAGAGAGATTTTTCTTTGATAACTAGCCTTCAATGTGGCACTCCTCCTGACTTTGGGACATATGACAAGGCTGCCCCTAATAGGATTAGGGATCATTACTTCAACCGTGATGACAACATCAACAACAAGTGGTTGGAGGAAGTTTTTATTGGCAGCGAAGGTGTTGAAGATGGTGATGTTGTGAAGTTGGGACTACTTTATTTATTGGAGCATGTTTTGCTTGAGAAGGAGAAGGAACAAGATTGACAATAGGTAGTTGATGCTAGTTGATAATCTGGATGATTTCAATAGCTACCCATGGGGGAGGTATGCTTTGGGAGGACCATACAGACTTTGAAGAATGCCCTTCCCAAAGATTTTAATGATGAGGAAGCGAATGTAAGTCAGAAAAAGAAAAAGAAGAAGGTTGAGAAAAACATTGCTGAGTATACATACGCATTGGGGGGTTTCTCATATGCTTTTCAGGTATCTTCATTCCCCTCTTCTTTTTTATGCTTTTTCAAAATTAGTAGACAATAATTATTATCGATTTAGACAGGTTTGGGCATATGAGGTCATCCCCACAACTGGAAACCTGTATGCGAAAAAGGTTGCTAATCATTTTTCAAGATAAGGACTAACACCATTGTGTAGCATGAATAAGTGCAGACTGATATTTTCACACTTAAATTGGTAAGAACACTTGATTTTATTGTTTTATCATTTTTGTAGTGGCAAGTCAAGTAGTTGTATATGATTATTTTAACCCTTCAAGTGGTGATTTTGATTCTGAAAGTCAAAGCACGTAACTACTTGAAGCATTCAAGTAATTATATCTGACTACTTGAACCCTTCAAATTAGTGATTTTAATTCTGGAAGTCAAAACATGTAGCTACTTGAAGGGTTCAAGTAGTCAGACTACTTGAACCCTTCAAGTAGTCAGACTACTTGAACCCTTCAAGTAGTCAGACTACTTGAACCCTTCAAGTAGTGAACATTGAACACTTTAAGTAGTGATTTTGATTCTGAAAATCAAAACAAGTAACTACTTAAAGGATACAAGTAATTGCATCTGACTACTTGATTATTCAAGTAATCAATTAAGTAACAATAGTAATAAAAACCAGCCATAAAGGCGGTGAAGAACAATAATTAAGTAGATATTGAAGTATTAAACATTAAAACATCCTACCGGGTTTGGCTCTGATACCAAAAGATGTGGAATTGCGTATAATTTATGTAATTAAAGACTGGGTATTAAGATGTAAGAATTTAAACAACACAAACAGTAAAATTGTTATTCATGAGTAATATTAAAATTTACAAGTATTGAGAAAAACTAATTGGCAATGATTAACTAGTGCTCATGCTCACTGATTAATATTGAAAAAAAAAAGAGATTACAAAAGAGGAGGAAGAAAGATTGCTTTGTTCTTAATACAAATTATTCTCTCAAAATCTTTAAGAGTGAAAATCAGTTCTGAGGAACAAATGAGAGAAAATAGTCTATTTATAGGCAATGAGAGTGGGGTTCACTTAGAACTCATCCCTTACCTACACTATTCTTTCATACTAAAGTAAAAACATTTTACATTATAAATTTTGACTAAGAACAGTAAAAAGGATAAATAGTTGCCTAATTATTTGACAACTAGTACAATTATTATAGAAAAAGAAAAAAAATTCAAAGATTCCTTGATAATTATAATCTTGGACTTTGCGTCTTCATTATTGCTCTATCATGATTGCGTCTTTGGAAAGTCATTGTGACTATTGCTTTAAGTTGGAGTCCTTGATAATTGTTATCTTGGATTCTTGTGCTTTTATTGTTGATTTTGGAGAAGTCATTATTGCTTCCCTTGAAGATCATCACGACTGTTGCATTTTGATAGGGGTGTGCGACCGTCCCGAAGAACCCGTCCCATCCCGCTCGGTTCGAGACTGAACGGGACGAGACATGGGACAAAAATTTTTGTCCCGACTTGTCCCGTCCCATTCAGATTTTTCATAAATAACCCAACATTTTTTTAAATTTGAACCTTAACTTTCTTAATTTTAACCCTTAATTTTTTTATTTTTAACCTTTTAATCTTTTGAACTTTAAACTAATTTTAATTTTTAACCTTTAAATTTTTTACCCAAAATACTTGTCTCGACCTGTCCCAACCCCGTCCCGTTCGAGATTTCCCCTTAACATGGGACGAGACAGGACTTACAATAAATTTTTCCGTCCCATCCCATCTCGTGCACATCCCTACATTATGCTGGAAAGTCATTATGATATTATTTACAAACTTCTTGATTTCTTGAAGGATGAGTTTTCCATTCCTTCATGGGCGTGATTTTGATGATACAGAAGGAATGATATAGGATTCTTCCTTCGGTATTTTGATTACTGGATTTAGTTTCTAAGAGAATTTCTCTATAGAAACTGAGATTTTTGTCTCTGTGGTCAGAGATAAAGTGAAATTCTGGCAGGAGCTTTTAAATGAGCGAATGCTAGCTCAATATGAAAGAGATTTTTACTAGAATTTTTTTTCTGAAATAAGGAGATGAATTTTTGTATTTTGCAATTGGTTGATGGAATGATTGGGTATTAAAAGGTTGGGTAATTGAGAAAAGGTCAAATTGTTGACTAGGAGCTGATTGATAACTGGGTCTGATGGACCCAAGTAGTATTAATTGGGCTTGGTTAGGAGTTGAAGACTCCTAATTGATTTGGGCCTTAAGGGCCAATTGTTGACTCGAAAACTCTTCTATAATTGAACCATTCAACATTCTCACATGTTTTCTGAAAGTGATGCGGATTCTTTTGGTTAAGGATTTCACAGCATGCCTGTGATCTTTTTGAAATTTGTTAGGCATGACAAAGAAAGTTCATTCCAGTATACAAAATTCTTTGATTGTTTTATCTGAAAATTTAATTTTAAAAATTGTTTGTCCCAAAAAGTTCATAGCTAAAAATTTTCTGTTATCATAACAGATTTTATTATCCTTGTGAAAACCTATTTCCCACCTTTTTCGTACCATTGAATTAATATTGCATTGAAGTCATGTTTCAACCCAACATCTACCGGAATTTCATCCAATTCATCAATCCAGACATTTTTTTGGATATTTAAATTCATTGACCATAGTTAATGAATGGGAGTTTTGAGTAAAAAGCGGCTGCCCTGCCATTGAGTTTTTTTATTTTGAAAGAATTTTGGTTTGAGTATTCTAGGTTGTTTCTTTCTGTATTCTAGTAGGTCAGAATTCTTAAATTCTTTCATTGCAGAGTTTTGAAATGATTTCCAGCATAAATTCATGAGAAAGAAAGTCAGGAATTGAATTAATAAATTCTATATTGAAATAAAAAATGATAAAAATAGACTGTTACCTGGCAAAACTTTATTTGGAAGCAATGTCAAAACATGTTTTATAGATTTGCAATCAATTTTTAAACGCAATTCTTGATTTAATAGAGTAAATTGTATGGTTTGATTAATTGCTTTAATAATGAAATAATAAATTTTAAGTCCAAGAAATCTAATCTTAGATTGAAATAATTTGATAACTAAACTATTTTGTTTTATTATTTTGGCAAACTATTCAAGGTGTCTCGAGTGTTGTTTAATAAATTTAGAGAAAATAAAAATATCAGTAATGAAAACAATCGAGAAATTAGTGAATTGGTTGAAAATCTCATTTATTGTATTCTGGAATTTACTTGGAGCATTTTTAAGATCAAATAGCATTACTTTTTATTTATAACGACCAAATGTAATTTTATATTTATCAATTTCATTTTTCTGGATTTACCAAAATTCATTAGGAATGTGAACACGCAATATTTTATAAATTTTAATTCATTTTTTAAGTGTAAGATTTTGAAGTTGTTCTTCAATTTTTTTTATTTTATTTCATCTTGTAGAAAATATAATTATTTTCTTTACAAGAAATTAAATTTACAGTTTTAAAAATAGAATTTTGTTTTAATGTTTTCAATTTCTCATTGTGAGAAAAAGAAAGATATTGGATTTGACAAGCTTATAAATGTGATAAGTAATTATCCCATCATACTTTGTTGTAAAATGATACAGTAGAGAAATGAATGGTAAGACTAAAATAATTTTATCTGACATATTTTTTAGTATGACAAATGATGTTCTAAAATATGGATTATCTTGGCAAATATGAACTTTGGAGATTTCATATTTGATATGTATTCGAGTACCATTGGTAGATGACAACGATTCGTTTGTCTTCTTAAAATACTTGGTAGGAAAGAATCCTTCCTGCATACAATTTAAATCAGTTCCTGAATCAATAAGAGTCATTGATGTGAAATCAAAATCTTAAATTATTATTTTCACAATTTTGTGCCATTTTTTTTATTTTGATGTGATTAAGGATTTTGATGAACTTATCATCATCTTGATTGTTGACAATTGGTACTTCAACCTCATTATCAGAAATTAAAAATTTACTAGGTTCTCATAGTTCATGATTTTAATCAAATACTCTAGTTTTAAAAGATTTAATTCTTTTATTATTTCTGTGTTTAATTCTTTTAATTCTTTTATTTCAATTTTAATATTTTTTATTTCTTTTTGAAGTTCCTATAAAGAAACTTCTTTTTCCTTACATTTAACTGTTAAATTTTTTAAGAGTTTGTGAAAGACTTGCGATATTATTATTAGACTTAGAATTTTTATTCTTTTGAATTACATTCCTAAGTCTTTCAAGATATTCTTGTTTTAATTCAGGATTTTCATTTTTACTAATTAAATCTAACAAGAGATTTTCTTATTCTACATTTTTATTTAAAACATTAATATTTTTCTGACAATAGTTATCCCTACGCCCCATAGAGATTTTAGGAGAATCACTATCAGAAATTGAAGAGTTTGATTCATCAGATTCAGGGGATTCAAATTCTACTAAATCTTCATTACTACTTTCATAGTAATCTATTGATTCTATGATTCTAAACAATTCTTATTTATTTTTCTTAGGGATTTTTGATTGATTAATTTTAGTCTTTACTTGGAAAGTGTTGGAAAATGACCATTATGGCCACATTTAAAATAATTGATTTTACTTTTATCAATAAATATTTTATTGAATTTTCTTCTAGAATAATTTTTATTCTTAGGAAAATATTTGTCAACATTTTATTTTTTTGTTTGTGTTTTTTCCGATAAGGTTTGTGAACTCTTCTAGGATTTAAATGAAAAATTTTCCTATTCTTTTGGGAAGGTGCAATAGTAGGTAATCTGTATTGCTCACAAAAATTATCTAATTCGTATTTCACAGTTTTCTTTTCTTTTTTAATTTATTTATTAATTTTCATGTCTATACACATTCTTAGACCTTCTTTTTCTATTGTAGTGATAATTGTTTCGTAGGTGAGACTATTATAGCCTAATTTTCTGGGCAAACAAATTGGGTAACTGTTTATGAATTTTTCTTTTCAAACAGGGTTGATTACTATCATCCATTGACGTTACTGTGGACAAAAATATATTTTTGTACACCTAATATTGGTTAATTGGTTATGGATACGTTAAGTAACAATATTATTTGATGTTCAATTATTGTGTAGAAGAGGGTATTAATGACAACATGCATTGTTTCCTGATCCTCTTTAATAATTGGACTTCCTTCAGTATCAATCTTTACTGCTGAAAGGATGATATTTTTTAGATTCTTCCATGAGATATTTTTCCCACCAGGAATGAAGCATTCCTGTGAATTCTGTGACTAAAAGTTTGATTAGCTGATTGTGAGATAAATTGTGTTTGGTAATGTAACTGTTGGCTACCATAGCCATGTACTGTATTTTGTTGAGGACTTCTTGTTTTGAAAACCCATCAATATTCCATCCATACAATTTTTTGACAGAAATAGAAAATTGGTTAACTAAAAAAGGATTCAATAATTTGGATATCTGGAGGAATAGGCTTTTTATGTCACTTCCTTTCTAATTTATTAGTTTCTAAATTTTTAATTTTTTCTTCAATATTGTGGATGTTTGAAGATTCATGGATTATGGATGATTCATAAGTAAATTCTCGCCTATGAATTTCTGATTCAAAACTATTGTCTTGGTTAATAACCTTAACAGAAAAAGATGATTCAACAGATTTATCTTCAATTTTTGAAGCATTTTATCAATCTTTTTATTGAGGGGAATAATAATAATAAAATTTTATCTAAAATATTTATTAAATGTGTTTCTTTAAGAGATTCATTAGATTTAGGTTCATGAAAATCATCAACCTTATTCTCAATTTTATCTAATTATTTTTCTATTGTTATTAAATTTTGATTGGTGTAATTAAGTTGTTCAACTACTTTTTATTGGGTTCTTCTTCCTTTACAGTCTTAAAAGGAGAAGTAGTAATTAAAGAATTTTTGTGATTAATTATAATTTTTTTAGGTGGGGGATGACGAGCAGACATCACACTGGAGTCTTCCTTGACCTATTTGGTCTTGAAAATTATTTTGATATTCTTCTCGTAAATGTCCCCGATATAATCAATGAAAAACATGTTAACTCTAAATTCTTGTATGAACGCCTTCCATTCAGCAATGATAATTTTTCTTTGATCCATATTATATATCTTTCTGAACATATTGCGTCTATTGAGATTAACTGGGTCATTCATGTGTTGGATTGAACCCTCCCAATCAACTTGTATTCTTGGCTCAAGGTGTATAAATTCAAAACTAAGAGTTGGAGATGGATAGGAGGTAAGGCTACATGGAAATCAGATTCAGTTGGTGATTCTATTTTGCAGATTGTTCAGCCATATTATCAAAGATTGTCTGAGTGACTTAAGAATTTGTGGCTATGCCTTTAAGATTTAAAATTTTAAAATTTTAAATTTTTTAATTCTTGTTCTAATTGTTGAATTTTAAGATCTTGATCATTATTAACAGATGATCCAGAAAAAGAATTCCTAGGGGTACTAGGCTCATTATACACCCTAATTTGAAGATTAGAACTGGAAGATTGGAAATTAATTTTAACATTACCATCCATGTACTACTGGATGAAATCAACATCTTCAATTGAGTGTTGAATTGGAGTGGATTGGCTTTCATTGATTAAAAGCCAATTTGTTGACAAAGTAATATCAAACCACCTAATGTCATCTTCATATATAGAGATGTCCAGCACACGTTCTAAGGGAGAATACTGCTAACTTGGAACCTAGATCAAAAGTTTATGTTTCGTAGTGTATGAAAAAGGAACAAAAGGATTCTTGTTTTATATTAATGAGGAGCAAAAAGTTTTTGTTAGCACAAATGTTGTATTTTATAAGATGAATATATTATAAACTTTAGGTCTAGGAGCAGCATTATTTTAAAAGAGTTAATTGATTCTAACACTGGCATGCAAGATCAGTCAGTAGAGTCTAGAGAGGTTACGAAGAAAGTAGTTAACAAAGGAACAAAAATGAAATACTTCCTATCACTACACAACCACGTCATAGTGGGAGAGAATCACATCCTCTCGAAAGGTACTTGTTTTAGGGAGAGAATTTCAAGTCTATCTCGGAGGAACGTGACTCAGATTCCTGAAATTAGAGTGAGGCTATGTAAGATATTGATCATTGGCAATAGGCACCAAATCTGAAATATATTTGATGTACTCCAATGAAGTATGGGCGCTTATATATCCATCTGAATGGGTTAAATCCATTGTGTGTAAGTGAGTTTATGAGCGAAAGCAAGGCATATATGAGAATGTGGAAACCTTCAAAGTTAGGCTTATTGCAGAAGGGTATACTAAAAAAGAAGGAATTGCTTACGAGGAGACTTTTTGCTGGTGGCTTTGCTTAAGTCTATAATGATATTGTTGTCCTGTATGGCTCATCTCCATTTGAGAGTTGACAAATGGATGTCAAAATTACATTTCTGAATGGCAATCTTAAAGAGAATACTTTTGTGTCTTATCCTAAAGGTTGTGCTTAAGTCTATATGGATATCGTTATCAATTGCAACTCATCTCCATTTTGAGATTTGGCAAATGTATGTCAAAATTACATTTCTGAGTGGCAATCTTCAAAAAAATATATTTATGTCTTAGCCAAAGGTTTTCGTTACAAAAGGCTAGGAAAATATAGTTGACAAGTTAAGCCGTCAATTTATAGACTTAAGCAAGCATCAAAGTTATGGAACATCAACTTTGAACAAGTAATCAAGTCTGAAGAACCGTGTGTACAAGATAAAGGAATGAAACATAATAGTTTTCTTAGTTCTTTACATGGATGACATTCTACTCCTTTGGGATGATATAAGGTTAATGTGAAATGTGAAGTTATGGCTGTCAAAAGGCCTAGAAGAAGCTACATATATTCTTAGGATAAATGCCATTCATGATCAAGGATCTAGAAGAATATGCTTATCACAATCTGTATTTATAGGTAAGTTTCTAAAGAGGTTAGCGATGTAGGATCCCAAGAAAGGTCAGCTGTCTTTTAGACATGGAATTCATCTATCCAAGGACCCGTGTCCTAAGATACAAAATGAGATAGATAGCATGAAGATGACTCTCTATACTTCTGCAACGGGAAGTCTCATATATGCAATGTTATGTACTAGATCATATATTTGTTTTGTAGTAGGTAGACTCAGCAGATATCAATGGAATCCAGGGATGGAATATTGGGTAACAGTGAAGCATATACTCAAGTATCTTAGAAGAATGAGTGATTATGCTTGTCTATAAGAGTGAGAGTCTTGTACCAATTGGATATACAAATTAAGATTTTCAATCGTACATAAACTCTAGGAAGTTTACCTCGGGCTATGTGTTTACCTTAGGAGGAGGAGTGATAAGTTGGAAGAGTGTCAAATAGTACTATATAGCAGACTCAACCATGGAAGCTGAATATGTAGCTGCTTTGGAAGCTGCAAAAGAAGTTATGTGGCTATAGAAGTTCCTAGGAGAGCTATAGATTGACACGATTGACAGAATCTTGATCATAATTTATTGTGATGACATATGAGCAATTCTACAATCTAAAGAACCTCAAAATCATCGAGGAGGCAAAAACGTTGAGTGAAAGTATCACCTCATTACAGAGATCATACAACAAGGAGATATAAATGTCTCTAAGATAGCTTTAGTGAAGAGCCTGGCAATCATTTACTAAGACGTTTGCCACATATGTCTTTAGGACACACGTAGAGAACATGTGGGTTAATCTAGTTGCATACATGTTTTAGGACAAGTTGGAGATTGTTAGGATTGTGCCCTTAAAAATATTCAAATTCTATTATATTTATTGAGACATTTACTTCTGATTAATAATAAATAATTTATTCTCTCATATTATGTGTGTTTCATTCTTATAAAAGGTCCACAAGCATAATAATATTTGATTTATATGCCCTATACAGTTTGGCCGATGGGAACAAAGTGTTTAACTAAGAGTTATTTATTACATGAAATATTTATTATTCACAGTCTAGTGAAGTTGGACATTTTACTAAGTTAGACTAAAGTGCATTAACTCTATTATGTAGAGTAACTTACCCTGGCCACTAGGTGAAGTACTTGATAAATGTGCTAGTGTATTTGAAATGCATTGAATGGACTAACGAGTTTGATTTTCATTAAAATAATATCTTTTAAAAACCATAACTCATTCCTATTATATTATGTGTCTTAATCTTTAAAGAGTTTGAACTCATATTTTATAGCTCGATTGTTTTGATCTACTATGGTTGAGATTCTGAGTCAATATATATGTAGGCTGGATGATTGAGTTTTAGATAGTGAGGATATATAGATTCTCAATGGTTCAGTCTATAGACACTTTTAAGCAATCGACATAGTACCTTTTAACAAAATCTATTTATGTGATCATAGTAAACAAGCACTTAGTATCTCTATTGGATTATTAGAGATTTGATAATTTTACTTGAGACACCAAGTACGATGACTATCATGGTTGATCGGTAGAATGAGATTTACAACTTAAGAAACAAGATATTTATATATTAGTTAGATAATATTTTATCTAATTATACACGATATTGTATTAGACAGGGAAGATACATATGTATTAGGCAGGGAAGATACATAATGAGTAATAGGTCGATTATAATTAAATCGAGTAATATAATAAAATATAAATGGAGTTCAATTATAATTTTATAGTGGAATAAATTGTAATTTATAAAATTTGGTCATGAGTTTTGTCAGTCGTGTATATTACAAATTTAGCCATGAGTATTTTTATCTTTATGGTCTCCAACCTAGTCGATAGGTTATTGGGATGGTCATAACGGTAATTAATAGATACATCATCGATACCTAGTAGTCAACCAAGCAGGTCCTAGTTTTAGTAATAAAAATTATTAATTAAAATTAATTTAATTAGTTTTAACTAAGAGATAATTTTTAGTTAATCTTAGCCAATGGGTTTCACTAAATATAGGAGGCTTTTCTCAGAGATACAAGCTAAGCCTAATTGACATCATTAGTGAGAGAAGAGAAAACTCTAGTAGGACTCATCATCATCCCGCACCAAAAATTGAGAGGAAGGAAAAGTGAGATTTTTCTTCCAAGTGCCCACACATTGTGATCGGTTAATGACAAGGAATAGTGAGGAATATTGTGACATGTCGATTTATGATTCACGATATACATGGTGGATTGCGGTAATCGGCGGCATGGTGCTATGTGGATTATGACAATTAGGCAGCATGGGCAGCGACAGTCTTACATGGGTCTCATGGTTTTGGTGCATGGATCGAAGACGATTTGTGTAGGTCATAGATCGGATGTTGAAAAAAGAGCTTCAAGTTTTTAGATTCATGCATCAATGTTATGGTTTTCTATATCAATTATAGCATAGATTAGATTCTTTAATAATTAGATTTTAAGATCGGGATAATTTTTCACTATGCCAATCCCTTCAAGAAAGAAGTCCAGAGCATCTTTATGGGAAGTAAACAAGCACTTAGTATCTCTAATGGATTATTAGAGATTTGATAATTTTACTTGAGACACCAAGTATGAAAACTATCATGGTTGATCAGTAGAATGAGATTTATAACTTAAGAAACAAGATAGGTATATATTAGTTAGATAGTACTTTATCTAATTATACACGATATTGCATTAGGCATGGAAGATACATAATGAGTAATAGGTTGAGTATAATTAAATCGAGTAATATAAAATATAAATGAAGTTCAATTATAATTTTATAGTGGAATATAATGAGTAATAGGTTGAGTATAATTAAATTAAGTAATATAAAATATAAATGGAGTTCAATTATAATTTTATAGTGGAATAAATTGTAATTAATAATTAATAAATCTGGTCATGAGTTTTGTCAGTAATGTATATTATATATTTACACATGTTTATCTTTATGGTCTCCAACCTAGTCTATAGGTTATCAGTATTGGTCATAGCTACAATAAATAGATACATCATGAATACCTAATAGTCAACCAAGCAGGTCTTAGTTCTAGTAATGAAAATTATTAATTAAAATTAATTTAATTAGCTTTCACTAAGAGATAGTTTTTAGTTAATCCTGACTATTGGATTTTTAGTTAATCTTAGCCAATGGATTTCACTAAATATAGGAGGCTTCTCTCAGAGATACAAGCTAAGCCTAATTGACATTATTAGTGAGAGAAGAGAAAACTCTAGTAAGACTCATCATCATCCCTGGCCAAAATTGAGAGGAAGGAAAAATGGGACTTTTCTTCCAAGTGCCCACACACTGTGATCGGTTAATGACCCCAGGAATAATGAGGAAGATCGTGACATGCCGATTTATGATTCACGATATACATGGTTGATTGAGCTAATCGATGACATGGTGCTAGGTGGATTACGACAATTAGGTGGCATGGGCAGTGACGGTCTTACATGGGTCTCATGGTTTTGGCTCATAGATCGGGGACGATTTGTGTAGGTCATAGATCAGATCTTGAAAAAAGAGCTTCAGTTTTTTAGATTCATGCATGAAGGTTATGGTTTCTAATTCTAGCACATATTAGATTATTTAATAATTAGATTTTAAGATCGGAATAATTTTTCACTATGCCAATCCCTTCAAGAAAGAAGTTCAGAGCATCTTTATGGGAAGTGCACATTTATTTTCATGTGGTGGCAAGTAGTTACGGAGTAAGTGTATAAATAGAGCATATGGGTTTCAATAAAAGAACATGACAGTGACAATCAACTCAACAATGGTACCAAACTACTGTAAACCAATATTAGAAATTAGGAGATGGTATTAGGATCAAGTAAAGTCGAATTCAACTACTGTACGCGTGGTGAGCTACTTCGTCTCATTTAGGATTATCAGCTGTAAATCTTTGTACGTTATGTTTTCATTCTATGTTATGGTTGTATCAAACTCTGTTCTCTTACTTTGAAGTTCAATAATATTGTGTATGTTTGTATAAAATTCACATTGTGGATCTAAGGCTCCCTATTTGTTGAGGCATCATATTCTAATTATGTTTGAATTTTGATTAAAGTTATGCATGGAAAAGTTGCCTTTCTAGCACACATTGGCAATTAGAGAAATTTGAGCCAAACATATTTTTTCCACACCTGGTGGGACTAGGTAATCGAATGGCAAAAACATGAAGTAAATAATTGGAGAACTTCTAAGAGGAAGGGGAAAACTATTTATCCCAACACTGGATTGAACCAAGTAATGATTAATGACTGCTACCAACACAGGAAGAACGTTTTGCTAAAGAAAATATTAATCTTATTTGCACTAGGGTTGAAACGTTTATGATGAATAAAGCACCAAATCCATATTCTCTAGTTAACGACCTCGGAGCTCCCGTAGCCAGCCTTGCGAAACAATTAAAAGGCAAGAAGAGCAAAGTCATTGGAGCTAATCGCTTAAACCTCATATAACCCCGTGATTGAAATTATTTTCGGCATTTCTTGAGCCTCTCTACAAAGGTGACACAATTCTCCACAACCTACTTGAGCCTTAAGTTGAACACCCCTGCAACCATGATCATTCGCTACAGGTGGGGCTTGAGAGAGCTTTATTGAGTAACCTAAAGGACATAGAAGGAGTGTGAAAACCTACATTTATGTGCACTCGAGAGTATGGCACACAATACTCATCAACCCAGTAGTTTCCAGCTGAAAAGATTATTTTACGTGCCGTCATAGAATTGGACTGGTCAGCCTATCCAATTGCCGCCTTCCATGTTAGAATTGTCTCATTTAAGTTCGCTCAAACCTCATGTCAGCTAGGGCAATATGGCATTAATGTAGCCTCCCCTCCCAACCAGTGAGAACACTTAAGAATATTCATTAACTTCCTCAGCAAGCCTTACCAAGGTATGTATCTAGTATAAATATCCTTTCTTTCAACAAAGAAAGGTAAGTTTACTCAATCCTTATAAAAAACTCTGACAAGTTCTCTACAATTCTAACTTATGCTTCGCATACCCTAAGGTGAGGAAAGCCCCTCTAGTGACCCCTTATCTTTTTTGGTGTCGTGTGGCTGAGGATATCAGCTCACCAGCGTAAGACACATGTGCTACTCAAATTTCAGTAGCAAGAGATTTTTTATGCCTAGAATCTATTGTATGACAAGTTTCAACAAATGTGTGGTAAGCTCAAATGTTGGCGCCACAAGAGCTAGAAGCACAAGCTTACACTGTTAATGGATTTAGAGGTGAGAAATTACTTAGGAGATAAAACGATAATTTATACTATACATATTTTATTATTTGTCTCGTCGTGACTCTAGCACGTTAAAATGTCAAATAACAACAATTACTATAATGTTGATTCTTATTGGTATGACATAATTGACAATTGATAAAGTTTTGAATAGTTTCCTAGATCATTAGGACTTAGGAGAGAGAAATTAAGTATGTGAAACTTGATGGAGAAGGGATTCATAGTTCATACTAAGCGACCAGAGTTGTTAAACCAATTGAGTCATTGCAAAGCTTTGCTTTTATGTGACATATGGTTCAATCTCGGTAAAAAGTAGTTCATATACCATGGCTGTCAAGATACTTTGTCCACATGACAGTGACTAAAGTTAAGAAAACAACAAGGGGGAAAACTTATGGCAAGTGCAAGCACACAAAGCAAAGGAACAGATCGAGCTTTGTAGTGTGGTTTTCTTTCTTTGTAAATTTGGAAATGGAAAGTGGGAAAATAGAAAGTTTGGTTATTGGTAGTTGTGATTTTAATCAAGAGTCCCTTAAAGCCAAGAGATTAAGGAACAAAAAAGGTAAAATAAGTTTCCTTTTAGGTATATAAACCCAACATGTGTGTCCCTACAAATTGATTTTAACCAACCACACTTTATCAACACCATAAGAACCTCAAATTGAAAATATTATTATAGAAATGCTGATATGATATTCTTCATGCAAAACTAAAATATCATAGCATCATTGTGATGTTCGTCATGTTGCAGATCCAGTTCATTGAATATCAACGGAAGAAGAACTTCCTTTCTCCCGGTGTCCTTCTAATATAGGTTTCTTGTAATACATCTTCCTCTCATTTTTGGTGGTTCCCTCTTGTTCAGTTAGTGCGATAATTCTATTAACAATCTTGAGAGGCTGGTTCTCGTTGTCTTCGATCACTTTCTTTATTTTCCATTTTTGCTCAACTTTCTATACACACTATTGGAGGTACCTGCCTTTTATCAACTCCTCAATGTAATCCTGTTATCAACTACTCAATGTAATCCTTGAGCTGAAAGCAACGCTTTGTGTAGTGTTTGTAGCTATTCTGAAAAGAATAATACTTATCATTGTTCTTATAGCTTGACTCTCTTGTCAACGATGCTTATCTCTTTAACCAAGGCTTATTCTTGACGCCTCAAGAATTTGATTTACCAATACCTGATGCTGATCTCTTTAACCAAGGCTTATTCTTGATTGCCTCAAGAATTTGATTTACTAATACCTTGAGGGGCGTATAGACTTTATCTCTGGGATGGATTCTGTCAGCATATCTTCCCCGGTTTCTCTGTTCTTCGCTCCGTTAGCTTCAGTAAACTCTTCTTCCCATCGTCCAATGTGATATATGTATGCGCCCGTTAGAATGTTTCTACCCTAGACAACGGCTTCAACTTTGACAAATCCTCAAAAGAGAGGTGAATTTGAATCCAACCCTCGTCTAAAAGTTAGTCTAACCACTCGGTCACCACAGCTTTCCACATTGGCCATCTTGTCTTTGAATCTATGAGTATATTCCCATAGAGATTCTCCCTTTTTTATAGAGATGGTTAGGAGGTATTCTGTATCCTCCATCATTGAGCGGTACGTAGAATAGTGTTCCAAGAAAACTGAAGACTTAACTCTTAAGTTAGTAATTGAATGAGTAAGGAGTGAGTGAATGATACCATTTTAACGTAGCTCCGTCCAGGCTGGTAGGGAATATTTTTCACATCAGCTCGTCCTCGTGCTGGTACAACGCTATCACTTGTTTAAATCGCCTGAGGTGATCAACCAGGTCAGATTTCCCTTCATAGCACGTGCCATAAATTTCTTGGGTACCGGACATAACAGAGAACGAGTAAGTGACTCGAGGTTAGCTTCTCCCGTACTCTTTCGCTTCCTCATCTCCATCATCTTTTTTTCCAGCATCTCTTCCAGCATCTTTTCCATTATAATTTTGGACAGATGGGCATCTCTCGTCGTCTCCTTGTGTGGAGTTATGATTGGATCTCGACGTCTTCTTACTGCGTGTTTATGCTAATCTCAGGGTTTTCTTATCTGACATATTATCCATCTTGCTCTGAACGGTTCTCCCGTTCCTCATAGATAATCCGTTGACTAAGTTTTGCACGTGTCTGTGCCAATTCTCATTGTAACACATTAATCTGATCATGCACCGTCTGTCATGCGTTGCACAGAATCTTAGTGTTATGTTGTTCCATATCCTACATTCCCGTCAAAATTATCTGGAACATCTCAACTGGTGGAGTGGGTTGATTAACATGATCATTCTCATTCCCAGTAGGTATTTTGGTTTTGGAAGGATTCTGTCAATCTTTTCTTATCACTCTCAATGAAAATACCAAAATGTAAAAGATTTTTCTGGCAAATGAAGAATCTATTACGAACAAGTAATAAAAGTAATCAATGAGAGAGAGTTAGAGAAGAAGAACTCGAAAGCTTTGTTTTCTTGCTTTCAATTGATTTTTTGGGGTTGTACATGTTCCTATTTATACATGAAGATTATAATTAAATAATAATTAATCCTGTAATTTTGTAGCAAACAATAAGAAATTGATAAACGTCTTCAAAAAATATTCTCTTTGAAGACCCCCTCCATAACCGTTTGCATAATCCTATGGTCTGTATTCCATCTGTACTTTAATTGATTTTTCGGTTTGAATTTTACCACGTGTAACGTTGGATTTTGACTGTTAATAATGAACTCAACATTTTGATGACACGGCTAGAAGCATCGTTGACATTTGAGAAACAGAAGCTAGAAGCCAAACAAGAATAATTATGTTTATGTAGTAGTCATATTGCAGTAGTCAACTACGGCTCTTAATAACATTATTTAAAATAGGAGACAATGTCAAGTCAAGTCACGTAAAGAAAATATCGGGAAGGTAATTTAGTAAACAAAGAATGTAATATTCTAACCAGAGTAGCCACAAAGAAGAAAGGAAAAACAAGCACAAAACAATAAAAGTAATCAAAATAGGTAGTAATGCGCTAATTGATGTTCAAATGGAAAAGACAGGGTATTCATACCAAAAAAACATTACCATAGGACCCAATCCCCAAGTATAAATGTGTTCTCAACATATGAAACAACTAACCCGTTGAAGAAATTCACAAATCAGTAATAACCTTGTCAATAACTAAACTAAATTGTCTATGAATAATAGACCAAAATTACTGATTGTAAAGTAAAAGAGTCGAAGATAGACCTAGAGGTGTCATTATCAGGGTTGTAGCTGAGAACAATGGCATAGTCGCCAGAACACCTAGCGAAGACACCGCGGTCACCAACATGGTTTTCAACATTGCAGACAACAGCACCTTCGGGGATAGATCTGATTGGCAAGACATTGCCGACCATGAGATCAGCCTTCTTTCCACAGTACATGAACTGACCAGTGTACATGTCTTCAGATGCCATAAATAGCTCATTCTGATGCTTGTATCTAAATGGGTGGCGGAAAGAGACTCGAGCGAGTGGAGCACCACGACGTGGATCGTGAATGATATCAATGCCACTCTTTTCAAAAAACCATTTCTCTCGTCGAAGTCAAGACTTCAGAACCTAGTTGGGCCCTTATGATGGTGAGTATGAGACTTGAAAATAGACCCCGAACTCTTACGTCGAGCACGAATAACTCGCCCCATGGGAGATCGATGATATCAGAGAGTGAAGCCTGGACCAATATGAAAATGGAGAATAGAATGAACTAATAAGGTTTCAGTATTATATATTAAGGCAGGGAAATTCCGTATATGGAACTAGGGTTTAGATGCCATATATGTGAAAAAGGGGTGGCTCAATGTAATACTAGACTTTAAGCGATTAGCCCATTTTTGTAGAGACTAAGAAATGCCCGAACTGGCCATCTTAAATTGCAATATAAATGACCAAACAATTTATAGTTTCACCTCTAATTTTCCATGCTAGTCCGTGACTGAAACAAGAAGTAGGACCAGAAAAACCAACTTTTCGGAGTACAAAATTGAAATCATAATTCAGATTAGCAAATAAATTGAAGGTGTCACGATCATGAAAAGTTCAAATCGTTAGAACAAAAACTGCTTGATCTAAAAATCAGAGAAACTCGTGAAATGAAAATCAGAGGAATCACGAACTGAATATTGGACAAAAAATGGCGTACTGGACTTTAAGAGATTAGCCCATTTTTGTAGCGACTGAGAATCGTTCGAACAAAAAACTAAGAAGTGAAAGATAGTATTGTCAAGTGTTGGATGATACTATACTAAACATTTCGGATTGGATTGTCATAGTTAGGTTAGTGTTGGATGATACTATACTAAACATATCAGATTGGATTGCATTGTACTGGTTAAATAGTATTGTCAATTGTTTAGTGTTGTCTCAGTTACAAATTTATATCACTTGTACCACCATTTGTCACCTTTCAACAAGTCCAATATAAGTGGACCGCCGGTCAGGCCACTTTGTGGAACAGCATAATAGTTGCTATTATTTTCCCTAATGGAATAAAGAAGGCAAAATTCATTGAAACTCAAGTCTAAACCAAACAGACGATTTAGAGACTCAAAGCCAAGTAGAATTCTCTATGTGTTTGGGGTAAATTGAGCAGGAGACATGTTGTGATATTGGAAAACTCATGAAATAAAGGGGAGATTGGAAATCTAAAATCTAAAGCAATATGAATAGTCCTGAAGTTTAGGAGGCTAGGATGAGAAGAAGGGCTGATGAGGTCACCGACAAAATAAGAATAGAAAACTTCACTGGGAAAGGCCCTACGATATTGGGCAACAAATTGATTAAACTCATCTTTATTTCCGAAGCTAGGAACAACAGGAGAAAAAGAAGAAGAATAAGTCATTAATGGAAGACAGTAAAAGGAAGAAGATTGAGTTAGGAATTTACTAACCAAAAGTCGCCCGGGAAGAAAATGAAGTAAAAAATGTTTAAATAAGGTTACTCCATACACCAAACGGTGTGCTTAAAGGTTAAAAATAATAATTGTCGAGAATGGGAACGACATGCAAACAGTAAGCATAGTACGTACATTAACACGTGGCGCAGAGGCATTAGGGGAGGCATGGGCAGAATCCGAACAGGTGAAAACGTCTCCCTTCGACCAAGAAAGACAATGATGGTATGAGAAGAAGTGAAACGGCACATAGTAGAAAGTAAATATGAGAGTCATGACTTCATTAATCACTAACAAATAACAGATCAAAATATTAGTATTTTACATCAATGGCTTACAATCCTAATACAAAACATAGGTAAATGTACGGAGTTGGTTAAACAGAAAAATAAATCATTTTCAAGATCACAGTTGGTCAAATTAAAGAAGGTGATGTGGAAAGACACTGAGGAGATAAATTTAAATAAAGATGATTAGATTTGAATTTCATGAAGGCAGTAAAAAAGATGCATTCAAACCGTAATTCAAAGACAAGTTCGAATAAATATACAGATTAGATTCATCCATGGGGTTTGGGAATCTCGAATTAGAGAATGAAGTAATTTTGAACCACATTTCGAAGAGTGTTTGACCATACTTCGAAAATGAGTTTGAACTAATGCATGAATCAAATCTTTCCCTCGAAGGGTTGGTATGAAGCATATAAGGAAGAAATAATGGTGAATTACATGGTGCATATCAAAAGACCAAGACATGGAAATGGTTAAAAAAGATAGATGTTAATTGGCTCATGGATGATAGTTTAATACTGAAATAAATAAAATCTTAATGATTACATGCACACTCTAATTTAAGCATACATAATAACATGAAAATGAAACCCAAAAAATAAACTTGCAATGCAACTAACGATATCCGAAGTCTCATAAACATACACACGTTTAGGCAGAATGTAGATCTAAAAGTTAGGTATGATAGTCCAATCTAATTAATTATTAATTTGATATTAATACCTAATAATCCTACTAATCATCCTAGTAATTAATTAAAGTTAAGCTTCAATCTCTCAAAATAAGTATTATGAATCTCTTAAGCGAGATAGTATTGAAGTGAGTCAAGTGCATACTATTACTTCACTATTAGACTCGTGACAAGTTGAGAACTTCTATTTAGGCAGGTTGTTCCAAGTTTTTCACTTATCAGAGTGGTCATTGTGAAGATCATACTTATAATATATGACGCTTTGGATACCCTCTTTTAGGAACTTCAAAGATTGAAGACATGTAATGTCCCGATCTTCAAATCTTTTTGTCATACAATATAATCTATGTAATAATAAATATAAAAATCATACACTTGATGGGTGGACCTAAAATCAAAACTTGTCTTGATTTCATCATCAACCTACACACGAACTGTACACTTGTACTCTGTGAAAAACTATGAAAAAACTAGTGAGAAGTTGCTGCCCTCACCTCAGTGTCGACCACTGAGCCACTATGTACCGCCGCCGCCAATTTTTGTAAGCCACTTTGTACCGTCGTGTATCATGAACCGACACCTCACGATTTTCTTCGTTATTCCTCGAGCCGTCAACTGATCTTTAATGTGTGGGCACTTAGAAGAAAAATCCAACCTTTCTTCCCTCCCTAATTTTCGGGTGGGGAGAAGAATTGTCTTACTAGGGTTTCTCTTTTCACCCTAATAATGTCAATTAGACTTGGCCTTAATCTCTTAGAGAAGTCACTTATTTATAATGAAATTCAACGATCATGATTGGCTAAAAATGATCTCTTAATCAAAATTAATTAGATTAATTTCAATTAATAATTATTATTATTAAAATTGAGAATGACTTGGTTGACTATTAGGTATCCATGTTGTACCTATTTATTACTGTTATGACAATACCTAACTGTTAGGCTAGCGTGGGGACCATAAGAATAAAAATGCTCTTTGCTAAAAATTAATAAAATCTACCGACCAAACCCATGGTTAGATTTATTCATTATAAATTATAATTTATTATACTATAAAATTACAATTGAACGTTATTCATAATTTATACTACTCAGTGTAATTATCCTCGACCTATATTCATTATGTGTTGCCCCTCCATAATATAACATCGTATATAATTATATAAATGATTATCTAACTTGTATATACACCTCTTGTTCCTCGAGTTCTAAATCTTGTTCTACTGATCAACTATGATAATTCTCATACTTGATGCATCAAGTAAAATTAGCATCTCTAACGAAACCTTTAGAGATACTAAGTACTTAGATTGCTATGATCAAATAAACAGATTATGTCAATGGGTACTATGCCACTTAGTTAAAACTATTTGTGGATTCCATTATTGAGAATCTATGAATCCTCACTATTTAACAACTCAATCAACCAAACTATAAATATATGGACTCATAGATTCTCAACTATAGTAATTCAAAACAACTAAGTCATTAAATATGAGTTCATATTTTTTCTTACGATTAAGAACACTCATAATATAATAGCAATTGATTTAATTTTCAATAAAAGTACTCATTATCTAAAGATAGTATTTTTAGTGAAAAACAAATTCATTAGTCCATTCAAAGCATTCTAAATGCACTAGTACATTAACAGGTATTCAACCTAATGATCAGGGTATGTCAATCTTGATAATGAAATGAATGAATGAAATAAAATATTAAGTTTGAATTAAGGGTAGATAAACTCTCATATATACAAAATCTAAATGATTAGAATACATGTTAATAATATCAAATATTTTTTGAAATTAAAATTAGTTTCTTCCCTAAAGTTTATTCATAAACTATCAATATTTAAAAAATGCTAAACTTATAAAGGAGAATATAACTGAATTTTTTATCATGTCTCATTTTTTGTGTGGAGAACCGGGCCTGTGGGACGAAACCATGAATTGGGGGTCCCCCAATCATTTATATTCAGTTTTAGATTGTATTTAATCAAAATATAAAAAAATTACATCATTGTTTTATTTTGTTCATGTGGTAGAATTAAAATATTTCGCATGTTCCTGCCGAAGCGGAAGGATATTGATAACCATTGTATACATATCTACTGAAGAAAAGTACATGTCACGAGAAAACTGTTATGTATTATTAAATATTTTAATGTATTAATATAAATGACGGTTATTTATATCAGATTTATTTTTATATATAAAAGAGAAAAAATATATGATAATTAATTTGTGATATTAAAAAAATTAATCAAACACGACATGAATTATTAAGATTTTTAGTAGTTGCTAATAGAGAATTTGTATACAATTTTGTTATGTAATTTTGAACAATTATCATTGAATTTATTCGTACGATGTAAGTGAAAATATTATTTTAGTTTTTACTGTAGTAAGAGAAAAATAGTTGATTTAATTTTATTGATGGGTTAATAAAATAGTTAATTATTTAGTGTATAAAATAATGTGTATATATAAGACATAATGTGTATAAGAATATATAAATAATCATTGATAACAAATTAAAGGTTGATAAAAAAAGAAACTATAAATAATAAATAATTTTATTACTTTAATATAATTTATATAACTTTCCCAATAATTTTATCAAACTTTTCCATATAACTTTACCCAATTATCCTACATACCAAACAAAAAAATTATACTTTTCAATAACTTTTTCCACTTAACCATGTGTTACCAAACATGGTAATCTTAATATTTTATCATCTAACTTTACCTTTTAAATTTTTTCAACAACTTAACTTTCTCAGCATTCTTACTTAACTCATACCAAATAACCCCTAACGATTTGGTGGGCACGTCAGCTCCTCCTCCCACATTTTCATTTGTTGAGAAAGTTTGGTTTTACTAGAGTCCCCTCCTCTCACATTTTCATTTGTTGAGAAAGTTTGGTTTTACTAGAGTCCCCTGATCATCTCTGAAACTAAAAAAAAGGCTTGAGTATCCCTAGGCCTCTCTCTCCAACCTAGGTCAGCCATTTAATACTTATATTAATTTTCTCTCCTATTTTTATACCCACGCCAATTTTCAAGAAAACAACAACTCACTTGCCACCATTATTTACAAAAGTGCCATTAATATGTATTGAGACTAAATGCAATTTAATCAAACTAAAATAATTCAACCTTGGCGGTGAGCCGCAAATCCCCAAAAGAGCCGAAAATCATAGACACAGACTTCCATTATTTATTCAAGCTTTTTTGCTTCTACTTTCCAGTTACCATTACCAGTAAAATCAAATAAGTACTTTGTCTTCTTCTATTTTCTTCAGATTTTAATATCAACTTTTAGATGCGCTCTTTAAGTTTATGCATAACTATGTTATTGATTTTCAATTTCATCATTATTTTGTTTTTTATTTTAATTTGTTAACTTTCAGTTTTCAGTAGAGCTCTTTTATAATTTTTTTCTAATCATTACAGCATAAATGTATAATGTGCATAAATAAAACTAGTGATCTTAGTTGTATTAGTGTTATTATATATGATCCTGAAATAAATCAAATTACAACAGGTGCGGAAAAATATTTTAAGAGATTGTCGACTGATGTGTTATCAGACTCATCATCTTTAAAGAGAAATAATAATAGCATAGAAAGAAACTATGCAAAATTCTACTTGGCTGAACTTCCTGCAGATCTTGGGCTATGGATAAAGATTTTAGATTACAATCCTAATCGAAGCGTATATTTGCAAAAAGGTCATTGTCAGCTTCGAAATCACACTTTTCCATTTAAAAGCTTTGGAACAAAGTCAAGATAGTTTAACCCAGCTTGGTTTAATGAATATCCTAATTGGTTAGAGTACAGCATATTGAAGGAGGCCACACTTTGCTTATGTTTCTATCTATTTAAACAAGAGGTTGGAGAACAAACTGGTGGTGATTTTTTTGTTGGAGAAGGGTTTTCAAATTGGAAGAAGAAAGAGGTACGAAGCAAAGATTACGTATGATTCAATTCAATCATTTGATTTTGCTTTCAACTTACATTTGATGGAAAATATATTGGGAGTGACATGCGATCTGTCCCAAGCTTTATAGAGAAAAGATCAAGATATAAGGAATGCAACGGGCTTGGTTAAAGTATTCAAGATACGATTACAAATGATGAGAACATATTGGTTGGGATTCTTGAGTTAAGCAAGTTTGCTCTTTTTATGATATGCATGATATTGAAGTTCACAAGATGAATGATGAGTTTCTTACTCGAGGGCAACATAGGTGTAAGGTTCATAAAGTTACAAAAATACATCATTACCGTGTTGAATTATTTTATACATCCATAGACATGCAGCTTCAAGAGCTTAACAATCATTTTACAGAGAAAAACACTAAGTTGTGTGGCATGTTTAAACCCAAGTGATTCATTCTCTACGTTTGACAAACAAAAATATATTTGTCTCTCTGAATTTTACCTGAAGGATTTTTCTAATATTGAACTTAAGGTGCTTGAGGAGCAACTTGAGAATTACATAATTGATATGTGCTCTACTTATGAGTTCTCAAAACTAAAAGGGATTAGTTTCTGACAAAGAAAATAGTATAGACAAGAAAAACAAGGTATATCTGTTGGTTTACTTGTTGACATTGGCGTTAATCCTATCAGTTGTAACTGTTACAGTAAAGGAGTATTTTAAGCCATGAATATAGTCAAGAGTCAAATACGTAACATTGACAATGAGACTTTGATGAATGGGAGATCCTTTAATAAATGATAGTTTTGATTGCTTACATTGAAAAAGATTACATTGACAATAACATTATCATGCAACGATTTCAACACTCGCCGCGGGCAATTGTAACTTTTGAATTAAGCAGTTACTTTTCAAAAACTGTTGTTTTACTATTCTATTTGATATTTCTTCTTGAACTTATTGTAGTTTTCTTTTAAATTTAATGTGTGGATACTGTTTGAGGTTTTTCACCACATAATTATTAATGATATTTTTTTCCTGGTGAAGTCCGCTTTAATGAAAAAATATATGAGTTAAATATATTTTTCAATTATTCTTTATGTGCCTTGAAATGAAATCCTAGATCCGTCACTGATCTTTGTCTTTAATCTACTTTCATCTCTAACCTGCCTTTTAGAATTACTACAACAATCACTTAAGAGAAAAATGTTATCATAACGTTTCCATATCGTTTTCCAAAATGAGATACTAGCCAACGTTATCAAAAATCGGAACCAACCACAACGTTTTTTAAACTCTATGATAACCCTATTATAGCATTTTTAAATGTTGTGATACAATTTTTATAGCATTTTTAAGTTATGGTATATCTTTCATAACATTTTTCAAACCTGTAAAAAACCTTTGATAACATTCTTTTCATGTTATAAATATTGTGAATTACTAACTCAACCAACATACTTATTCTTGCAATTGAACAAACTTAAATAATAATAATTTTTTGACAAAATCTCATAAAATAACAAAATCATATAACATTTTATTTAATTACTAAAAAATGTTAAAGACTATTGTCCGCTAGAAATCATAGTTCCAAAAGAAAAATACATATTGAATTTTTACATAGAACAAGCAAAAGTAATATAACCTAAAGAGAAAGATTAAAATCTAGTAAGACTGCAAATCTAATTATGAAGCTTCAGAAACCGGAGTCGTTTGCTGTAGAGGCAAGATGTGACTTGCTTGATTCTGTTGACAAAACTATGAGAATGACACTACTTGAGATCTGATAGCAATAAAAGTCCAAAAGATAAATAATATAAAAATAACACAATTCATCAACACATAAAAAGTAAGACCAATTTTGGTATTGAATAAGTGAGGTCATATATCCAGCATGAAGATTCTCTTTACTTTCTCGTTACATTACTCAGAAAGCATAGACCAAAACACTTATGTTTACCATTTTTCCTTTGTCAGGAATGAAAATAAAACAAATTCATTGAGCTCCCGATTTCACATACTCCTGCATTTCTTGCAAACAAAAATGCCACTAAGAGAGAAAAAAGAGAGAGAACATATGGGACATCAAATGCATATCAGAATTGAATCTGATTGATTAAATCCTAACCAGAACAACAAGGTTTCACAGGAAAATCAATACTCAGTTCTTTATGTGGGATGAAGACCTAACTGATTTAAAACCTCCCATTACTAGCATATTCCTCAACAATTGACATCATGACATTTGGTTGTAGTCTATCCAATTTTCTTCAGTTCTTTATGAAAGTTTATGCCATAAATAATCTATTCAAAAGAAAGTTTCAGTAGCCTTAATCGAAGCAGCAGAAATAATATGCTTCTGTGTATAAGCCAAAGTTAGAGTGTGAAAAAATTGGATAAAACTAAAAATTTGACTCAAGATCTTTTCATTCTGATAGATGGCAAAAATGCCAATTGCTAGAATTCTTTCTCACTTCAACCCTTCTTTTAGATCACTATTACTTTATCAGATAAAAAAGAACAAACTCAAGAAAACAAAAACTTGTCGTGTTTATTGTTTTTTTGTCTCAAATTGAAAACGACAGTTGAAAGTGTATATCAACCATGATCACTGGTGTAAACAACATTAGCAAGGACAAAGAAAACTTGTGAGCACATGAGACAAGGAAGTTATTAAAAGTCACTGGAACAAAAATAAAAACTATTCAATTACTAAAAGAAACCATAACATAATTGATCTATCATGCTAGGATATTACCTTGTCTCCATCATTCACTAGACGCAAAGCACAATTAATCAATGATGTCAACATATAGGAATTTGAATTTGAATCTGCGACAAAAGGTAACAATTATTAGAAAAGTATAAATGCAACAATACATGTACAAGCAAAATGGGCAAAGCTTAGATCACCATGATTTCCCACCCCATCGTGTTTCTTTCAATGCCTTCCAGGTACTGTCAACTTCTCGGTACATGCCAGTTTCAGTTAAAATGATTGAGCATCAACAATCATACAAATAAATGTATACTACGCTTCCACACATATTATAGTAACAAACTCAATTAAAGAAACATATAATCAATTTCATAAACTTTGCTTAAATAAGGATTTTCTCAAGTTAAACACTATGGAGCCACTTGGAAAAAGACTTAAGATTCATAAGAAAATCATAAATAGAAAGTCTGAGTCATGTAAATGACTATAATTGGCTTTGGTCATTCCACTAGCAATTAACCAGAAAAAGAGGAGAGCAAAAGCATAGATAAAGAAGAGCTTCTTGAACATCATGCTTGCCTGATAAAAGCAATAACCTATGCAGGTTAAGCAAACATAAGACTGAACTCAAAGCCAAATGAAGGTAACCTAAATCTTTTATGTTCAATCTATACAGTATCAACTAACATATATGGACATTTAATGGGTAAGAACAAATGTAGTTGACAACAAATTTACAAGTAAAACACTAAATCACTTCTTTCTTCTTTTCATCTGAGGACGATGATGGAGCAAAAGCTATATTTGTCTTTTGAACATACTCTTCCAACAAACAAAGAAAGTGTATGTGCACGTGAGATCATCAGACCTAAACTCCTTAAAAATAATAAAAAAGTAACAACAACTGCCAATACAAACTGGAATATGATAAAAACCTCAACTGCACAACCATTAAGCATTACTAACCCATAAATGAATTTGGTCGAAAGCTCAAGCTCCAAGCCCAAGAATCAATCATGTGAACTCAACACCCTAGAACTTACCTTAAAAAGGGGGGAAAAGAGAATATAAGATATTAAAAGGGGAAAAGAGAAAATTTGGATTAAAAAACCTAAAAAATAAAAGAAACAATAATTTTTATTGTGAGAAATAGATAAGAAAAAAGTCATGAGAAATTATGACTATTCTAACAGAATTAATATGACAGATACATAATAGAAATATGGGAAAGAGTGTACAAAAAAACCAAAGATCTGAACTCAATGCAAACAAAGTGAAAAAATATCAAACCTTCACTGCTAGAATGTTTGAGCTTTCTAGAAGAGCTTGCACGCAAATTATAGATCAAAGCAAATCTATATATAAGATAGAATAATAATACTAGTCAACCATGACTCATGAGAAGCCATGGTGTCAACTTTCAATTAGAAATACTAGACATATCGCGTCACTAGCATTTCTCCTGCATCCTCCACACTTTGCCCTATTTATTATATATTTACTCTCCTATCAGTTTATCTGGATTGTAAAGTGTTCTAGTTCTGCAGAAAGCATTTCCCATTTTTAGCGTGATTTTATCTACTCTACTTGTTAATAAAATACCACAAAGTAGTTTGTTTTTTCAGATGGTACATCCAAAAGGAAACCTTTCTTTAACATCTAACTGGGTGTGTTTGCAGCCAGCTATCTATAAGACAAGTCTAGCTGCAGTCGAGTTACTTCATGTGCGTGATGGAGGTCAAGAAATAATTGACTCTATTGATGTCACTTATGATCTAAGTTTGGGAGAATATTTTGCTTTAACGTTTGCCAGGGCTTTTAGGTATGTCACCTATATCCTAAAGGTACTTTGTCATGCCACTCTATCTCCATCATTATACACAAGCAGTAGTGTGACTAATTGTTGCATGATATATTATGGTGACATCATTTAACAAAACTTTGCTTATGAGATTTTCTAAACCAGTTCACAAACTTTGCGTCTGATACTAGGGGTTCATTATTGAACCTAAAACTATAGTGAGAGAAGTATATATGGAAGTTGGAACCAAAAGAAACTATGATTTTTGTGTTCTTTTGAAATCAAACAAGATGCTTGTAAGCATCTCATGGCCTTCCCTAAGTGTCAACATCTCATTTCACCTATTAATAGAAATTCGCTTCAAATCCTATCATATCTGGCTGTGGTCATCTTTGTCCTATATATACAAAAGACTAATGCTGCTGAAAAACACAACGCTAGTTTCTCTATTTGAGCTACATAGTCATGACTGTAACACTTGTTTTAGCACTACTGTAACATCTTAATACTCCAACAATCAAACATGCATAACAATTGTAGAGTTACCTAACACTCGTTGCCTCTTTGCATCAGATTTTATATATGGTTAAAGATATGCTACCTATCTTATTTCAAACATAGAAAACTCATCAAGAAAACTCAGAAATTCAACATAACACTACCAAGGCATACTGAACCAAAAACTAATTAACTACATGATTTAAGTGTACCATCTGTCATCTATTGCTTCATTTGTATTTGTGAGATATTGCATTAGATACTTACTAAGTAATAAGTATCCTAACACAAAGAAACATCCAATAAATGTTTCTTTAAATACCAATTCCTCTAAAAATCCTCTCAACCCCCTACTTTTGAATTCAGCCAACTAGAAATATCATGATATAAACTAGGTTACAAGTGCGAGAAGCTCAGACTTTAAAAGATTCAATATTATAAAGAAATTATAGCAATCTCCTTCAAAACACAATAAAAACCAACAGGAAATGGAGTTATCATGTACAAGTATGTAGCAGACCCAACTGTTGCCATGGGATATCTGTATATCCTATTTCTTACTGCATCCACTATTGTCGGTTACTTTTCTATGTTTTATCCTTACAAAGGAAAATCACAATCTAAGACACCAAATGATCTAAATTTTCATCTTCCAAACAAAAAAAAAATAGATGGAGGAAAGGATAATCATGAGCTTAACCCAAAAGAGATGTTCTATCAATCTTTCATTCTTTAGAGCCCCTCTGTTCTTTTTTTTTCTTTTTTTCATTTCATAACATATCTAAACAAAACAAACTAAATTTAAAAGCCCATCATAGGAATTTTAAAGCATAGTAGAGAGTTAGGGATTTACCCAAAATGAAGAGAAGTTGAGACAATGAGGATTTGCACCTGTAAATGAAAATAAGATAACTTAGATAGAGACATTCGAGAGAACATTCCCAACTAAGTGAGGAATCGACGAGTTCATAGAGCTAAAAAAGGAAGCTACGGGAGAGAGCTCAAACAGAGAGCTGTGATAAATTCATGATAGACAATTTAAATAGAGAGTTGTAAGAGAAACATACAAGAAAGATGTGGGAGAGAGCTTCATCTAACGAGGAGAAAATTTGTGATCTTCGTTGATGAGAGAGTTGTGTATGAGCTTCACCGCAGAGTCTATATGGGTTAAAGAGAGGCGGCTGCATGAGGGATACACCAGAGAGAGAGAGCTTCACCAGAGAAAGATTCTCGAGAGAAAGATGAAAGAGTGAGCTGATTCCTGAGCCATAAGATCCTTGAACTTCGACATTGAAGAGAGGTTGAAGCCGAGAGAGCTATGAGAGAGGTTGAAAGAGAGAGAGTTGTGAGAGTAATTTTAGGTTGGTTGTAGTTTTTGTCCCCGCGCCCCGCTTCCCCAAAAAATTTGAAGCTCTCTTAGCATTTTGATAAAAAACATGATTGTTCTGTGCTACAAAACACACACATTTGTTATAGTGAATGGGATACCTCGCCTTATATAACAATAATTAAATATGATGACTTGGAACCCTACACACATTTCCTATTTTCTTTTATTGAAAATGGATCACTTGTGATTTTTTGTGGAGAAAATAAGGGGTTGTTGAACATAAAATCATCATCCCATATGAAAATAAGAAAATAAGTTTTTATTTTTTTATCATTGTTTTGTACTCAATGGCATGGATTAGACATATCCTATTCTATTGTCGTGAATAAGAAAAGCTTTGAATCTTAATTTATTATGTCATAAATAATTTTTTAAATTTTGTAGATACTATTTGTTAATATTTCATTAGCAATTAGTAGAAGGACCTAAAAGGCTAAAAGGAGAGTAGTCCAACTCCCATCACAATCTTACATGAAAAAGTCATCCATTTATAAGATGTATAAAATAAAGTACATTCTATAATCAAAGTCTACCATGCACGTGACTGCATGGGGAAAAATATAAAAATATGTAACAAAAGGCCAGGATCTGTGGTCTATGACCCACTACATGTACAACTCCTTAACTAATGAAATTCCGCCAAGTGGCGAGTAAAAAAGAATCCAGCAGTTCCAGCATCACTCTAACTGGCTTAATGTTAAGCCACCGAGCCAGTTGGGTTCTTTCTATTCTTCGGCTTAGGTGAGCCACGCCTTATAGCCACTCTAGCCGGCTCGAAATCAATTGCGTCAATAAGATGAGGAAAATTCAGTTTAGCCTTTGACCCTCGCAGCTTAAACGCGGCTCGGTCATAAGCCAAAGCCGCATCTTCAGCCGTCTCATAAGTCCCAAGCCACACCCTAGCTCCATTCTTAGCCGGGTCCCTTATCTCCGCAGCATACTTCCCCCACGGCCTCCGCCTCACTCCCCTAAAACCTCTCCCACTCCGCGGCGCGTTTTCCTCACGCGCAGCAACCATTTCACTGCAACTCTCTCCACTCCCCCCGGAGTTCACCGTCATTTCCGATATCTGACACGAATCCGACGGAAACCACCCCATATTAAAATCCTCGACTGCAGCACCACCAAAACCCACGAACTTATGAGAAATCATGTCTTCCTCCATTTTGACTCCCAAACCAGCCCAACCTAAATCACTTGCAGAAGAATTGCATAGGCTTGGAGGGCTCTGAGAAAGTGACAGTAATGATGATGAATTACTGTCAAAAGAAGTTGCTGAAAATAGTGAAAGAGAATCAGAATCATCTCCCATAAGATAACTGCTAATGGAATCCAAGATTGCTAAACTGTCATTACTTTTATCTGAGCTGCCACTGTCTGTAAACATCATTGTAATTTCTAACTTAAAGTTCAACTGATCAAAGAAGATATATATAGATACATAGATATCTCTTTTAATTTGTGTTTTTGTTTGAGACTCTGAATGTCCTGTTTTTGCTTCATCAGAAAATTACGTTTATATATGTTGGGATTTTGAAACATTTAATTGGCAACTTGGTTTATTCTAAAAGCTCAAGATGTCAATATCATATAGATTTTATTTTATTTTATTTTATAGATACTTCGATGTTCTTTCTTGGCTCTTTCCTTGTGCTATGTTAATTAGTCACATGTTTTTTATGCTATATATCATTTGTTTTTTATTGGGTTTCCAATACGGTGATGAAATATGTAGAGTCTATATCTCCTTACTCAGTTTAAGTAAAAATATTCATTCAACTTGCATAAATAAAAATATCATTCCTCACCTAATATAATTATTACCATTTTGCTTTTTTTTTTGTTAATCGTGGTATGCATAGCAATTTTGGCATATATGACTAACGACGGGCTCGTGACGTGTGTGCTCATAAATTTTCATATACAATCATTATAATTCGCTGATTTTAGGATCAGAGAACATGACCCCCGAAAAATTATTTGCATCCAATAAATCTCCATGTCCAAAGTTTTCACCACTTAAACTAATTCTCTTAGTTTTCGCTAGGAAAAACCGCAAAAATGATAATTTTCTCATTCAAGTTGCAAAAATGTTAAGAATTGCAAAAATGACCGAAATATGGTAAGTCATTTTACTCACCACCGTGTAATTTTGGTAAATAAATTATTTAGCACGGTCATATTTCGGTCATTTTTGTAAATAAATTTTTTTTGGCCATTTTTACAACTCCACCTCCGAAACTTGTTTTTTCCTGTTATTTTCCCTTTTCGGTGTTTAAATCTAAGTGAAGGAGTGCTTCGAGCGGTTATAATGAAAAAATTAATTATGAATAAGAAAGTGAATTCTCTTGGCTTAACAGCTTGTGTTATGAGATCATTTGGCTAAGAGTTAGCAAGCAACCTTGGCCTCTTGGCAGGAGGTTCGCTGCCCCCTTCCTTTCTGGCCAGGCCGCGCTACGACACTTGAACTTGAAGCTATGAGTGTAAGTTTCGTTACCCGAACACGATTGGTGCTGACCGCACTAGGTGCTACCGTGGTAGCAAGAGAGGCCAAGCGGTGACAATTGAGAGGTTGTCGCTGAGCATTCCTAGTCACACGGGAAGAGAGGTCAAATGGCAAGGCCATATGCCCGTTTGGCTCCTCGCGGAGTATAGCTCACATCCAAACATCTGATTGGGAGATGAAATCGAACGACGAATTCTTACATGGTCCAAGGAAAGAAAAGGTCCACTTCCACGATTTCATCTATATCGAATCTTAATATCAGAATAGCTTATATAGTCATGATTCAATTCAGGTCCACTGACTTTTTCTTTCTTTCTCATTTTTCGGATCTGATGGGAACAATGGAGAAGTAGGAAGACTTTGGCGATTCATAATGGGTATATATAATATCTATGTCACTGGACATAAAATATGAATAATGAAAGATGAGGAGGAGTATACCCTGTAGTGACATAGCAATTCTCCTAATCAACTACTTATCATCATAATGAACATTCCGCTTAAAAAACTAAGAAAAAATGACTCACCAGGCGGTTACCTTTTTTTTTTTCATATATATATCCTTTGCTGAAAAATGAAGACTAAGACAGGAGTTTCATGAAAAAAAGGAAAGAAAACCTTTATCAGATTTGAACCGATGACTTAAGCTGGGCGTTTAAAGAGCGTGACTCTACCGCTTAGTTAAAATGGCCCATTTGATTCAATTCATGAATTAGCCCACTCACTATGAGTTTACTGCATCTACAAATATATATTTCATTATAGATTTCTTATTATAATCATTTATATAATAATATAGCCTATCATTCGTGTCTCTGTTGCAACATGGTGAAATTAAATGGTTCGAATGAATTCCAATGAGAAAAAATCAGAAGTTTAGGTACACCTAATTTTTCTAGGATTGTGGTGTAGGGTTTAGGGCTTAGGGTTCGAGCCCCGTCAGTCCCGACGGATCCAAATCCAATAAAAAAGACATCAATTCATCTCTCCATTTTCTGTGAAAAGGAGTCAAAATAGCAGAATTTCATTCCAAATGGGGATCCCTCTTATTTTTCTTATTTTATATTTGATTTATTTACTTTTCGTTTCACATTTCTCATCAAACAAATATGGGAATTTCCATTTCTACAACTAGTACCGATTAATGGGAGAAAGACATAGTGAAAATTAATACTGATAAAATAAAAATACGTTTAATTTATAACAAATATAAAAGCACCAAAATTTGAAAAAACTTTTTTAAACCATAATCCCCCTGCACACTTTAAATTAACACGAAAATGTCACTAATTATCAATTAACTATTTCATTATCTAACAAATCTTAAATACATAATTTTGAATTATTAAATGTATTGAATTAATAAAAATCCCACTATGGATTAAATTGATTGTAGGTATAAACGATTTTGGTACTTATTATCATTCTAATTTTAGTTTTAATTTTGGTATTATCATAGCTTAGCTAGAAATGTATTCTTTTTTAGAACTTTAAGAAAATTGTAATTCTAAATGTAGTTTTGATTTTAATATTATCATAACTTAGCTAGAAATGTATTATTTTTTAGAACCTTAAGAAAATTATAATACCTAATTTTAAACGAAGACTTTCGTAATACATAATTTAGATGAAAAACTTTTGACCTTCTTTGAAATGTAAAATAAAAAATTTTGACATTTTTTTTAAAAAAAATTCTTAAATTATTGCAGTAACTTTTGCCTCTTATACATTTTCTTTTGTTTTATAGTTATTTTGTACTCAAAACTTAGAAAGACTTTTAGCATTCCTAGCTATCGAATACAAACTTACATTGTATTAGTATTTCGATGCAAGAAAGGGTTAAATCTTGATTTTTCTTTTAATTGTAGGCTTTTGGTATATCTCATTCACTTCAATGGTTATTGATCGCTAACCCTTCAAATCTCACTTCTTGAACTATAAATAAGTATTCACTCATTCCTCTCATGTCACTCATCCATTTCATTATGTTTCATTGTACTTCTAGAGAAGGGTCTAACATAGCGGAAGGCCACGGCTTTTTTGAATGTTCAGCACAATATGGTACGGTATATACGCCACTAGCATAAATGAGGCACACAAGAGACACTGGCACGTGATAGATTGAATGCCACTTTAGAAGTGATTTGCTAAGTTCGTGAAGAGTCATTCGCCCGTAAACTCTGCTAATATGGATATGTATTTCTATACAATAATGTGATATTGTAGATCATGTATGCAATACTATTTATTTCCACTTCCTTCTTCCATTCGACTTCAACTTTTAATATGCTTCTGTTTACGGTTTAATTGAAATTTTTCCAGGGTATGACAAGGAGAAGCTGGCTTGGAGAGAGAAAGCAAAAAAGACCAAGGAAGGAGGGAAAACTGAGGAAATATAGGCGATATTATGAAGGTCTTGAAAGTCAAGGATGAGGAAATATAGAAATTTATCTGCAGTCTAATTTTTAATTGTACCTCTTATCCTTGAATGGTAGAAAGATTCAATAAACATTTCAAAATAAGAGTTGAGTTTGGTGTGAACAATCCATTAATATTCACACAACACAAATAATGACAAGTTTTTCTAAAAATATTTCGCATGTTTTATCCTATAGAATGAATTTTTTGACTATCCCTATCTTTTTTTTAATATTGGTAGATACCACAATGTGCATTTTTTGAAGTTTCTTTTGAAAGGGCGGTGTAGTTAGAGTCTAAATAAAAAAAATCATAAATTATCAAGGTAAAAAATTTACTCAATAAACTTGCAATTGAACTTCCCATGTTCATTCTTTAGGTACTGCACTAATTAACTTTTCCATTTATTTTTACTTGTAATTTTATAAAGCACTTGCTAAGCATGTGTGTGATACCTAGATCTTAAAACCCTATATACTTTGATCCAAAATAACTTCGCCCTCTAAATTCTAACCACTTCTCTATTAGTACCTAAATTTTCTCTACCCATCAAATAATCTCCCAAACCGTCAAATTTCAGTTAATTCTGTAAATGCATGACATATGCCAATTTTTTTTACACCATGTATTTTTCCTCCCAAATTAGCTACAATTTATTCTTCATCTTTATTGATTTTTCATAAATTGATTCAACAAGATAAGATTTAGGAAACCATTGGTCCGGTCTATTGATTTTTCAGGAATCAGTGGAGTAACTCTCTTTGTTTTCACCACTACTTGGAGTAACTCTCTTAGTTTTCCTCATTTAAATATATGTCAAGGAGTGCTTCAAGCGGTTATGGTAAAGAAATTAATTATGAATAAGAAGAGAATTCTCTTGGCTTAATAGCTTATGTTATAAGATCATTAAGAAAAAAATATTATTAAAGAAATAAAAATAGGGTTAGTATTCTAAAATTCTCAGGTACTTTCATGTAAAATTATTTTTATCTCTCTAAATTTTAACATTTTTCCTGCTGGTACTTAAACTTTCTACATCCATCAAATAACCTTTGAGACCGTCAAATCTCACTTAATTTGCACATGCATGGCAAAGGTCATTTTTCCTTCAAACTTTATCATTGTCTTTAACCTTATAATGAAACTCGCTCCCATGTATTTTTCCTCCCAAGTTAGATACAATTATTCTCCATCTTTATTGATTTATCAAAATCTCGTTCAGCAAGATAAGATTCAGCCAATCATAATTTCATCTCCTCTAGTTTCAACAGTCGATCGATTTCATCTCCTTAAAATTCATTTTTATGAATTTTTTCTAACTGGTTTTTTCATGAATCATCTCCTATTTTCATCATTCATGAGTAAATTGAGAAAATTTTTCTAACTAAAAATTTAACTAATTTTTACAATTTGTTTTTAGAAATGGCCACTTCATCAAGCAATGCTTCAGTTTCTAGAGGGTTAAGAATGTTTTATTATTGCAGTTTAAGAGCTCCATTAAAGATATCTAAGACACATGAATGTTCAGGTAGAATGTTCTTTGGTTGTATTTAATGGTGGGAAGGATTCGATTGCAAATATTTTAACGGTATGATGGTATGATGGACCAATAAAAAATATGGAATTATAAAGGTAGATGACGAAATCAAACAATTGAATGAGTATTATGCAATCCTATTTACAAAGTCTTGCATTGTGTCACGATCGATTACAATTACCACATTTTCCCCTCTTGATCCCCCTACAGATGTTGCCCCTATGTCATGCATGTGGCATCAACTCCTTCAAATTTTCTATTAAACCTTTTTTATTATCTGATATAGATGTGGGGAATGTATCAGCACCAATATCTTCCAACGACACCTCCATAAACCACTTTCAAGTCAAACAAATTAAATACTTGTTACCATTATCATCTATCCAATAGTAGCTAACAATACACCCTCCCCAAAATCTCCTTAAGATGGCAACCATCCATATAAATTAATGACCTACATCTAGGTATAAAACCGTGTTTATATGAAAACAAGCAACAAACTATATGGGGATATAAGAATAATAATGGTCACGTGCATGAGACGTGATCATTTAAACTGTTTATACATTGATTTTTCAGGTTGAGGGGTCATTTGATAGATGAAGAAAGTGTAAGAACCAAGAAAAAGTTAAAATTTAAGGAGCAAAATGATTTGGTTCAAAGTATAGGAGGGTGAAGGATATCCAATAGACGTATGTTAGGAATAATAGTAGTGACGTGCACATCACGTAATCATTTAGACGGTGTTTACACATATTTTTCGGGTTAGGGGATTATTTGATGGATGGTAAAGTTTAGAGATGAATAGTAAAAAGATTAAAATTTAAGGGAATAAAGTGAATTTGGGTGAAATTACAGGGATTTAATGATATTTACCTTCAAAAAAATTACTGCATTAATCTTTGTATTTTTATGTTAATTTTTGGCGTTTGAGTAGACTGACTGTAGATGAGTCTTTCATTGGCTAATTCAAACTAAGTTGACTTTCCATCTTTTCTCTTATGGCCTACAATTTTGAACTATTAAGGTCTAGGCCAAAAGGAATTGACTTCAACTAATTCTCCTTTCTTCCCTCTTTCTAATAAAAATAGAAACAATTCATTCCTTTCTGGATAAACTCATAAATTTTTAATTCCTTATTCTTGTCAAAATAGATGAACGAGATGTTGTTCGAATAAGAAGAAGATGAACCAGAATTGGCCCTACCAAATCATTCAATTTTGTATATATATATATAAAATCAAGATGATGTAACCCTCCATCAAAATGAAAAAATTTGTATCTGCAAAACAATCAGAGGCTACACGTCTTTGGTCTCGTGAGTTACCATTGTTTTTCATAATTTTCATTTATCCAACTATGTATATCTCTCGGGTTTCATCATATTTAATTAGGCCAGCAGACATGGCTCTCACTTTCAGTCTAAATTAGTTTTTGCTCACTACCATGATTTTGAACTAGAGTGTTTTGATAATTATTATTGCGAAAATACTATTTTCTTTCCTGTGAAGGCTAGCTAATTGTTTTTTTCATATCTTTTAAGATAATCATAATAGTCTTTTCGGATCATCAATTTCCTTCAAATTTCTCGAAATTAAGCAATGAAACTACAAGAACAACATTTTATTAATTACCAGTGGTTAATCCGGAGCGAATCTTAAGTGATGTGTGTTTGGTTCAATACAATGAAATGTAACGAAAAAATACAATATATAGAGAATTCCTTATAAATATTCATTTCTCAAGTTTTAGTTACTAATTTGTATTGCTTAAAAATTAATAGAAAATCTCTTTTATGTAATTCTCGTTACATTCTCGATTCACATTTAAATACTTTTTCATTCTCTCATCTCCCCTCCCTCCTATACTTCATTTTACAATTTTTAATAATATTTCCATTCCATTTTATTAAGTTTGTTGATTTAAACCAAGCACCACCTTATTGCAGAAATTCAAATTAATACGTACTGATAAACCATAAATAAACGTATATGTACAAGATAAATTAAGGTGTTTATAGCTATGTCAATATTTAATATTTTGATAACAAACATAGAAATTATGATTAACATTTTTTTCTCCACTGGATTTTACGTAAAAGTATTTTTTGTGACGTACCATTTTTAAATTCGTTGAGAATCATTGGGGAAAATTTTACATGCGCGGGTATTTTCCGGCATTGATGTCGGTAATTTTTTTGTTCACTAAATACATGTGAGGGTTCACCAAATACATGTTAGGAGTTCAATAAATATGTAATGAAATTTATCAAATACATACAAATTAATAAATCTTGGAGGGTTCACCAAATACGTAGTGAGTTTCACCAAATATGTAATGAGGTTCACCAAATACATATAAATTAATAATTCTTGGAGGGGTTCACCAATTACGTAGTGTAGTTTATCAAATATGTAGTAGGGTTCATCAGATATGTAATGAGATTCATCAAATACGTATAAATCAATAATTCTTGGAAGGGTTCACCAAATATACAGTGGGGTTCACCAAATACATAATGAGATTCACCAAATACGTATAAATTAGTAATTCTTGGAGTGGTTCACCAAATATGTACTAGGGTTCACCAATTGCATAATGAGATTCACCAAATATGTACAAAGTCATTTTTGGTGAACTCCTCTAATAATTATTAATTTTGTACATATTTGGTGAACCCTTCTAAGAATTATTAATTTGTACGTATTTGGTGAACTCTATTACGTATTTGGTGAACTCTATTACGTATTTGGTGAATCTCAGTACGTATTTAGTGAATCCTAGTACATATTTGGTGAACCTATCTAAAAAAAGAATTTTTAATTTTTTGTGAATCCCCTCAAGATTTCTTTTGTATCGGCGGTTTCTCTAACCAATGCCGGCTGTTCTCTAACTTATATCGACGGTTTTTACAATCTATAACGGTAGTTTATGCCCCTATACAGGCGGTTTATGGTGATTTTTCCAATTTGTGGCGGTTTTGTTGTTTTTCGGCGGTTTTGCATCAATACAATGGTTTTTTGGGCCTTTTTACAGCGGTTTTCAACAAATTTGATTTTCTAAGATTGATCATGGTATACTGATGAATCACAAATAAAGTTATCAAGATTCTCGATTTTTCAATGCTTCACATATATTTTAAATTAGATTTGAATTAAGTAATTAATTATTAAAATAATTGAACACTTATTCATAAACGCATAAGAACATATTCTTGATTATATTGTTGTGATTTTATTGGACTAAGTAAAGATTCTTGAAGCAACTAAAGACTTATTCATAAACTCGTTAAAAGTTGTGGATGATAATGTTGTTGTGATTTTATAATAAATATCAAGCGAGATGTGTTTTCACCATATATACTTAGAGGTCGTGATATTATAATGGTCGGTAATTCCTATTTATTAGTTTTTATGTACTTATTTGTTTTATCACTTAGCCATATTTTCATGCACTCAGACATTTTCCTAAATCCTGGTTCATGTATAGAATAAGTATAGAATCGAACATGTTCCTAAATCCTGTTTCATGTATATAATCAAAATCAGTTAGTATGTAGTACAATTATGTCTTACATTTATCGATTCATAATTTTTTATTATTTAACGAACATGTATAACCACCAAGATTGGGAGTGAACACTTTTAGATTTATGGTGAACCCCACTACATTTTAGAAGAACATCTCGAACAAAATTAATTTTTAAATTTTGGTGAACACCTCAAGCATTTGTTGTACATGAAATATTTTGGTAAACCCTTCCAAGAATTATTAATTTTATACATGAAATATTTTGACGAACCCCTCAAGATTCCCTTTGTACCCCGCTATGAATTTGGTGAACACCAAAATACAAAATCAATTTTGGTGAACCCCTCCAAGAATTATTAATTTTGTACGTGAAATATTTTTGTGAACCCCTCAAGATTCCCTTTATATCCCACTAGAAACTGGTGAACACTAAAATGCAAAATCAATTTTGGTGAACCCATCCAAGAATTATTAATTTTACACATGAAATATTTTGGTGAACCCCTCCGAGAATTATTAATTTCATACATGAAATATTTTCGTGAACCCCTCAAGATTCTCTTTGTACCCCACTAGAAATCGGTGAACACCAAAATACAAAGTCAATTTTGGTGAACCCCACCAAGAATTATTAATGTTGTACGTGAAATATTTTGGTGAACCTCTCAAATAATTTTTCACTATTTAACGAACATGTATAACCTTTAAGGTTGGAGGTGAACACATTTAGAATAGTCGTTCTCTAAATGCAAACATTCAACAAATTAAAAAAAACATATTCTCCATATTTATATATTGCATCTAGGCCAAACGTCATCACCACATGGCCAAAAGCCATCACCACATGACGAAACACCATCGCTACATGGCGAAACGCCACCATTACATGGTGAAACGCCACCACCACACGACGAAACACCATGTGTTGATGGCGTTCAGAGCCTGCTGATGGCGTTTGGGCTCCCAAACGTCATTTTTTTGTGAGGCACTATACTGGCAATTTCTCTAACCTATACCAACGACTTTCTTATCAATAACAGTAGTTTTCATGTTACTAGCGGTGATTTTTTCAACCAATACCGGCAGTTTGGGCTTTACATCGGTGGTTTTTACCCCTATATCGGTGGTTTATGGCAATATTTCCAATTTTAATGTCTATTGCAATGATTTTCATGTCTACTCAGCGGTTTTAGTATCAATAACGATGGTTTTTGTTTCAATAATGGCAGTTTTAGTGTCAATACCGGTGGTTTTAGTGACAATTCCAATGGTTTTAGTGTCAATTCCGGTGATTTTAGTGTCTATAATGTGATGCGCCATTCATGAATGGCGTTTGGGGTCCAACTGGTCAAGAGTCCCCAAACGCCACTCACAATGGCATTTGGCTTAGATTTAACAAAATATATTTATATGTTTATAAATTAAAACATAAAATGTGTGAAAATGATTAAGTGTATGGAAATAGTTAAATTGATTAAGTATATAATGGTTAACTAAGTGTACGACTAAGCGGCAAAAAATGTACATAAAAGTGATAAAGGATTAAAAAATTACTAAGTGAGAAAATGGCTAAATACGTGAAAATGCCGAAGTGCTTGAATATATGACTAAGTGACAAAACAAGTAAGTACATAAAAACTGATAAATAGGATTGACCAGCCATCATAACATCACGACCTATAAATATATATGGTGAAAACATGTGTCGCTCGATACTTGTCACAAAAGCACAACAACGTTTTCAATGATAATTTTTAACGAGTTTATGAATAATTGTTCAATTGCTTCGGGAATCTTTACTTAATCCAATAAAATCACAACAACATAATCAAGAATATGTTCTTATGCGTTTATGAATAAGTGTTCAATTATTTTAACAGTTAATTACTTAATTCAATTATTTTAACATTGTATTGATGCAAAACCACCGAAAAATAACAAGCCACCGCAAATTGGAAAAATCGTCAGAAATCGCCGCTATAGGTTAGAAAATCGCCAGTATTGGTTAGAGAAACTGCCAGTACAAAGGACTCTTGATGAGTTCACCAAAAATTAAAAATTCTTTTTCTAGGTTCACCAAATATGTATTAGGGTTCACCAAATACGTACAATTTAATAATTTTTAGAGGGGTTCACTAAATATCTATTGGGGTTCACCAAATACGTAGTGAGGTTCACCAATAAGTACAGAATTAATAATTTTTGGAAGGGTTCACCAAGAATGACTTTGTATGTATTTGGTGAACCTCAATACGCAATTGGTGAACCAGTATATATTTGGTGAACCCCTCAAAAAATTATTAATTTTTACGTATTTGGTGAACCTCGTTATGTATTTGGTGAACCCCACTATGTATTTAGTGAACCTCATTACATATTTCATGAACTCCTCCAAGAATTATTAATTTATACATATTTGGTGAACCCCGTTACGTATTTGGTGAACCCCACTACGTATTTAGTAAACACCTCTAAAAATTATTAATTTATACATATTTGATAAACTCCATTACGTATTTGATGAACCTCGTTATGTATTTGTGAACACCTCTAAGATTTATTAATTTTATACATATTTGTTGAACCACATTACGTATTTGGTGAACTCATGTATATATATTGTGGACACCAGTACATATTTGATGAACCCTTACAAGATTTTTTAATTTATGAATCTCATTGCATATTTGATAAATTTTTAATATATATCTAATAAACTCTAATACGTATTTGATGGTAAAAAATTATCGGCATCAATGCTAAAAATAATCCAGATATTGAAGTGTGACCCTGATATTGGATTGAAGTTGTTAATTTATATGAAGTTCTACTTAATTCCTTTGGTCAAAGCAAAAACAGTGATAATTAATTTAAATTTAAATTATAATATAGCTGTGTTGCTGTAGAAAACGTGTGTAAAGATTTGTTTTTAAATTTTTTTATTTAGTCTTTCTTTGTTAATATTATAATAATGCATGAGGAAAGACTGGAAAGTTACACGATTTCTCCATTTTACTGTTTTTTTTTCTTTTAAAACATGTGCTATTCGTGTTATTTTTCATTTAAAAAATATTGTTGATAAATTATTCTCTGAGTTCACTGATGTCATGCGATATTTTTTTTTTGAAATAGACGTCATGCAATATTAAATGTTATAAACTTATTGATAATGGTAATATTTCAAATTTATATAAGTTCCGATTTGCACGTGTTTATAAAAGCAATCCACTTCGTGACCAATGATGTTTCGCAAAAATAATTATGATAAAATTAATTAACCATTTATCTATTGTGAGGATATCTATAGTTAGATTCCATGCATAACACTTATCTCCTTTAGTACAAAAAAAACTCATTCATGTAAAACGAACTCAATACTCATTTAGATTATTCGATCTTATATGTATTTTTTTTTTTCAGTTTTCAGCGGCCTAGTTATTCTATTTTCACAAAATATAAATAAAAAATTATATTTTATATAACATGTAAGAACTTGACTTTAAGAAGTACTGAAATACTTTAGGAGTACTGAAATTTTGTAGTTTATCAGATACTTAACTAAAGTATATAGATTATGATGTGATTTCAAATTCCTAACTGTTTTTAATATTTTTATTAGATGTTTGCATTTAGTTTTTGAAAAAAAAGATGACCCTAAAACAAATTTACTAAATCCATATTCTAAATTTTAATTGATTTGAAATCTGTTTGAAAAATGATTTAGGATGTAGAAAATAATCGAGTCAAGTATATTTACTTGATTATACAGCGAAATGGATCAAATTGACGAATTACATGCCAGATCTTGTAGAAAATTATGAAAATGAACTCCTCACTTGTTCCACAACCCAAGAGCCCTTGGTTTTACATGTGAAAACTTGATTTTAGTGTTGGAGAAATGATTTTCTCCATAGTTTTTTAATAGGTCCAAATTTTCTTCTCAAAAATAAAAAATGAAGTTCTTATCCATAGAAGTTAATGGTAATTTTTTATATTAACCACCATTGGTATTTTTTCATGTGAAAAACTACCAATCATTCATTTTTAAAATCGGGGCGGGTCGACCCGTTATGGGCGCCCAGATCTGAGTTTTCCAACATCTCACACTCGCACATGATGGGATAGAATAAATTTAATTAGAAATGATTAAACATTTACATACAAATAAATTCATACCGACAAATGGATGGTGCGACCCGCGACCACATATAAGAGCTAGTTGCTATGAACTTGTTAGGAATAACATACCAGCCCCAAAACTGAAGAATGTCTACTCGTTTCGCTATACCCCAGACGTATTTGTTACATCAGTTCAAACATCTCTAATCCCTTAAAGAGAAATGCTTGACTTAATCAAAACATGTATTCACAGTCATGTACTAGCCACTACGTGCGACATAATTGATCGACCGGTGAAAACACTTTAGATGTAGACAAAAAGTGTCTTCCTTCCCTACATATATAGCTTAGCTTCAAATATATTACTTTCCTAGACATGTTCCATTAGGTCGAATTACCATAACCATAGGTAACATGCTAAAGTAGCAACATTTACATGTCACTTCACTATATAGTCGAAAGTCACATTGGGCATAAAATGAGGTTTCAAAGTACCTCAATGACTCATACAATGTGAGAGCAGAGATTATATCTCACATTTTTCTTATTTAGTCACAAAAAGACACATGTGATATGATCACATGCTATAGTGATTATCTCTTCAAAGAAAGAGTGTATGTCTATTATAACTTATATTGAACCATTATTATTGATCCATAAATTAATAATTGGATCTCATCTTGACCTCTTGTCAAGGTGACAACATAATTAAAGTACGCTTTGTTCACGTATTCTAAATATTTTAAGCATACAATGTCTCATCTCAGCTCGCTCTTCAAGCGCCTGAGGTGACAGCTTGTATGAGTAAGTCGGTCTATGCCTGACGACATATAGTTTCATTTTATCCAAACAGGATATGTGTGTTTTGTGCTACAAATAAATAAAATAATGAACAACATCAAGTTCATTAATTAATAACATTGATACAAAATGTACTAAAATTACACATCATATTACAATCTGTACAATCCTAGAGATTTTACATGGCTTATAAAAATATCTCTAAGGATTGGTTTTGTCAAAGGATCAACCATCATTCGATGTGTAGAGACATGTTGTACTGTTATTTCCTTCTGCGCCATAATATCTCGTACGAAATTATACTTAGTGTCTATATGCTTCGTTTTTCCATGATACTTCAGATCTTTAGTATAAGTGATGGATGTTTGACTATCACAAAATAAAGTCACTAGTTTCGATGCGCTAGAAATAACTTGTAAATTTCTTCATTTAGTTCCCCATTCAAGAAAGCAATTTTTCATCTATCTGGTGTAATTTCAAATCCATCTAGGCAACGATAGCTAAAATTAGACGTATGGAGGCCAACCTAACAACAGGTGAAAAAGTTTAATCATTGTCTATTCCTTCTTGTTGAGTGTAACCCTTAGCTATCAAACGTGCCTTATATCTTTCTATAGATCCATCTTCCTTGCGTTTAATTTTGAGAATCCATTTGTTCCCAAAAGCTTTACGCCATGGTGGAAGATTAACCAAGTCCTAGACATGGTTTATTCTCATTTTGGCTCCATTTCTTCTTCCATTACCTTTAAGCAATGATCTTTTACAGCTAATGAAAGAGCCTTTCGTACAGTTCTCGGCTCATGTTCATCATGTGGAGCAATCATAAAAGCTTATTCCTCGATTTCAAAACGTCGACGATGAATACTTTTATGAGTACTTCTCCATATATAATCTTCTTGTAGATTTGTATCATCGATCAAAATGTTACTCACACTCAGATCAAGAAGATGAGACACATTCTCATCACTTCAGATGCCTGATATGTAGTAACATTAGTGTCAATATCTTCTATCTCATATAGACTCAGATCTTGACTAGCTTCTTTTTTGCTAGGAAATTTATTTTCTAAAAATGTGGCATCTCTTTATTCAAATTCAATAAAACTTCTGTCAATTAGTTCACTAATGAACACGATCATTTGGAGTCTTCAACATATCTTACAAAAATGGACTTCTTACCTCTCGGTCCAAGTTTAGCATGCTTATGAGAAGAATTCTGAACATAAGTTGCAGACCCCCAAGGTAGCAAAATTATGTAAGTCAGGTTTCCTGCCCATCCAAAGTTCATATGGGGTGGAAGTTAGTGATTTGGAAAGTACACAGTTAATTAGATATGTAGAAGTAAGCAACACATCTCGCCAATATGAAATGGGTAAGCTCGTTTGTGGCATGATAGACCTTACCATATCTAGAAGCATTTTATTCCTTCTTTCTGCAACACCATTTTGTTGTGGAGTTCCAGAAATAGTTAGTTGTCTAGATATCCCATTTTCATCACATAATTCTTTGAATTGATCAGACAGATATTCACGGCCTCGATCTGTTTTTAATGTTTTTATCTTTTTGTCTATTTGATTCTCCACCAAATTCATAAATTGTTTGAAGCAGTCCAATGCTTCAGATTTATAGGAGATTAAATAGACATAACCAAAACACGTGAAATCATCAATAAAAGTAATGAAATCTGAAGCACCACATCTCGTCTTCACATTCATAGGACCACAAATATCAAAATGAATTAATTGCAATGGATAATAAGCTCTTTTTGTCTTTCCAAATGGTTTTCTAGTTGTTTTTTCGGTAAGACAATGCTCACATATAAGCAACTCTATATTTACAAATGAGCGTAATAGACCTTCTTTAGCAAGCTTATTTATTCTGTCTTGCCCCTAGATGACCTAATCTAGCATGCCATATTTTAGCATTAATCATATTATTAATAGACAATACTATTAAAGAAAAACAATATTCATTACTAGCATTATTATGTTTAGTGTCTAGAACAATAAAACCATTCGAAAAATAACCAGATCCATAGTACTTACTATCTTAATAGAATTTTACACCATCTGAATGAAAATTGATATTGAAACCTAAACCTAGGAGAACAATTACAGAGACTAAGTTTTGCCTAATCTTAGGAGCATAAAGGACATCATGCTGGAATAACGTCTTATCACCACGCAACTCAAGCTTGCAAATGCCAATTCCTTTAACTTCTACTCTGGAATCATTTCCTACATAGATCCATCTTGCTCTCACTAGGACTTTACGATACTTTATAAATGCTCCCCTCTCTCTAGCTACATGGTTGGTTGCTCTTAAATCTACAGCCCATACAGGACAAGATTCAGTTAGTAACACAGTGCTAGAAACATAACAACTGTGAGAAGTAATATTATAAAGTACCTTGTCTTTCTTGGGTTCACTGGGAGACGCAGTGCATTCACGCACAAAGTGACCGAAAATGCCACAATTATAGCATTTCATCTCACTCTTGTTCTTCCTTTTACCGCCACGTTTGCCTCTTATATGACGGTTGGTCTCAGGTTTCTTGCCTTGTGCTGTGGGTTTGCACCTTTTCTTTTCTTTCCTTTATTGAAAAATTTAGAATTTACCTTTCTCTTAAAGCCTCTCTTTTGGGAACTTGTTTTAACAACATAAGCTTGAGTCGAAGTTTTAGCAACTTCTAAGCGCTTAGGTTCTAATTCCACATGGTATGCATTATCATTAAAAGTTTTTATATTTTCATTGTGCGTCATGTTGACCTTCATGTGTTCCCAATTTTGAAGGAGGGAACGAATGACAGCTTGAATTTGTTGTTCATCAGTTAGTGCATGCCCAACACTCTTTAACTCTCCAATCATGTTTGACATCTCTCTCAAATGTTGTTTCATTGTGTGATGCTGACACTTCACATAGGTGTCAAATTTGATTGTGAGTTGTCTTAGTCTTGTTGCTGAAGTCAAACCAAATTTCTCTTTTAGGGCATCTGACATATCCTTGGCAACTTCAAACTTTTCAAGCTCACACATAAGATCATCTTGCATGCAGCTCAACAATGTAATGCGAGTTATGCTGTTCTTTCATTTCCATAAACGATAAGTCTCTTGATCTCTTCTATGTTGAGCAGAAGTACCATTTTCAGGTTCAGTCATACTATTTTCAAGGGTTTCCAGGGCTTCTTGTTCCTCGAGAATATACTGAACTTTTCGATGCCAAATATCAATATTATCACCACTCAGTTTCTCACCCTTGTTCAATTCAACTATTATATTTTTGGATGCGAAAGCCATATCAACTACAACATATAAACTCAACAACGCAAATAAATACTAGCACTTCAAAAGAAAAACACACATTCACATCTTAAAGTTATGACAAACTTAACTAAGTCAATGATGATGTGATATTGAGTATGTGATCGAAAGTTCACAGTGCTTACAATCATCTCCCATACAAAATATCATATTACCATTACTTAGTTTTATGCCCAAAACATATCAAATATGAGAATACACTAATCTCATTTATCATAACTCCACTTAGTTAATACCATAATATGAAAAGTATATACACAAAATAAAAGACTATATTAACATGGCGACTTCATCTATCTTGATATGGTTTATTTAAAAACAATATGTGAACTATGTTGTGTTCATTCAAAGAGTTTCCTATTTCAAATAATGGGAAAATAGTTTTATAATAAGTAAGCGTATTTGATAATTTTGGACCTCTTCCATTTGAGGCATAATCTAACAATTGAAGGCCATGGCATCTTTTTACTGATGTACGGGTTTTTCTCGAATAAACTATTTTTCTAAAAAATTTCAAATTTATCCAGAGATTTTTTATTATGATATTCTGAAATCATGTATTTTCATATAATATGCCAACTGAAAAAACTATCGAGTATTGATTGAATTTTGTCTAACAAAATCTGTGTCTCTATGACATGGCTTAGTTCATTCACACTTAAATTGTATGTCGCCAGGCAAAAAAAATATTCCAAATCAAATAAGACCCAAACAAGTGAAAGAATAATAGAAACGGGTGAAAATCACGTATCCTCCATAATTCACTTTACTCTGTTGGTGTGAATTCAGTGTCGTACTGTAGAGAAATCGTGAAAAATAATTCAGGTTGAAAAAAAATCCAAAAATATTTCTTCGGCAATCATTTTTGACACGGAAAAATCACGATCGTGCTTTGATATCAATGTAGTAAATAATCGAGTCAAGTATACTTACTTGATTATGCAGCGAAATAGATCTAATTGACGAATTACGTGCCGGATTTTGAAAGAATCACAAAAACGAACTCTCCATTTGTTCCACAACTCATGTGAAAATTTGATTTTAATGCTGGAGCAATGATTTTCTCTATAGTTTTTTAAGAGGTCCGAACTTTCTTCTCAAAAATAAAAAATGAAATTCTTCTCCATAGAAGTTATGATAGTTTTTTATATTAACACAATTGGTAGTTTTTCACGTGAAAAACTACCAATCATTCATTTTCAAAACCAGGTCGGGTCGACCCATCATGGGCGCCCGGATCCGAGTTTCCAACATAGGATTTATGTACTAGAACACTTCTTGAAATTTTGATCTTTAAAATATGTCAGAAAATATATAGTTTCACTTGTTTTCACTTCAATAACTTAATTTTGAATCAATTAAAAATTTCAAATCCACCCCAAATCATTTGCCTCTTGTCTATGTGAAGTTGCCACTTCACATAACTAATAAGGTGACAAACTGAGTTGACGCAGTTGGTTAATTCTCTACACTCATATCCTAGAAGTCGTGAGTTCGAGTTATACTCACTTTCTCTTTAAAATTTATAATGTAATTTTGATAAAAAAAAACATAGTTAATAAGAGGATGACATGTGTGAGGTAAATTAAATGCACTAAGGGACGTGGGAGTAACATGCATCAGGGTAACTCGATTGGTAGAGCCCATACATAGTAAATGCTAATGAACTGGACATGTATGTGCGGATTAACCCAAAATGAGCGAGCTCGCTAGCAGGGATAGCGTACAGACCCTCATTCGTTATCGTTGGGGGCTAGGAACATGATAAAAATCGGGAATAGTTGGGGGAGATTCTCCAATCATTATAATGGTTGTTATTACAAGCCAAATATCTTATTATATGAGATATTTCATTGATTGAGATATCTTAGCTCAATATGAGAAGTTGGAATTTATGCAAGGAATGACCAATCCAATAGTCTGTGCATGAGGAGAATGTGGAGCCTATATGGTCAACCTATTCTCAATAAGGTAATGTGATGCTGGTTGAAATCCAAAATACCATTAAGATTGACTTGGAAGTCCTTCAGCACCACCACAATATTTTTTAAAGGCAGTTAACTTATCTTATAGTTATATCTTTCCAGTAACGATGGATCGTTTGGTCAAATCCAAGTGGAGATTTTCAGTTTTCACATAAATTTAATAAAGATTACAAACAGCGAGTCGATCTCATAGAGTAATAACCTATAACATCATGATTGTCTAAGTAATCATGCCTACCCCTCTTGTCTAAGAAATGATGGTGAATCTATGTGCTTGGGAAGAATAAACTTTTACCTATATACCTTGCGGTTAATTCTACTTTAAACTACATTAGTAAGAAAAAATTAAACTAAATCTCAGATTTACACAAACTTTTTAAGTTAGACCTCTTATCCAATTCCTCTGAGATTTTCATACGGAAGTTGGACGGTGAGTCTTATTCGAAATATCTGTATTAATCAAATGTCTAGTTTAAAATTTTTTAAAGTCTGTGGGTCTAAAATAGAAATGATCCTAAAGTATGTGTTAAAAGTTTATTTTTTTTAAATTAATTATCTTAATCTATTATATATTCTATAAATTGATGTGACACCATGATGCTCATCATTACTATGAGTTATCAACGTATAAAGTCTCACATTACTCATACAATGAAAGATTATATTTTCAATTGTAATGTGAATATGTGATCAATACTGAACAATATGATGTTATATAGCTACACTTATATTTATATTTATGAGGAAAAGAGAGTGGAGAACATACCAGAGTTATTTAATATAGTACCAGAGTTCTTCAATATAGTATACTCAATCAAGATTTTGGTCCACTCTACCTGTTCTGGCTCTCCTCTCCTTCTTTGCATATGTTTTAGTAGATTCCTTGTCCATTTCTTTTGTTACTATCCTTTTGTCTTTGCAGGGTTCTCCTTTTTGTGAATGGGGTTTTCTTTTACTAGTTATGTAGGTGTTTGTCCACCTAAATCTGGACCCATAATAGTTTTCCTTCTCATAGATTTTGAATTGTGGTGATTTTGGGGTGTGTACTGCTTCAATTACAATTGTTATTACTCGGGCCTTTATTGGACTGCCATAGTGTTCTTGACGAAGATGTGCATTTAAAACCAAATCCCTATTGTTATCTCTAGTTATTATTCCAACTGATGCCCTCATTGGATTTGTAAATAGAGAAGCATCCACATTCAGTTTCATGACATCTTGAGAAGGAGCACACGATGAGTTAAAAGGTCGAACAAGGACACATCTTTTTCCCCGGGGCGGGCAGATTTTCCTATAAAGAAATAGGATAATCACATTTAAAAAAACAAAGGGTGCACAATTTCTTCGTATTTAGCACAAGTTGGTCAAATACTATCTAAAGATTGATATATGCCAGTTTGCTTTGATCGGTTTTGTCTAATTCTTAAATTGTTTATTATTCTGATCAAATATGTCGTGTTAGATCTGGTCGTGTGTATGTTTTGTTTTTCAGTCAAAACTGGTCGTGTGTATGTCGAAATGAACTTTTACTTTAAAAGTTTAAATTTAATGCCTTCCCTTCCCACCTTAAGTATTATAATTAAAAATTTCTATATCAAGCCCTGTAATTACAAAACCTATGGTTTAAGAGATATCATCATCGATCGTCATGTAATTTCTCTTCCATGTCTGATGAAAGAACGAGATCAGCAATCAATCTGGAGCCCAACAGAAAGAAAGTGCTTTCATCTCATTTACCGAACGAAATCTGGAGCTCTCCTCCAAATCCATGCTTTCATGCTCCGGAACGCACTTGAATTTAATGTTAACATCCTCACCAAATTTATCACAACCTGTGCTTCCGTTGCCTTTCTGACCTCTTGGCCAAGCCCACTAGCCGGAATCCGCCATGCTCGTCGTGTGTTCGATCATAGACCTCAAAGAAATGATACGTTCCTTTGTAATTCAATGATAAAAGCGTATGTGGAAATAAGCCAATTCGCTGAGTCGTTCTCTCTTTATCAAGATCTCAGGAGGGAGACTAGATTTTTCCCCGATGGCTTCACGTTCATGGCACTGGCAAAGTCTTGTGGCTTAGGTTTTGCTGTTTGGGAAGGTAAAGAGGTACATGGTCTTGTCATTAGAACTGGATTCTCTTTGGATTTATACATATCGACGGCGTTGGTTGATATGTACTCTAAACTGGGTAAGATGGACTGTGCAACGAATATGTTTGATGAAATGATGGAAAGAAATCAAGTGTCATGGACAGCCCTTGTTGGCGGGCATCTGAGATCAGGGGATATGGTTAATGCAAGGGAACTTTTTAATCAGATGCCTGAAAAAGACTTGGCAGCGTTTAACCTGATGGTTGATGGTTATGTTAAACTGCACGACATGGTCTCGGCTCGAAGTTTGTACGATGAGATGCCAGACGGGAACGTGGTGTCCTGGACTAGTATGATACATGGATATTGCTGTAATGGTGATGTTGAATCGGCTAGGTTACTTTTTGATTCCATGCCTGAGGCTGAGAAGAATCTAATTTCTTGGAATTCAATGATTGGTGGATATTGTAAGAATAAAAACCCCTCTGAAGCCTTGAAATTGTTTCACCAACTGCAGTCTACCACATCGCTCGAGCCAGATGCCGTTACGGTTATTAGTATTCTTCCAGCAGTTGCTGATTTGGGTGCACTGGAGTTGGGTGGTTGGATTCACCGTTATGTCCAGAGGAAAAATCTTGATAAAGTTACCAAAGTAAGCACCGCTCTTGTTGATATGTATGCTAAATGTGGTGAAATTAAAAAGGCAAGAAGACTTTTCGAAGAGATGCTTGATAAAGAAACTGTTTCTTGGAATGCTTTGATAAATGGGTTAGCAGTCAATGGTTATGGCAAAGAAGCATTGGAGGTATTTCTAGAGATGCAACGTGAAAGGCTTAGGCCAAATGAGATTACCATGATTGGCGTCTTATCTGCTTGTAGTCACAGTGGTTTACTGAATGAAGGGAAGAGGTGGTTCAAAGCAATGGAGGAGTTTGGCCTTGAGCCACAGATCGAGCACTACGGTTGTATGGTGGATCTTCTTGGACGGGCAGGGTGTTTGGAGGAAGCTGAGAAGTTGATTGACAAGATGCCTTATGATGCCAATGGTATAATTATGAGTTCTTTTCTATTTGCGTGTGTATGCCACAAAGACGTCGTTAGGGCCGAGAGAGTAATGAAGAGTACAATTGAGATGGAACCACTGAATGATGGGAATTATGTTATGTTGAGAAACTTATATGCTAATGAAAATAGGTGGAGAGATGAGAATCGAATTAAGGGGTTGATGAAGGAGAGTGGGATGAATAAAGAGGTAGGTTGTAGTGTTGTTGAGGTTGATGGAAAAATCAGGGAGTTTCTGGCTGGGTATAGAAAAGATCCACATTCAGACTTGGTAAACATCACGTTGGTGCAGTTAGGGAAGCACATGAAGGAAGATCTCAATTGAGAGGTCTGAGTTACTTTTTTTTTTGTATGTGCAATATGAAGAAAAGATGTACAGGCTACAAGGTGCATTACCTCAAGGGTCACAAAAAAGAAAGCCACTCCATCAGGGTGGAGAGACCACTACGATTGGAGAAACCTATCTGTAGATCCACATTTAGACACGATAAATATGACGTTGGTGCATTTAGGAAAGCACATGAAGGGAGATCCCAATTGAGAGGCCTAAGTTACTTCTTTTTCTTTTTGATAAATGAACTATGGGACAAACAACACAAAAACCTAAACACAGAGGCCCTCCTACTAACCACTAAGATCGGAGAAACTTATTTGTATCAGAATCAGAGAAACCTTTTTGGTTTTCCCCAACCTGTCCCCAACTGTACTCAAAATGGTCTAAGTTACTTCTGAGACTTGATAAAGCACACAGGCTATAAGTACAGCTACTGAGCACTTGAATCTCTGGATGATTACCAAATTGTAGTATAAATTGGAAGTCCCATGGATATTCTTACTAGAAGAGCGCAACTGCAACATTTCTTCTTTGATCTGATGGATTACATAATGTATCTCCACAACTGTTAAAATGAACTGATTGTTTTGAATTATTAGGGGGCTGGAGAGCATAATATGCAAAAGTAAGGCCTTTTCTTATCATTCCAAGCGTAGAGGGGTCTTAGGTCATTTATGACAGTCAAGCTTACAGTCTGCAGATGCTCAAAAGTTGAAGCAAGATGATTTTGATACAGCAGAAGCATGGATGATGGATGGTAGGCAACATTGCTTATCCTTCCTATGTGCAGAATTTTCCCCAATTGAAAGGGAAATAAGATCGGATCAAGGGAATCTATATTGTGATTGCCATTGTTGTCTTAAAGGTCGAAATAAGAAATAGCAGGGATGAGTGTAATGGAGAAAATTTGAACATCCATGGAAGTTTTTGACTTGCCCACCTGGAGACAGCTGTTTTTCAGTGAGATGGGTTGGATTCTGAAGAATTCTGGAAACTGTGAAAAGTTTTGATAGTTCAGAGAGTAATTGAATAACTGGCATTGGATTTGAAAATTCAATGTTTTGAATTAATGGTCAACTGCATATTCTTTTTTACGGTAACTGTTATGACTAGATTGCCATACAATTGGGAAATCACCAATAAATAATGCTCAATGTAATCCTTGATCAAAATGTGATTCTCTCTCCCTTTACATATGTATAGAGCTAGAATACCAACCGTCCAAATATTTCTTATATCCGGACGTTGGATGTGAACAACAAACTTCAGATGAAAGTACTGACGGCACGTTTACTAAAATTTTGATTGAGCATTTAGATTGATAATTTGGATTAAGGGTTTGAGTTTAGGGTTGGATTGAAGATTTGAATTTAGGATTGTAATATTATTTTTACTATAAATTTGAATTATATTAGATTAAATTATTTTGAATTATGTTAGATTAGATAAGTTTATTATAATATCATGCAATTAATAAATTTTTGGTTTGAGTGATGACTTAAAAGAGCTAGTTTTGACTTTCCACGTTTATGGCATGCTTACTAAATTTTAGATTAAGGATTTGGATTGAGGATTTAGATTTAAGATTTGTAATATTGTGTTTATTATGAATTTGAATATTTAGATTATGTTATATTAAATAAGTTTACTATAATATCATTCAATTAAAAATGTACTCTTTTGTTGAGGTAGAGATGACATTCTCCTCCTACTTGATAGTTGGACTTGGTCGAGCTCTATATGCTCATAAACGCTAGGGGTGTGCACGAGAGGAGACGAGATGGGTCGAGGTTACGAGCCAGGAGTCGGGTCGGCTGCACGACGTCAGGAGTTGGGTCGGATCGGGTTCATGTGGGATGCGAGATGGGTCGAGGAGTTGGTTCAGGGACACGAGGTCAGGAATTCGAGTCGGGGAGTCAAGGAAAGGTTGGGTTGGGGAGGGGAGACCGGGATGGGTGGGACACGTGTCAATTCAGGTCGCGGGTTGGGGAGTTGGGTACACGGGTCGAGGAGCTGGGTTCGGTGGGACATGGGTCAGAGACACAAGAATTGGCGTTCGGGTTGGGGTTGGGGAGACGGTTGGGTGGGACACGAGTCAGGACAAGTCTAGGAGTCGGGTCGGGACAGTTCGAGAACAAGGGTTGAGGAGGGAGGTCAGGTAGGGGGGGCATGGGTCGGGTGGGACACGAGGTTAGGGGAACGGGTCGGGGCAGGTCACGAGTCAGGTTGGGATCATGGGTCGGGGAGTCGGGACGGGCCATCGGTCGAGATAGGCTGGGGAGTCGGGTCATCGGTCGAGATAGGTTAAGGAGTCGGTCATCGGTCGAGATAGGTTAAGGAGTCGGTCATCGGTCGAGATAGGTTGGGGAGTCGGGTCATCGGTCGAGATAGGCTGGGGAGTCGGGTCATCGGTCGAGATAGGCTGGGGACACGGGTCGGGTTGAGGTTGGGGGCGGGACAGATCAGGTCGGGGAGTTGAGCCGGGTCAAGTTAGGGAGTTGGGTCGGGTCAGAAGAAATGAGTATTTTTATCCCCAGCTATTTTTGTCATCTCTATTTAAATGAAAAAATAGCACTATAATTTGATGACTTTAAAAATGATATTTTTGACTTTTAACATTAAAACCAACAAAGATTTGAATTAAGATTAGTAATCTATCATTTTAATTTCCATAAAATGTGGTGGATCTGACGTAAAATTTTTAATCTAATTTTAGTAAAGATAAACTAAAATTTGTCAATTGTTAAGATAGTTTTCATTTTTAATTATTTATTTTAAAAAATAATAGAATATATATTACAGTTACATTATTGATCCATATTTATTTTTTTATAAATATTTCATTTAAAACAATTAACCAACCGGCACGCCTTATTTGATAATAGGTGACAAATGACTTACCGTTACATTACCTATTTTTTTACCAGAGCAAACCACGGACAACTTTATTACCCCAACTTGATTTTTCCTTCTTCCTTCTTCCCCCTCCCTCTTCGTGAAGGTCACGTACAGCCAAGCCATTGTTGCAGCCCTTCGAGTACAACAGTCCCCTGCATTTTGAGATATTTCTTCCCCCTCTTCGCGAATGCCACGATTAGGGTTGTGTTCTTCTTTCCCCATTCTCTAATTAATGATTTCCTTTCCTATAGAGAGAGAAGGGTGGTAGGGACTAGGGAGTATACCTGGAGGAAGCGTCTAAGGGGTCGAGGAGGGCCGCGAGAAGCATGAGAATGGTGCCATGGAGTTTGTCGCCAAGCAACCGTACCATCACTCCCAGCACTAATCTTACAACCAGACAACATTAATTCCAAACACCAAAGCTCAGGTCTTTTCTGCCACACCACAAACCCACCCATCTCCCCTCCCCCATTCTTCAAGCTCTTCGAATTCCGTTTGATGATGATAATTTATGAAAGTTTCTTAGTAACCGTGTCTAAAGCTGTTTATTAATGCGATGTTTTGTCTTCATAAAACATATTTTAAATTATTTGTTTCGTCATTAGAGCAGGAACCCTCATGAAACAGGAATAATTTGTGAGACGAAATTACAGATTTAATTTTTTTTTTCGCTTATGATTTTGATAGATGATAGATTTCGGAGGTTATTTTTTTGCTTATGATATTTTCATCTATCAAAAGATGATAGATTTTGGACTTAAACTTTTACTAGAAAATAATAAATCCTTGTAAAACCATTAGAGCTAACAATCTTCCGCATGAAATTAATGTGATATATGTCTAGGGAGTTGGAATGTGCTTTGGAAATCTTTGAGAACAGCCTCATGGGATTGTCTTTGATGAGCATTGATGGGCTGCTTTTGCTTCATTGAATGGAATAGGAAGAGGGATTAATGGAGCTCCGACGACACCGAGTATAAGCTGGATCTCGGCAGTGCCGCCTCCGAACAGGGAAGCCATGGAAGCTTGTGATTTCTCAGTGTCTGATTTAACCCAAGCCTTCATGGCTTGCCATGAAATTGATGGGTTCTTGTTCGAATTGCACGTGAACATTTCTTCTGGTATTGGGACCACGAGTACAGTGTCGAGGCCGTCTTCACGGTCGAAATTTGGACTGAGTTTCCTCATCTGGGACAAAATAGAGACTCAGGAGGAGGCTAATGGGTTTTTGCTTTGAGAGTTGAGTGATAGAAAGGAAGAGGGGAACAAGGAAGAAAGAAGGGGAAAAATCAAGTTGGGGTAATTTTGGGTAAGGGAGTTGTTCAACGTGGTTGCTTGAGTAAAAGTTGGATCTCCGTTGATGCGGTGTTAAGTTATTTACCGTGTATTATCACGTAAAACAATTCGTTAATTTTTTTAAGTAGTTTACCTTCAGAAAGATAAACGTGGATCTATAAGTTAAAAATAAAAATCATCCCAAATTGTAAGGCATAAAACTGTAGATCTGGATTTTATATCTCATCCTTTAAATGTTTACTTACACACTTCGATGGCCAGAAGACGTTACATCACCCATTAAAAAAACAATAACCGTTGGGAATAATGTTGGGCCATCACATCAAAGTCTCTTAGTGTTTATCCAAAAGACTTCGTCGTCATCATTGAAATTTAATGACAAATTTTTCGCTTAAACTGCAATAATTGTCAGACTTCTTTTTTTCACAAAAATGACCAGAATAGTTTAATTAATTTACATCCCTATAATTTGTGTAAATCAATTACTTATTTCGATCATTTTTAGTGCAAGCAGCAAAAATAGATGGAAAGTATTTGGACACCTTATAAAATTTACTTAAAGGATATGGATATCTCCTGTAGTTTAAGAAAAGACACGGATATTCATTGACATTTTATTTTGGATTATTTTCTCACTAACGACGTTAAAGTTTCTCAAAATATCAAGAATACCCTTATTTTTCTATATTGCTTACCGGGTAAAACTTGAATTTTCGTGTTTTGAGGACTTTCGTGTTCTGGGGATTTTTTCTGGTTTCAGAAAATAAAAAAATTTCACGTTTTGAGGGTTTTCTCGGGTCCGGGTTTTCACATGCACAGGTAAATATTATTTAAATGAGTTTGAATCTAAGGTTGTTTAGGTTATTTCATTCTAAAACTAAAATATTTGTAACATATTGGACCTATTTTTTTTAAACAACAGGATGTGCTTGTGTTTTTTAGGCAGACCTTAGGGGTTGCACAAGTAGTTTTCCTTATATATATATATATATATATCCTACTATATATAAAAGTGAGGATGTTGAGAAAAATATTTTTTGACAACTCTATCTTCATCTTTTAATGAAAATTTCTAATTTACTATTTAACGTAATATTAAATTACTTAACTTATTTTATGAATGAATTAGTTGACATTTCTTATATTTTAATGACATCAACATTTTAATGATAATAATTATGATTTATTATAACAATATTCACACATTGTCCATGATAGAAACAATATTTCTTGAAAATTCAATAAAAGTGAAAAATAATTGACAATTAAAATATAATACAATGTAATATACATGTTTAAATAATTCATATATATTTATAATTGACTTGATATTGTTTATCAAAACTTTACAGACATTTTTATATAAAATTATCCAACATTATGAATTCCAACGAGCTTAATATTTGATCAAATTAATAAATATTATTTTTCTTAAATTTTTCAATGAAATCATTGAAATAACAAAAAATTATTTACGATTGGTAATGAATACATGATAGATCATATAGAGACTAAAAATATATAGCATTTATGCTAATTAGTTATTAAATGAATCATATATTTCTTTAGTAAATTAATTTTCTTATGAAAATAATTTTAAAATTCAATATTTTATTACATTAACGAATCAAATATTGAATTGAGCCACGTGTATCGTAAGTAGTGCTTGACTAGTCAAGTACATATGAAAGATCACACTATATATATATAGTTGTGTATGTATATCTCACAATTCGCTAGGTATTCGTATCCAACTTAACCAAGTGTCAAAATAAATTATATTTAATCAATAAATTAATATAATTAATTACTATCTATGTACATTCACATAAATTTGAAATCAAATTATCTATACTTATTCTCTTTTCACTTACAGTTTTTCACATTCTAATTCATCTATTTTACTTACTTTAATACATACATGTAATGGAAAATCTCATATTTACAATAAAATCAAATATACCATTAACTATTAAGAAATATGAAAAGTTCTTTACTTGGAAGTCAATGGTGTGTATTTATTTACATTGATGAAAATTATGTAGTAATTAAAGTCTTAATATATACTTAGGTGTTATATATATATATATATAAGATTTTAGTATTAGAATTTTAGGTGTGTGTCTATACATATATTATAATATACACACACATATCTTATGATATATCTCAGTATAGAGGACGATACCAAATATTTTTATTTATTTATAAACTCTCTTGGCAGATGGGTAATACCTAGAGTAGTTATTTACGATAATATGCAATTTGTGCGACTAGATGTACATATAATATGCATGAGATTAGCCGCTTCATTGGGATCTTTTATTCAGTTGGAGGAGAAATTACCAAACGTACGTCTAGCATTCCCTCATGCTTGGTGTCAATGAATTTTTTATTTGAGACACAATTTGAGACAAAAAAAGAAAGCAATATCTTTGCCATATTAAATATGAATATTAAGTAATAATAGCATGACACTTTGAATTCAATATAAGATATTTTGTTTCTTTTTTTTTTCTAAAAAGTTAGATTATGTATCTGAAAGAGTATGGGAGAAAAGGCATTCACAATTTTATCTGATCTATCAAAAGACCTCTTTCAGCATCACAAACTTTTTTGTTTTCACAACGGAAGGCTGTTAACAATATTTAGATTATGAAAAATACGAAAAAAAGATTTTTTTATCATTATTTATCTTAAAAAAACAAAAGAAACTTTAGGATTGCTGAATAAAAGATGAAATAATAAAACAACGGAGCGATCATAGTATTTTTTAATTATTTATATATATATATATATATATATATANATTTATTAAATACATATTATTGACATTCAGTTATTTCTAAATTCATTTTTTTATTCTAATATGTTATAGCCTTTGTATTCCCGGTGGAATGCAAAATACATCAAAATCAAACGTAACATTAATTATTGGAAAATGTCAAAAGTTGTTATACTATATTTTTTACTTTGGTGAAGGGTATCTAAATTATTACAATTTCATTAGTGATTTAAAAAATAGGTTTGCAGATGAAATATGTACATAAATTTTTTAATTTGATTAGTAATAATCAAGTGACAACAAAGTCTACCCAACTTTAGCATATGTCAACTATGATCAGCATTATCCAAATACTTATAGATTAATTATTAAAAAATATTATAAACATCAATTAATTATAAATTCATCAAATTGTATAATCAAATATTAAAAACTTTTGACAACAAAAATATTAAAGACTTTTGAATTTTTGAAAAATTATCTTTATCTTCATCTTTTGGATTTCTCCTGCTTGGTAAAAAGTTAAAAAAATCATCAATATATTAACATTAATTGTTAATAACCTAAAGCATTTTAAATTCTAATCTTCTCTAAATCCCTACGGTTTCCACTAAGACCATAAACCCTCATTCAATTTTCACTCCAAATTTTGCAACCTTTCATATCTGATCGAGAATTTAAATAGGCTCAAAAGTTTTTTCCCTTTGATTAGAGACATTGTGAAAATGAAAGTGCTTCTATTTTTTAAGTTTGCCTTTTCTACCTATTAGTCAGGTTTGTGATTTTCAATTTTTCAATAATTAATATCACCTTCAGGTTTATTGTAAGTTTATGGTTGTCTTCTTTTATTATTCTCTATTTATTTTAGAGAAATAAAGTTTTCACTAATTTATTTTTATTTAATGATAAAAAATATTTTTACCTTATATTTTAAGGAGAAAAATATACATATTACTCTAATTTTAGTTATTTACTGTTTTTGGGAAGCATAAACTTTTATTGTTAAAGTAGATTTTAAAATTTTAATAAAACATTTCTATTTTTTCAACTTTGCAATCTATTTTGGTTATCGCATGCACAATTTATTTTATAGAAAATCGATTAACTGTTGAATAGTATCTTTTCTAACTTTATTATTATTATTATCTCAAAAGCTATTTGATAAAAGATATCAAGATTCTCTTAATGCTTTTTTGTGGAAATCAATAAATAAATTAGTACAACTGTTTTATCAATATATATAATTTTTACATTTCATATTTTATGTAAAAATAGTCTTGATAACTATATTTATTAATTATAATATTAGAAAAATTTAATAACCCGTGCAAAGCATGGACTTTTCACTAATTTTTATAAAAAATTTCATCCTTCAAATTTTAAATAGTTCATATATTGATTTTCATTGAATATTTAATTTCAAAAAACTCTTGAAAATATTTAAAATATCAAAGATCATTTCTTATCATGTATTTGACTTATCACATTTGGGAAAACAAAAGATGAAAAGAAATTTAGTGACAGTCAATTTTTTGAACTTATTTAGCTGCACTACCATTGTTGGGTAAAAGAAAAGTTAGATTGAACAATAAATACAAAAAAATATAAAACACACAAGCATTTTAGTATAAATGAAGTGCATGAATGAATAGAATGTGTATGTGCAAGACATCTAAAAAAATTGATGATCTTCCCTTTCAATATTTTTACTCAGGATTATCAAGATATAAGATTGATATATTTGATTCAATTACTTTCGTATATATATCATATTTATTTACTAATTTTTTTATATTTGTAAAATTTCAACCAGATTTTGTACATCATTATTATGTGCAAAATAATGAATAGAATTAAGTATTGTAGAAATGATGAACCTTTTGGTTCTGATCTTTAAAGGAAAAATGATGAGCCTCTTGGTTCTGATTTCTTATTGAAAAATGCTGCCTGTTTACAATGAGGAAGGATGTATATATAAAATAATTCTAACGGTTGCCTATGATCTCCTATGATCTCCAACGAATGCCTACTTGAAGCCTGAAATCATTTTTTACCAGAAATGGTTAGACATCCACTGTGTTTGGTGAAAGTCTCTGTTCTGCTTCCCTCTTTTGCCTATGATGAAGATTTCCTTCTGAGGCTGCAGCTTTTACTTCTCTTTCTTCAACACTCCCCCTCAAGTTGGGTTCGTATAGGTTGATCGAGCCTAACTTGTCAAGTATTCTTTGGAGGTTATTTTTGTCAAGGGCTTTGGTGAAGATGTCGGCTAGCTGGTCTTCACTACATACAAAGGGAGTGGTGATTTCTCTCGACTGTACCTTCTCTCTTATGAAGTGACAGTCCACTTCAATGTGTTTGGTTCTCTCATGGAAAATGGGATTCATTGCAATATGACGTGCTGCTTGGTTGTCACAGTGCATCTCTATCGGTTTTCTTATCTCGACCTTCATGTCTTGAAGG
>QANY01006259.1:2304122-2421200 GCA_003255025.1 Datisca glomerata
GGTAACCTGGTTTGTTTTGAGAGTTTGCAGACTGAGCAACTGCTAGAGTCTGAATTACAACCAAGTAATTTGTTTAGGATTTTGTCGGAGGGATGACCGAATCTCCAATGTAATATTTTGTCTTTTGTACTGTACTGGAGGTGGAAAGACATGTTTTGTCGGTATCTTCTAAGTAGTACAAACCATTTCTAAATTTTCCTTCACCAATCTTCCTCCCGGTGACTCGATCCTGAAAAATTACTTTGTCAGGTGAAAAAGTAACATTGCAGTTTAAGTCTTTGGTTATTTTACTGACGGATAGGAGATTGGAGTTAAAATTGGGTAGACAAAGTACGTTGTTAATGGTTTTTGTGAAGAGTGTGGTGGACCCTATGCCAAAAATTGGAACTTTATTTCCATTGGCTACCGTCACGTGTTGTGGTTTTTCTAATTTAGTGAGACTGTGTAGATTTTTTGTGTTATGAATCATGTGGTCAGAGGCACCAGAGTCTATTATCCAGTGTTCTAAGTTATGACAAAAATTTGCAGATTTAGAAAAATAATTGACAGTATTGCAAATGAATGAACCTAAGGTATCGCGCAAAAATTCTCCGAATTGTTTGAGCAGTGTAGCCATCTGTGCATTGTTGTCTGCTCTAACGGATCCGGATCTGTCCATTTCTTCCATTCGGTCGGGTCGCTACCCATTACCCGAACTGGGTCCGTCTGTCATGTGTGCTCTGCGGTCTGGGTCGGTCGCGACCCGTGACCCGCTCCGCTGAAACCCTCAGTATAAAAGGGAAATGTCTTCGCGGAGCCCCCTCGCTCGTCACTCTTCGCGCAGCTCCCTCGCTCGTTCTGGAACTTTCTCTGGTTCTGCCGGAGATGAGGGTGCAAGTTCCAGCACCGGTCGTGGGTGTGCCCTTCCTTTCGGCAGTGGCTGCATTTCACCGGCTAGCCTGGCTGTCTGCGGTGCCTTCCCCCTTCCTTAGGGTTTCAAAGGGAGCCGCGGGTCGCCATGGCTAGTGCCTCCGCCTTGTCATCTCTGGTACTCATTACTCATCGCCTGGTTTCTTCTCTTTGAACCATCGCTGAGACCGTGGCAAAAGTTGGCTTCTCTGTCGACATCAAGATCTGAGCTCGGAACGCTTCGTAGCTTGAGTCGAGAGCCGTCAAGAAATGGAAAACCATATCCTGCTCAGCCCGCTCTTGGAGTTCCTTCAGGTCAGTGGTCATCGGTCTCAGGGTTTCAAGTTCTTTGAACTTAGATTTAAAAACCCGGTTAACTCCGGTACTAATCTGTCCCCTTGTTTTGCTTGGGAGATCTCTCGTTTAAGTTCAAAGACTTGCGCGAAATTGTTTTGTTCACAATAGTTGCTCCGGATTTCTTCTCAGAGTTCCTGTCCTGTTTCACAAAAACAAAAGATTTCACTGAGTTTTGGGTTTATTGAATTAGTTATCCAGGTCATTACCTGGCTGTCCATGATGTCCCATTCCTTTGAGTTTTGGTCTGGTCTTGGCTTACTGCCGTCCACGAAACCCAGTCTGCCTCTTCCTTTCAGGCTCACCCGAGCCGCCCTGGCCCACGGTATGTAGTTGTGGCCAGTGAGCAGGATAGAGGTCAGTCTGGGATTGGTGTCATGGTGGTGAAGCTGGCCGGAGGTTGATGGTTCTGCCATATGTGTTGGTTCTCAGAATCACTGCTCTGATACCATGTAGAAATGATGAACCTTTTGGTTCTGATCTTTAAAGGAAAAATGATGAGCCTCTTGGTTCTGATTTCTTATTGAAAAATGCTGCCTGTTTACATTGAGGAATGATGTATATATACAAATAATTCTAACGGTTGCCTATGATCTCCTATGATCTCCAACGGATACCTACTTGAAGCCTGAAATCATTTTTTATCAGAAATGGTTAGACACCCACTGTGTTTGGTGAAAGTCTCTGTTCTGCTTCCCTCTTTTGCCTATGATGAAGATTTCATTCTGAAACTGTAGTTTTTGCTTCTCTTTCTTCAACAAATATGCTAACGTTTCGACTTTGGTTGCAACATCTAATAATGCTGTGAATAAAATTTAGAAATAATTTTTTTTAGTTAGATTATTTTTTCTTTAATATACAATGCTTCTTAGCATAATTAATATTCATTTTGAATGGAAAGACTTCCATTATTTGGTATTTAATATATTATTATTATTATTTTGAATTTTGTTCTGGAATTAAAGTTCATAATATTATTATTTATATTTTTCACCTTTTTCCTCTCTTGCGCTAGATATTATAAATTTTCAGTTCTAATTAAAGGTGAAGAATTGAGGATAATTAGTAGACTACCATATCATTAAAAACTCGATATGCATTTTAGGATTAATTAATTTAGTAATTACTTATTTTATGCTTGTTAATTAATAATGTTTGAGATTTCACTCATGTACATTTTAATTTTTTTATTATATAGTATAAAATTTCCATAAATCCATATGGCACACCTAAAAGAAAGTATTAGGCCCTTAACCACACGCCAACACATGATTAGAGGATGCAAAATATGTCGTCTCATTCTGTTTCATTCTTCAAGTGAAGATCTAAGCGAAGTCAAGTATCTTTGGGAGATAAAAGAGTGAGAGTAAGAGAGAATACTAGATGCCTTCAATAAGATACGTTGCTTACAATGAGCAAACATAGTCACAAGCCATTCCATATCCCGTACAATTATAATGCCTATGACTCTCTTCCTTACTCTCTTAACTTAGGCAGATGTTATTGTTCCTCTGCAGGTTTTGAAGTCTGCAAAATGGGAATGTTTATGAGCTTCATGGGCAAAGGTAATACTTTTCATTATCCCTCATTACTCTTCACCTTTTGTTTCTCTTGGAAAAATGCTTGTGAAAGTATTTTGGCATTTTTTGAATTTTTTTTAAAGAATTCCGCTCAACTTTCAAGAGAAAAGACGAAGTTTTCCCTATTATTTTAAAAACTTTCTGCTCAACTTGGTGCTGTTAGACTATGGTCTAATCAAAATATTTCGTTAAACTGTGATTTAACAAGTGTTAATCTTAATGTCGGATTACTAGATAAAAATTTAATAAATGATCACTTAGTATTTTTTCTATTAGCATAAGATCTCTAGAACGTAGTTTTGACTAATCTCAGATAGTGTAACTTAGTATTTTTTTTCTATAAAACAAGTCAAATTTCGTTAATAACTAAACAAGTGTCATAATTCTATTTATTTTTTGCTTTCTCAAATGATCTTTCCACCACAGTTGCCTTATTTCTATTATTGTTTAAAATCCTTTCATATATTTTACTGGTGGGAATATACTGTGCAACATTTTCAATTTGGATATAACATTTCTTTTCCTCTTTGGATTTACGGCTGATCATTATTGGGGTTGACCAATGTTTATTACTTCCTGTTGATGCGGATGCATGCTCTTAATTACTTGAAACCACTCTTAGCTAACCAAGTTTACTATGACTTTCGTGTAAAAGCTGAAAACTTGAAAGAAGAAAAGCAATTTAGATTTATTTCATGAGTGCTAAATTCCAGTGATTTTGGACCAAAAATGGAAAAATGAGTACATTTTTAACTTTGAAGGAAGAAAAACTTCAACCTATTAGGATCAAAGGACTGTTCTTGAACTGTTTATTGTGGATAACAGGAGTCCCATCAAACCAAATGCTGGGATTTGCTATGGGAACTCTGTATGATAAATTCATAGAGAATGATATCACCAACTTTGAGGAATTCCATGTTGCTATTCTTGATATATTCAAGTAAGTATCACAAACACTTGGTAAATTTGCAGATCTTTGAAACTGATATGCTCATCTCATATAGTGAAAATGTAGTATTCTTTTACAAATTCAGAAGAGAAGAATATCAACTGAAACAAGTATATTTTGGCCATGGAAATTAGGAAGAAACAGATATTCAACAGAACCGAACAATGGAAATTCATTTCCCCCTCTTTTTTTTCTATCTTTCAAGATCTAAAAATAGAGTAAATGTTTTTTATCTTAAAAAAAAATTCTCAATGTAGTACCGTCAACTCAGCAATTCCTGGCAAACATTATGAGGTACCATCTCGCAAGGAAGTAGAGGTAAGCTAATGTCATTTTTTTTCATCTGCTTGCATTTCCTCCTGTCTTACATATCCTCCTGTCTTACATATCAACACAAAGCAGGTCTATTTTGCACAATGGAAAGAAGCCAACGGGTTGAAACGAAAGGAAGTTTTCGTCAAATTCATGAAGAAACATGCAACTCTGAGCAAGTTAGATGACACTATGATGATCACAGGCATTGTAACACCACCAGCAGCAATGGCAGCTAAAAGAGCAGGGGAGAATGTGCCTCAGCTAAAAATTATTAAGTCTGTTCCTGACGTTGTCTTTGTGCCTTCAGCAACTATTTTGGCTCTTATTTCTGTTAAGATCTATAGAAGGATTTTCATGCCGACTAAAGCATCTTGACTGCATACTTGAACGAGAGAGAGCAGTGTTTGTGTATAGTTATACCCATTCATACAACAAGTAAACTACTACTAAATTTCTATTGCTATGTAGATTGTTATGGTTATCTTACTTTCTGAAGTAAAGACTAACACGAGTAATGTATTGAACCGTCTCATCGAAATTGGACATGGAACCGAGCATTAACAACAAAATCAGTTTCCATAACCACGGAATAGCCTTGTATAGTCTCAAACGGCTTTATATATAACTTTACATGTATCACACAGTCACAGTCACAATGAATACAGATATAAGAAAAGAGCAAAAATGATACGATTATATCAATCCCCATCTAAATTTTATCTCAAACATATAATATTATTGCCCCAAAGAAGGAAAATCAACCCTAAAGAATCTTACCTTGAGTAACAGGACAATTTTCTTTTTTTCCTTTTTTTTTGTGGGTGGGGGGGGGGGGGGGTNACGCAGATAGGCGAATACAGTCTGTTTTCTACAATGAGGTTGGAGACAGCGTATGTAAGCTTGTTGCACATTTATGCCGAATGCATGCTTGATGGAAGCTCCATAATATTGAATGAATTTCTGTCCACCATAGCTTCTACGAAGTGAATATTTTTGTGTCAGATCTGAATCACCTTTAAAGTGATAATTCCATGTGATTGTGCTCGAGGTTGCGAAGAACAATTCTTGCAAAGACTTTTGCTTCAAGAGGGGCAGTTGCTGCAGCTGCTGCAGCCCGTAGAACCCGTGCTGCTCCTGCGTTCTGCATGAGGCTCGCATGGTGCAGAGCATGCCGGCCACCAGGGATAGTAAACTGAAAGAAAACATATATGGAGGATACTCCTCAGTAACTTTAAAATGGTCTGACATTTATGAGATGTGTGCGAGTGCATGAGATAAGTATAGCCATAAATACCTGGAGAAGAGCAAATGCAGCACATGCCTTGAGTGTAGATGATGAATTTCGCAGCATGGCTACAAATCTTCCAATTTCAGCTCCACTGATTAACAGGGAAAAAGACGCGAATCACAAAACACAGATAGAAGAGGCTACACATGCCTATACTAATTGCATTCCAGTGTTGTGTGTGTATGTGTTTGTGTGCGCGTGCGAGAGAGAGACTAGAATAAGAAATGGAAAGGCATCAAAATCACAACTCATAGGTCAACTGGTTAGATCATGGGTTTGCTCCCAGAAGTCACGGGTTCGAGAATGCCAATACTTAAACTGGAGGTTTACTTGATCGTTAACTTCCAGACCCGTGAGATTTGTCGGGTGCAAGCATGGGCGCAAGCATGAATACCCGGGTTACCCCAAAAAAATACAACTTAACAATCAAGTAGAGAGGGGGACAGGAGTAACCTGCATCTCAGATGTCCAGCTTCTTGAATCCGAGCACCTTCAGTAACTTGTGCCAATGCTGCAGGGGCTGACGATGCAGCAGCAGAGGCAAATGCCTGAGGATCAGAAAATGTAAGGACGAAGGCTTCAATGTGCTTCAAAGCCATCCTTCTAGCCCCATTGAAGCTCACACTTTTTGAAATCCCTTCTGATGAAGTCCCTAACAAAGCGTATTCATCCATTCTGCAAAAAATAACAGATAAGTTAACTATAAAGTCAACAAGCATATACTTCACAAAATTCCAGATAATTGAATCTCTTGTTTGCTAAAGCAACTAGTAGGTCTGACAAAAAAAAATAACTAGTAGGTCTTTAGCTGAACCGTGTCTCAAGCAGTCAACTTAATTCTTTTACATATTTTATTTCTTCCTCTTCATTTAATGTTATTTTGTTAGATGTGATTGAATTCTTATTTCAGTCCCCCCCCCAAAAAAAAAATAATAAAAGTCATTAACTATTCAAGAAATTCCAAAAAGATGGATCACTCCTATACTGATGTTTTTCCCTTATATTTTGGGTTCAAAATCTGAATATCATACCTTCAGGTGGTTGATAACTTGCTAATGATTGGAAATCATAAACAACAAGTCTCTTAGGCCTCTCTGGAGAATCTATTTCTTAGTAGGTTTTCTCATTTACGAAGAATTTAGGCTCACTATCTTTAATAATTGATACAAAGGTTAGTAGTTGATCAGTTAGGCGTACAAGTTTATCACTATTTCATCCTTCCAAAACTGTTATCCCAAAGAAGTAAAACGAAACAAAAAGGAAACATACAAATTCGTTGGTTCCCAACAATAGAGATGGTAATTCCATGTAAACCTATATTTCGGGTGAATTACGTTTTTCGGGAAAAAGAGTTTCTTATATATTGAGACACCATAACACTTGCAACCAATAATGATAAAAGAAAGTCTAGTTTCCTATAGTAAATACTAATCATTTAAAAGTCGGAAGAGATCTTTTTCTGGAAACAAAGAGGGAGATAGAGAAGTAAAAATGGTAGGAACCCAAGCTTAGGTTCACATACGGGTCAGAGTCAGACTATGTACCTTCCGTCAAACATGTAGGCCAATGCCAAAGCAGCCATGAAGCGTGCCATTTTTGATGCTGATGACGAGCAAAGATGAACAAGTGCAGGTACTCCCCCTTCCTCCACTATACGGACAGCATTTCCAGAGTTAAAGGCAAGATTCCAAAGTGCTCCTGCAGCAGTTTCATGAACATCCTGGAATATGAAAGACAAATCACAAATCAGGTTCCACTTTATTGAAGCTCCTCCCCCGCAGGTTTTATGGTTAACACCCTTGACCATAATAATCACCATTCAATGCCTTATGACCAATGAGGGGAAAGGAAATTAATTCTTACTTCAGCATCAGACCGTGCCAATGCAATCAAGGGTGCAACACCCCCTTCCCGTCCAATAGCGACACTACAAAGAAAAGATCAGATAATAAACATTTTAGAAGAATATCTAGTAATCCATCATTACAAAAAGGCATCAGTACTCAAGGACTATAGTAATCAGAGAAGAATCATCATCAGAACAATACCCAATTCATCTACAGCAGGGACAATGTGTCACTTGAGACAATAAACTCAAGCACATACCTATTGGCTTCTGACACCGACAATCCCCAGAGAGCACCAGCAGCTCTTTCTTGAAGACCTGGGGAAGCATTTGAACAGGACTGTGCAAGAGCAACCTAAAGGATACAAATGAAATAAAAACTTCAACTAGGAGGTTATATTTATTTATACCACATATTTATAGGAATGCTTTTAAGCAGTGGGGAAAATTACCCCTTCATTAGACAGAACCACCAAGGCATGCTAAAGTATCGGAATTAAGAACATGACACTTTGGAAAAGACACTCAAAACTAAGTCGCGACTTATGTACTAACACTCCCATCCAGAAGTAAAGAAATAAACATCCTTACCATGCAAGCGTCGCAATATCCTACAAAGTATTGTATAGAAGGACCAACAATTGAAACTCAAAATATTAATGGTGATAGCACACTCTAATAATCTCTCCCAAGCAAGGCCAACCATTCAATCAGGGAAAAAATATCAAGGATATTGGATATGGATACCGTAAGTAGCCAATAGTCCCCAAAAAAATCGTTTTTTATCTAAATCATGCCATATAACCAAATTGCTTTGTACCTTGATTGCCACGGGAAATATTTCTTAGTTGAATCTACCATCTATATCAACCGGTTCTTATTAAACATTACTTGATATCTGACGAAACATTTGAGACATTAATTTAACTTGGATATTCAAGTTTGAAGCATTTTTATGATCTTCGAAGCCTTTTTCTTGTATTTCGAAGCATCTTTTAACTAATACTAGGCAATACTCACGTGCATAGCACGTGATTTAACCAATTATATTTCTTAAGACATAATATACGTCATACCAAAAAGTTTAATTTAAAATAAAAAAATTAAACTACTGTGAGTTTTTTCTTAAACAACTGTATAATGATATGGAGTAATAAATAGCAGTTTTTCCCCTTCGATATACATATACAAGGAGTGAAAGACTATTAAAGCAATAAAATAATATAATCTAAAAGTAAAATAACAATTATGACTCTTTTTTGAGCAAAAAATAGCTATATAGTTTTAGGGTAAGACATACCTAATTACTAAAGAAAGAAAGTACCGGAAGTCGGAAGTTTAAGCACTTAATTTTTCCATAGAAAAATAAATAAGAAATATTTTTTTAGTTCATGCGATGAAGAACAAAAAAAACCTTATATAGTATTAATAGTTGTAAACATACAAAGAAAGGAAGTATTTGGAATTAAATTGTTTAATATTGCAGATGGAGTTTTGCGTGATAACTTTACATAGAAGATGAAAAGTGGGTAGTGATGAAGAAACATGTTCTTAGGTCATAACCAATAAAAACATCCAAGTGTATCTATTTAGGGCATTTTTGGAGAAGTTAAAAAGTTTGTGGGTAGAATTGTCCAAAAAGTTTCTCCAAGACTTTCACCTTTCAACATATTATAGATATTTCGGCAAGCATAAAGGACATAGCATTTATTAATCAACTACAAATTATCAGATCATAAGTTATTGAAAAGAGACTTATTTTCCAGATTCGTAGTAATGTACAGCTACACAGAATAGAATTCCGCTAGAGATCAAAAAGAAAATAGCTAAGAACAATCCCACACCTTTTCTTTCCATGTCAACTAGCAAACAAGAGCTATAACTTAAGACCATCCATCAATGTTTCATTCTTTTAGAACTAGAGAATTTATGAGCAACCAGTTATTTTATTATTTTGTCAATAAGGGTTTCATTGCTCTTTGTCAGCTAGCAACCAATAAAACTGTGAAAGTATTAGTTGATTATGAAGTACTTCATTAGTGATTTTCCTTTCCGAGGATACCAACTTACATATTTCTATTATTCTTTGCTATGTAAGAAGTTGTATCATACTTTTAGTGATAATAACTTAAAAAAGTTGATGAGCTTGGGGTAATTTATCTTACCAAGGCCTCAACACCACCTGCTGCTGCAATTGCTTCTCTGTTTCTGTCATCAAATGAAAGATTCCATAAAGCACCAGCTGCTTCTTGCCTTTGTTCACGAGGAGAGATAATTAGGCATATCAAATTATCTACTAGCATAAATTAAACATGATGTTCATAAAGTCTTAAGTTGCAATTATCCTACAGCAACAGTCTAACAGAATTTTAGCAGAATGAGAACAAATAAAGAATGAAATTCTCCCACTGACTTGACTCATCAAACAACAAGGTAGACACCAAGTGATATCCTCTTTTGTCCTAGGCCGTTAGTCAAGGGTAAACAAACTTTTGGATATGGTGGTGGTGGCTAATGGGACAGTAGGGGAGACGTTTCAAAGAAGAAAGAAGTTTTGTTTTTAAGATCCATTTCAAAAAAGCTTATGACCATGTGGACTGGGGTTTTGTATACTCGGTACTGGATAAGAAGGGTTTTGGCTCTAGCTGACGACGATGGATGATGGGTTTTGCCTTTCCTCGGCTAACTACTAAGTTATTGTTAATGGGAGACTCAGGGAGAAGTTCCAGGGACAGTGGGGTTTAAGACGAGGAAATCCTATATCTCCTTTTCTTTTTATTCTAGTAGTCGACATGCTTAGTGGTCTAATTTGTAGACGAAGGGATTGAGGTGATAAAAGGTTTTGAGGTTGGTAATGACAGAGTCCAGGTAACAATCTCAACGATTGGGAGCCGGAATTAGTCAGCAGTCTCATGCATAAATTACATTCGCTTACGTTGAAGGCTGATATGGCAGATTCGTTAGAATGGTTGGACTGCCTTAATGGAGTCTTCAATGTCGTCAAAAGCGAGCTTAAGCCCAAAAGTGCTGGGTGGGGCTTAGAAGTTTGCTAAGCGCCAGACATAAAAAAAATGGTGCTTTCTTTCTTTTTTTTTTTAAATCATTGATATAATTAAACATTCTCTCTCTCTCTCTCTCTCTCTCTCTCTCTCTCTCTCTCTCTCTACCTCTCTTCTCTGGGTTTTTCTGTCCAGAATTTTGTTCTTCTCCGAGCACATCCTTCCCTCTCTGTCTTCTCTGAATTTTTCTGTAAATTCATGGCAACCTCTGATTTTTGCTGTTCTGATTTTCTGAATTTTTCTGTCCGGAATTTTTCTGAATGTTTCTGTTCTGGTTTTTTGTTCTTCCATGTGTTGTGTTCTGATTTTTTGTTTTATATCATCTAGAATAAGAATTAATGGCAACCTCTCAAGAAAGCAGGAAAGATCCTGCCTGGCAGTACTCTCAACCTGTGATACCTAACAATTTATCAAGGTTTAAATGTAACTTTTGTGGAAAAATTATGAACATGGTGTGCACAGAGTAAAACATCATCTGATTGGGGGATTTAAACCTGTTACGGACTGTCCAAAGTGTCATCTCATGTTAAGGAAGAGATGAAAGAGTTCCTATCTAAGAAAAAAAAGAGAAACGCAGCAAATGAATTCGGTTTCTGATTTTGATGAAGATGATAATGATCAGGAAGATGAGGATGATGTGGTCGTTACTAGTCAGCAAGACGCATGTAAGGGTAAGAAGCATACGAATTCCACAAGAGGAAGCAACTTTGAGTCAAAGAAGCCAAGAGCTAAAGGTCCTATGGATTTATTTCTCACACTGGATGCAGATGATGTTGTTCGTAGAAGGAAAGGGAAACGAATAACAATTGATGACTATGACCCATGCAAAAAAGATTTTCGAGAGCGAGCATGTCAGAAATTTGCCAGATGGATGTATGATGTTGGAATTCCTTTTAATGCGGTAAAGTATGATAGCTTTGCACCAATGATTGAATCTCTTGGACAATTTGGTCCAGTCATGAAACCACCAACTTACCATGAAGTGAGAGTTAGCCTCCTAAGAAAGGAAGTAGAACTCACGAATAACTCGATGCAGTCTCACAGAGATGATTGGGTGAAATATGGTTGCTCGGTGATGGTTGATGGATGGACAGATAAAAGGGGTAGAACTTTGATAAACTTTTTGGTTAATTGCCCAAAAGGGACGATGTTCATCGAATCTATGGATGCATCTAGTCATTCAAAGGATGCCCAAAAGATGTTTGACTTGTTGACCAAGTTTGTGGAGAAGATTGGTCCTTCAAATGTTGTTCAAGTGGTGACAGATAGCGCAGCTGCTAATCTGTTAGCAGGTAAATATTTGATGTCGATGTTTGGACACTTGTATTGGACCCTTTGTGCAGCACATTGTTTAGACTTGACTTTGGAAGATATTTTTAAGATACTGAGTTTCAAAAAGACATTTGAGAGGGGTATTGCTGTACATGGTTATATTTATAACTGTCATGGCCTATTGAACATGATGAGGAGGTTTACACAAACTAAAGAATTGATTAAGTCTGCAGAAACTAGATTTGCAATGGCTTTTCTTAATTTGTCAAGTATTCATCTACAAAAAGCAAGCTTGAGGAAGATGTTTACTTCTGAGGATTGGACAAAGAACAAATGGGCTTAAGAGCAACAAGGTAAAAATATTTCGACAATCATATTGATGCCTTCCTTTTGGAAAAGTGTGGCCCACTCTCTTAAGCTCGCTGGTCCTCTAGTTCACGTGCTTAGATTAGTAGATGGTGAGAAGAAACCTCCAATGGGATACATTTATGAAGCTATAGATAGAGCGAAGGAAGCCATTGCCGAATCTTTTAATGAAAATGAAGATAAATACAAAGACATCTTCAAAATCATTGATGACAGGTGGAATGTGCAACTCCGTCAACCTTTGCATGCGGCTGGATATTTTCTAAACCTCGAGTTCTTTTATTCAAATCCAGAAGTGGAGAATGATCGAGAAGTAATGAAGGCTTTGCATGATTCTATGGAAAGGCTAGTTCCTAATATGGATACAATTGATAAGATTTGTGAGGAATTGTCTATTTACAAGAAGGCTGAAGATCTTTTCGGGATACCCAACGCTAAAAGACAGAGATCCATAAGGGCCCCAAGTAATAATTAGATTTATGTTATGCTTTTAGTTTTAGTTTGACAAAAGAGTCTAGTTTTTTACAACACTAACAAAGTTTGAATAACAGCTGATTGGTGAGCATCTAACGGATCTTCTACTCCAAACTTACAAAAATTGTGATAAAAGTTCTTAGCTTAACTTGTAGTGCATCTGGGTGTGAACGTAATTGGAGCACATTTGAACATGTGAGTATTTGAGCTATAAATACTATATAATATATGTACTTATAAGTTGTAACATGGTTTACGACACTTTAATAACAAATTTTGCAGCTTCACACCAAAAAGAGAAATCGGCTTGCTCAAATTCGTCTTAATGATTTGGTTTTTGTCAAGTACAACAGAGCTTTGAGAAGGTCATACAACTCTCGCGCACCATTGATCCTATCATTGAAAGATATTGACGAGAGTAATGAATGGTTGCTGGGGAGAATTGATGATGGGAAATCTGATAATGATGAAGATGACAAATTGGTGTTTAATGATGACATCTTAACTAGGGGTGTCGTTGCTAGAGCTAGTGGTGTTGGGGTGAGTAGGCATAGGACTAGAGCTACAACATTGTCAAGAGCATGTAGTCAACCAATTGAGGAAGAACGTGTTGATGAAGAAGAAGACGATGAAGGATATAAGTCTAATAATGATGTAGATGATTTGAATGTGGATGTTGATGAGGATTAGCTATGTTTTGTGTATGGTGCTGATGGTTTGAATGTGGATGTGATAAGTATTAGGATATGAACATGTTTTGTGTTGTTTTAAGTCTCATGAACTTATTTTAGATGTTTTTGTTATGTTATTTAGTACTTTGAATGTCACTAATACTTTCTTAGTATTTTGAAAAAGAATTTAATGCTTTTATGTTGAAGTATCTTGGGTTTTTTTATGATATACATATACATACATATATATATATTTTAAAAGTCATTTATACAGAGCGCTTAGCTTCCATTAAGCCCTCGCTTAATGTGCACTTAGCGCTTAAGCCCTGAGGGAGCCTTGGCGCTTAGGAGCGCTTACCGCTTTTCACAACACTGGGAGTCTTTTCGGTGAAGTCCTACGTCAAGAGCATTGACAATAAGTGATAACAACATTAGAGATTTCTCTGGGAGACATATTTGGAAGACTAAGGCTCCCCTGAATGTTCCTTTTTGGTGTGGACAACAGTTTGGAATGCCAATCTTACTATGGATGTTCTTAAGAGGAGGGGTTCTTCTATGCCTAATAGATGTTTGTTGTGTAGGAAGGAAGAGGATCGAATGCTCATATTTTCCTTCATTGTTCTTTTTTTTTTATAAGTAAGATTTGTATTAGAAAAGAACCCCGAGACAGGGTAATTACAACCTAAAAGGGAACTATAAACACAAAAAATGAAGGCCATTCACCTAGTTTTTTCTCAAACTCCAACATGGGGAAAAGGGTGCCCACCCATTCTTTAAGAATGCCTATAAAGTAAAAGAAGACTTTACAAAAAGAATTTTGAGTCCCCTCAAAAACTCTGGTTCCTCTCGTACCAAATCACCCAAAAGAGTGCATGAATGATCATCACCCAAAATGACTTGTCCACAGAACCTCCATTGATTGATTGCCAGCCCAAAACAGCTTGTCCAAGACTATCCCCCATAAAGCCCAAGAGAAAGGACAATGCAGAAATAAGTGAGTGTTAGTTTCTGCTTCTTTCTTACACAAAATGCATCTATCAGGCATACTAATCCCCCTCTTCTGTAAGTTATCGATCGTAAGGTTGGAGCTCCAAACAGAGCACCACAAGAGGAAAGCATGTTTCGGTGGAGCTTTAGTCTTCCACGTGCCTCTCCAAGGAAACAACCTCTCCCTCCGTCATTGTCAATGAGAAGCTTGAAAAAACTCTTGACCGAGGAGGAATTACCTTTTTTTATCCACCCGATCGAATCTTCTTCACCTCTCGCCATCTGATAAGCATAAAGAGCACTAAAAAAATCTTGAACCTCCTGCAATTCCCAATCATTAACCTGTCTTCTAAAGCAAATGTTCCAGCTAGCTTCCCTCTCCGTTAATTCCAAATAATCCCCCACCAAAGCATTTCTATCCCTTGCCAAACGGTAAGTGCTTTGGTACGCAGCAGCCAAGGGAATATTAGAGTGCCAAGGGTCCAGCCAGAACCGAATCCTTTTCCCATCTCCTACTTTGAAGAAAATGTGTTTGGAGAAAGAGTCCCAACATTTTCATTGTTCTTTCTTGTGGAAGCTTTGGCACTTTGTTTTGGGATCATTGGAGGTTCATTGAGTTATGCCAAGAGATCCGCTTAACTTTTTTTTGTAGTTGGAAGCACGCTTGTAGTACTTCCATAAAGCCGTCTGTTTGGGCAATTATTCCTTTTGCTGTTTTATGGGGTATGTAGAGGGAAAGGAATACTAATATTTTTGAAGGGGTAGAGAATTCTTTATGTAAAGTTCTCTTGTCTATTCTTTTAGAATGACTTGGGTGTTTGTTCCCAAGTTTTGATGCTGAAAAAACTTGGCTAGAGACCCTGATCCTTTATTTTTCAGATTGTAGATTAGAGCTGTAAATCCCCTATGAGGCTTTTGTGAATAATAAATAGATAAAAAAACACATCTTCATTTCGTGGACGATACTATCATTTTCTTGGAAGGGGAAGGGTCCGTGCAAAGTACCTGTAAGATTCTAGAGATTTTTAGATGGTTTCAGGGTTAACGGTAAATCTGGATAAGTTTGATTATGGGCATAAGGTGTGCGAGGGACATGTTTCTTCTTTACCGTCTTCTCTTGTTTGTGCAGTTAGTGAGCGGCCGATGCAGTATTAGGCAATGCCTTTAGGGGTAAACCCTATCCCGATTCGTGTTGGGAGCCAGTGGTGGAGAAATTTCAGAAAAGATTGTCTAAGTGGAGAAGGACATTCTTATCCACGAGGTAGATTAACGCTCATCCAATCCATGCTGGAAAGCCTTCCCACTTATTTCCTTCCTTTATTCTTAACTTGTAAAGTAGCTGTCAAAGTCCAGAAGCTTATGAGAGACTTACTCAGGGAAGGGGTGGAGGAAGATAGGGGTTCTCAACTTGTGACTTGGGAGACGGTCACCCGCCCGGTCAGTGAAGGCGGCCTCACCATCGAGAATCTGATTAAACGGAATCTCGCTCTTATTGCAAATGGCTTTGGAGGTCCCTCTGAAGAGCGAGTCCCTGCGGCATTTTGTCATCGTCACCAAGTACGGACTTTAAGAGAACGGCTGGGACTCCAATTTGGCTTGGAGTACTTCCTGTTGCAATCGAAGTTTATTTCTCAAGGTGTTCAACTCTTCTCTAGACACTTTTCTTATAAACTCGGGAGGGGGAAAAATTAGATTCTGGGAGGATTCTTGGTGTTCACTATTCACCCTCACCTTTTGCTTCCAGCTTTCCTAGACTTAACCATCTGTCGAGTTTACACCATCGGTTTCTTCTGCTCCAGTCAAAATCTTCCTAGAACTTAAACTTTTTTAGAAATCTTGATGATAGAGAGTCCTAGGATCTTGTTTCTGTTCTTGAGTGTCGAGAGTCTGTTTCTACTTAGCTCAAGTTAAAGATAGGAGAGTGTGGTTATTGGATGGTTCTGGCATTTCCAGTTGTAAGTCCCTTTTTTCCTTTTTGATTTATTCTCAAAACAGTGTGAATACCTCTTTTAGTCAGGCTTATCCTCCTTTAAATTTGGTTTGGAAATCAAAGATTCCTAGGAGAGTCCAGTTCTTTTGTTGATGTTTAAGTCACGGTAAGATCAATACCCTTGAATCAGTGCAAAAACGGCATCCAAAACATGGCTCTCTCTCCTACTAGGTGTGTGTGGGAATAGTAGCGAAAATATGTATCATCTTTTCATTCCCCCTGTTGTTTCTATTTTGTGGTCTAGCTTGATGCCGCAGCTTCAATTAAATTTGGTTTTTCAAGAGAATGTGGAGGCTCTTTTTGGCAGGGTCATTGCCAGTCTATGGTGTTTATGGAGCAACAAGAGGATTTTCGAAGATTCTTTTGAGGAAGTGAACTGTTTATGGGACAGGTTCACTTTTTTACTTCTCTTTTGGCGTCTAAATCTAGGGCTTCGAAGAATTTTCCTTTGTTTTTGCGTAAATGTAATTGGCTGGGTGCTGCATGTAAATATTAGCTCAGTTTTTTGGAGTTCGGTGAGGATTTCTCATCCTCCATACCGTTTCTCGTAATTAGTTGATCACATTAATATACTAAAGTTTCTTATGAAAAGGGGGGTTGCATCTTCTAATGGCTCCTGAAGAGGCCCCAAACATATAGTTAAATAATAAAAGGTTGATAAACCTAATGGTTCAAGAGTATCAATAAATCTAGTCGTAGAAGAAATGATATCATTGTAGTACGAAATTTGGAAAAAATAACAAAAACAGTGACCGGTGACAGATCAAAGAAAAGACGTGAGGCATAATCATTACAAGATTTAACATGCTGCTTTGCTTAGTGAAATTCTTGGGTGATAATTCCACTTCATGTTCTTTCTTCTTCTCATCATTAAGGGGTAAAAAGAGGAAAAAATAAGTTGTAACAGCATCTAAGTGAACATGCGATGAGAATTACAACAAAATTTCTTAAAGGATCAGACAGAATTTGCATCTAAGCAAAATATAAAAGCTACCATTGGATGTTGCTCAATAAAGTTCGCAAGTCATGCTTTGGTTAACAGGAATTATACTAGAGATGACAACATTTCCTAGACGCAAAGAAGATTCTGAGAATACATTGATGACAATTCAAATCAAATAATGATAGAAAATGGCTTAGTAAAATATACAAGTACAAAATCCGTAGTAAACTACCTGACCCCTTCATGAGGAGAATGAGTAAGCTGAACAAGAGCTTCAAGAGCACCTGCCTCTCGTCCAACAGTGGCATTGTTACTATTGCTATCTCCATGAGCAGCCAAATTAGCCAATGCACGAGCAGCCTTGGTACACAATAGCAATATTAGAACAAGTGAAACTCCAAAAGGTGTAAATTATTAGAACAAGTGAATAGGGGACATGACCCAAAGGTCCCAAACAACCACGAAGAGAGAATGAATAGTGTGTGTAGCAGTACGGCAAGAACTACACAAAAGTAACACTTTGAACTTCGAACGGTTTTCATTTTCCCTATACTATAAATCCGTAGTTAAAAAATAACTAAGATGACAAGAAACCATCAAAGAAGATAGAATCCCAAATACCAACTAAGAGAAGTCAAAGCACTACTAAAGTAAACAATCTTTCTAAAGGCCTTATTCAAAAGGAGATGGAACTCAAGAGTACAGAAGATTACAAATGCCAAAGACTCCTCACTGGATTCAACTGTAATCATATATATTGGATATGCATACGAAGTTGGTACTTAATCATTGAAGTCAATGGGTGCCTCATCCTGCACCTTTTTAATGAAATTGGACATGATACATGTCAGTTAACCATGATGAGACAAAGCAGTCATCACAGCCTGAACCTTGGTGAAGTGAAAGTCAATGAAAAGTCCCCCAAGGATGACTATCAGTCATAAAACATGCTTTACGCTGAAAGCAGCTTCATGGAAATACAATAAGAATAACCAACACACATCAGATCAGGTTAACATTACTTTATCCTATTCGACATGTTGTTTGGGTTATAATAATCGGCCTTTTCAATATTTACAAGCACACACACTAACAAGAAACACTTAATCCAAAAGCCACCTAATTATTCTAGCTAGTTATAGCAAAATTTAGGTGACATAAGCAATATGATAAGAAAATCATAACAAAGGACTTTCCATCTATTATCTTTAATGTGTCTCCCCATGCATAGCACTTACACACACGGTAAAATAAAGAACCAAAAGACTTTGTTCTTTCTAATAGAAATAATGGCTACCTGTTCCTGCACTCCTTCAAACTTGCAATTGCGAGCAAGCATCACCAAAGCATGTACACCACCTGCCACTGCAACCTCAGTGCTACATTTATCATCAGCTGCCAAATTTGCCAATGCCCCAGCTGCACGTTCCTGAAAAAAAAACGGTTAAACTTGTAGAGTTAGCGAGTGTTTGTCAATAGAAAAACTATTTAATTCAAAAACGATTCTTGAAAGTTAGAGTAGTTTATCTTACTAGAGTATAATGACATGAACTCAAATAATAAATGATGTTAAATGGAAGAATTTACCAGAACACCTTCACCACCAGAGGACCATTTAAATATAAGATCAACTAAAGCTTTCACTCCACCAGCCTCGGCAATGGAACCCTAACGAGGGAGCTCTTATTTATTACCAAAAAAAACTTGAGAGTGCATGCTAATGTCATTACTTAATAAAAAACAATATAGAGCCATAATTAAACCTTATGCTCCTCTCCAACAGAAAGATTCCACAGTCCTCCAGCAGCCTCTTCAGCAACCAGCCTGTTTGTGGATCTTGCCAAGCCAGCAAGTATATCGATTCCTCCTTCTTCAGCTACAGCTTTTGCAACATTAGCATTTACAGACAAGTTTGCTATGGCCTACATCAGCAAAAGAGTCAAGAAGGTAATTTGTCCCAAAGTGAAATTCACACTTGAAAGAAGAGAACATTTCCATTCTTTCCTAGACAGACGCTTATATGTCTTATCACAATGAATGAAGAATTTGTATTTTCTTATAATAATAACCTTTGCAGCTTCAGATTGAAGACCTTCTCTCCAAGACTTCGCAAGGTCTAGAAGGAGCCGTATGCCACCGCCACGCATGACTGCCTCAGCCCTTCTCCAATCTATGCTAGCATTTTCATCATCGATGACAACAAAAGTCGCAAGACCTGTAGCTGCTCTTTCTTGAACATCCTCCTGTGAACTCCGGATTAAACTAAGCAACAATGCTGCACCTTGATTGAGCCAGAAGTTATCCAATCCCTGTTGGTTGCTCTCAGCAATTCGTAGAAGACTATGGGATAAGATCCACTCGAGCCACATCATGATTTCGTCCAAATACTTATTTTCGTTCTTTGAAACCCTCCACTTCAAAAACACATTATCCCCGCTATTTGTAGTATCGACAAATAAGGAAGCTATTTCTTTTACTATATCTGTGAAAAGGGCAAGCAGCAATTTTCCTTTGTACTTCTTGACATCAAAGCTAGTGTCTTCTTCGAGAATAGGACAATTCAAAGCACATAAGATCTTCAAGCGCTGAGATGATAACATTTTCGAGACAACAGTAGGACCAACATCAGTACGTGAAACATCTAAACCAATCAAGTTAGGAAGCTTATGCCAAAAATGGGAAACTGCACCCCATTTCATATTTGAGGTCCCTGCAACGGAAAGATAACGTACTGAAACTAAATTTCCCATTGTCGTCTCATCAACATTCAGACAGTCTATGAACCCAACATCAGTCAAATTTAAACAATGTCTGGCTAAAGCATTGATAGCCTCAGCATTAACATCCCTAATTCCAGAAAGCCTGAGCTTTTTTAACTTGGGACAGCAAAATGCAATTGCTTTTATAGCATCACTACTGATCCTTTCACAGAAATCCGGCCCAAGCTGAAGGCTTTCAAGTGCCTCATGCCGGGCCACAATCATTGACAGAGTAGCATCAGTAATTTTTCTGCAGTAATCGCCACTTATTTCGCACAAATTCCTAGCTTGAAGATATATTATTGCATCAGCAGACTCTGCCCCACGAAACCTAAGCTTCTCAAGATTTACGCATCTAGAAGCAAGTGAAGCAGCCATTGCAGCATCACACTTGTGAGCTCGGAGATCCAGTGAAGTCCACAAGCATGGAGAGACACCAAGAGCCCTCCACGTCCTACACGTTGACGACAAGCTCGCCCGGTCACGATAATTCAAACAAGCAAAAAGCTGAATCACTGTATCATCGGGCAGGCTAGTCCAATCTATAAACTCTTTGCACTCCAAACCTGAAAGTTGATCATCAATTTCAGGATAACTTGGGAGAATAACTTTCTCCTTCCCCTTCCTTGCCACCTTCTGTCGGACCCTACGTATCATCTTTTAACCAGTCTAGAAACCTCGGATACCTGTTTATGACCCTCAATTATCCGAATATGTATAGTGGATCCAGGTACACCAAAGACCACAGATATACACTCTTAAACTTCAGATTGCCAAATTATAAAACCAGTGAGTAGACAAGCAGACACAAAACTGATATCTTTCACTTTAAGAACCCCAATTCTGAGCAATAAATGATATAGCGTGTATATGTCGCTCACAATTATATACATATAATATGCAATAATCCAAGGCCACCGAAAACCCAACAAAAAAGTGAGTCACAAACCCATTATGCTAGAAGAAAATCAATAGCTTCCACAACCCTACGAGGTTCGGACTATCTTGTTTACTGATGAACCCTCAAATGTTTAAGCTCTTGGAACTAATTCTAGTCCTTCAATCGGATTTCTTTCAAAAACATTCACGCAGGAAAAGACAAATGCATAAGAAGATGGGGATAGCTAATCGGAGAGAAATCCTGATCAAAAGTGGGAGACAATTCAGTGTTTTGAGAGAGAAAGTAAGCTCAAACCCTCGGAACACGAGTCTGCGTCGCTCCGCTAGTTCCCTATTGTCCTTTGCATTGTTTTGCACCAAATAAGAGAATAGAGAGAGAAAGAGAGGGAGGGAGGGAGATTGATTGTCTCTGTAGGAACGAACAAATGAAGGAGAAGAGAATTACAGCATTGAGGTGTGATGGGTCAGAGAAGAACGGTGTGAAACTACAGCTAATCAGGGCAGCACCTCTCCACTATGCATATAATCTGGGTTTTTTTTTTTTGCAAAATACCTCCCCACATGCTATATATGCAATATCTTAAAAAATTTCAAGCAGAGGAAATATGGTATTTTTGGAGTTAATAGTATCTCAATTTGTAGCTCAATTTTATAGAATTGTAGTTTTGACAAAAATATATTTCAGTAAACAAAATACTTCTGATAACTTTGTTTATAAAAAAACTCGCTTCTAAGAAATATAATTTCTTGCTATTACAAGTTCATACAAATATAACAATTAATCGATATACAATGTAAAATACAACAGTTATCTTAGAAAGTTTGAGGACTTAATAATCCTCTCAAGCAAAGGTTAGAATGTAGTAATCACTTGAGTTTCTATGAGAAACGGAGTTAAAGAAAGAAAATTTGCTCTTATTACTAGAAGGATCTTTGGTAGTTGGCCTTCTGATGCCAATAATGGTAGAATCTGGATTGCCTGGGATCCTAGTGTTTTTTCTGTTAACATTTCTAACCAAACTGACCAGATCATTCACTGCTTTGTTACCATTTGGGAGAGTCAGGAGAGCTTTTAGACCTCCATTATTTATGCAACTAATTACACCATTTCTAGGAAAGGATCTATGAGGTCATATATCCAGCCTGGCCAGTATCATTAGTCAACAGGGTTGGGTTTTGCTTAGTTAATTTAATGTGGTTAAGCATCTTTATAAGCAAATTGGGGGGATCTAAGATGTGGGATGAGGGATCATGTGATTTCAATGCCTGTTTAAACAATATTGAAGTTGAAGACTTATGTTTTTGTGGGTTTAAGTTCACCTGGACTAACAACAGGGACGGTAGCAGCACCACTATGAACAAAATTGACAGGGTTCTTGTAAATAAGCACTGACTTTCCTTGTTTCAAAACTTTAATGTTGTTTTTCTTAGTTTTGGTATATCTGATCATTGCCCTACTATTTTACATGTTAAAATGCAAGCCTGCATAGCTCATGTTAGTTTCAAGTCTTTTTATTTCTATAGTGATAGAGATGAGTTTTTACCTTATGTTTCCCAAATAATAGTGGTTATGGCAATCCCTCTTCAAAAAGCTCAAGGCCATTAAATCTGCTCCCAAAGCTCTAAACAAAACCCACTTCTCTTGTATCTCATCTAGAGCCTTGGAGGCCAGAAAGAAGTTAAAAGCTGCCCAAAATGAGTTTTCCAACAGACCTCAGGATCAGACCTTGCAGTCCACTAAGCATGCTACTTTCCAAAACTTTATTTCCTTGAGACATGCTGAGGAAAGCTTCTTGAGGCAAACATTCAGAGCCTAATGGATCTGTCTTGCTGACAACAATAATGCGTTCTTTCTTAAATTAGTTAAAAGGAACAACATCAGAACCAGACTTGTGCGGCTCAATGATAACCATGGCATTTCTCCGAATAGTAGGGAGGGCATCAATAACCATATTGCTCAGCACTACTATACCTTGCTTGGCACTGAGAATAGGGATCAACCCATTAAGTGGAACATCCTGCAGGTGGTTTTCTCTTGCAACAACTTTAAAGCGCCTGGCCCTGATGGCTTTACTGCTAGTTTTTTCAAGAAGGCTTGGGATTTGATAGAAATGGATGTGGTTAAAGTTATTTTGTACTTCATTCAACATGGTGAATTTCTTCCGGAACTGAACCATACTACTATATCCTTAATCCCTAAAACTACTCAGCCTCAGAATGTGAATGATTTCAGACCTATTTCTTGATGCAACATGGTCGATGTGTGTATCTCTAAGTTACTGGCTAATAGGCTTAAATGGGTTCTCTCCTCTCTGATTAGTGACAATCAGAATACTTTTGTCCTGAGAGACGGATTGCATATAATATATTTTTGTCATAGGAGATTATTAGGAACTATCACACAACCGCTCCTACTACCAAATGCGCCATCGAGGTTGATATCATGAAGCCTATAATTGTGTTAGCTGGAGCTTCATTGAGAAATGTTCGAATGCCACTAGATTCCCTCATGTCTACACCAAGTGGATCATGGTCTGCATAACCTTCACTTCCTTCTCCATTAACTTGAATGGTGAACTGTGTGGCTATTTTAAAAGTGCTAGGGGCCTGAGGCAGGGGGACCCTATTTCCCCCTACTTGTTTGTTTTAGTGATGGAAGGGCTTACTGGTCTGCTATTGCATGCTTCTACCTTACCTGGATTTAATTTCTAATAGAGATGCAATGAGTTAGGGGTTGTGAATCTGTGCTTTGTTGATGACCTCCTCATCTTCTCCAGAGGGGACTAAAGCTCTGTCAATCTTATAAATGATAGTCTTGATGTGTTCTTTAGCCTCACTAGTCTTAAGCCTAACCACTTGAAAAGCCAGATTTTTGTTTCTGGTGTTCCTGAATAGGTCAGGTTGATTTGCACTAAGTTGATGGACTTCAAGAATGCCTATCTTCCTGTTAGGTATCTTAGAGTTCCCTTTATTTCTTCCAATCTAGGAAGATCTAATTATGCTACCTTGGTTGATAGGATAACTGCCAGGACAAAGAGCTGGGAAGCCAAATATCTGTCTTTTGCTGGTAGGCTTCAACTGCTTCACTATGTGGCTAGGGTATTCAAAACTACTGGGTTGGTATGTTCATTCTCCCTGAAAAAGTCATGCAAGACATAGATAGCATTATGAGAAACTATCTTTCGTCTAGCCATCCCAACAATCATGCCTGCTCTAATGTTAAATGGTCTTAGGTTTGTTCTCTAAAAGAGAGCGGGGGTTTAGGCCTAAGGGACATTGTCACTTGGAATTATGTTGGCTGCTAAATATCTATGGTCCCTCATAACTAACCCTGCAAGTTCTATTTAGAGTAAATGGTGCTACAAGCACCTGATTAAGGAAGGAACTGTCTTTACTGTCAAATCCCCTCATAACTGCTCTTGGATCTGGAGAAAGCTCCTAAAAGCTAGAGACTAGTTCACTGAGTTTGTGTCAGATCAAAATTGGTAATGGAATCTCTACCTCCTTTTGGGGTGACCTTTGACATCAACTTGGTGTTTTGTTCTACAAATTTTATAAATATGTGATTTTTGATACTGGTTGGGATCTTGATACTAAAGTTAGTAGGGTTATTGATACTGTAATGTGGTCTTGGCCTCTTACCAATACTATTGAGTTAGGGCCTGACAGATGGTTATGGAAGCCTGCGTTAGATGGTGTTTTTCTATTGATTATGCTTGCTAGTCTTGAAAGCATCATAGTGGTAAGGTGTTATGTGGTATATTATCTGGTTCAACTATAACATCCCCAAACATAGCTTCGTTAATTGGCTTGCTTGTAGGAACAAGCTCTCTACTAAGGACAAGCTTGCTGAATGGGGCATTAATGTGAAATTTGACTGTGTTTTGTGTATAAACAGGTTGGAGTCTAAGGACCACCTGTTCTTGGATTCTTCTTTTGTTCAAGATATTTGGACTGTTATCATTCAATTATGTGATCTCCAAAGCTTTTGCTTAAGTTGGGATCACATAATTGAGTGGCTAGCCTAGGTTACTAGTAAGAAGGATCTTAGGTCCTTAATCCTTAAGCTTGCTTTTAATTATTTTGTGTATGATTTATGGATGTAGAGAAATTATAGGATCTTTGAGGGTAAAACTAGGGATCATAATACCCTTAGAAATATGATTGTTAATATTGTGAGGGATAGGACTTGGGGTTTTAGAGATATCCCTTGGTCCTATACTAATTCAATGTTTGTGCATATGTGAAACTTACCTCCTCATATTTTGGAGAAGCCTTCTTGATTTTGGGTTTGGGTTTGGTCTGTTGTTTTCGGGGTATGCCATTGTGCTTTTGTAGCCCTTGTTTCCTTTAATACATTTTGCTTTATAATATATATATATATATATATATATATATATATATATAACAACTAACAAAGAAACATGTATTCTCAAGTTAAAAAATCAAAAACCTCCCAAGGTGAAAGTATATCATTCATCGTCTTATATCAACAACTATTTGTAGTGTCTCATTCAACAATGTAGTCCTGTAATTTTTTAAACATGAAAAGATCATCCTAAGAAAAATTAACCCTCAGGCTCTTACATCGTTTAACTCTGTGTGAGAAAACGAGCGTAGGTATGTATACATATGTAAATACATGCATTACATATAATCAAGTGCAGTAATGGCACATAATTAATTATCTACCATTATAAGCACATTTATCACTTGAAATCAATGTCAATGACTTGCATTCCAATTGTAGTCATTGTTTGGTATATTGGGTAAATGAGTTTAGTATCTCCATATTGGAATGGGGTTTGGGATTAGAATGAGAGAGTTTAAGCCTAGAACTTCACTACAGGCTGGACTTACCCATAGCGAAATTCTTAACCCTTCCATCACGTGACATGAAATGCAGAGTGTATTACTTTGGCTAAGGATTTAGACTACAAGCCTATTCTCTTTCCTTTTTAGCTACAAAGTGTGGACTAAAGAAAGCATGGAGAAAAATTGAGCAGAAACTATGAAAGTCTTTTGCTCTAATTATTTAATTAGGAAAAAAGACAATGAACAATGGCTCTGTATCATTAAAATGTTAAAGCCCGAAACAATTTTAAGAATTGGGTTTGTCCCAAAAAACTCTAATCCTTCTCATGGCTACTAATTGAAGAATTTAAAACAAATAAGAACTAGTAAAAGGGAAAACTCAAAGGTTGAAATGAAGAATGTAGTTTTGATTGCTTGAAATGCTGGGGTTACAAGTGAGATTTTGACTTTGGATTAGGAGAGTAAAATAGATAAGAAATGTGCATTTGGAGAGGAAGGAGATGATTATTAAAGAGTAGTTGAGCTAGGCTTGGATTTTTCCTTACATGGAAGCTTTTACATGAAGCTTCAATGGAGATTTTTGTTTGTGTCTAGATTGAATTGCTTCGACAATTCCCTCTCCCATTTTTATAGACATTTCTTGAAAAAATTTGGCACCAGAACACTCTGCATGGTCAATCATTGATGACTTCTTTTCTGACTGAGGTGTTGATGGTTCGCATGTGTGAGCGTGAAGATTAGATGAAGTATTGTGGTGCTTGTTGCTTTCTCCACTTAGGCGATAGACTCTCCATTCACAGATGATTCATTTTTCGTGGGGCAAATCATCCTCTATTGTAGCCTTAAATACGACCCATTTCCTTCTACCTAGCCAATGGGATTGCTCATCTTGTGCCTCATGTCTCTGCTCTTGATCATTGAATGCGTGTATGAGGTTTATGCAAATTAACTCTGTACTTTTTATGACTTAATACATATCAATTTGCCTTTGATTGTTATTACTTGACTAATTTCGGGCGTAAGGAAGAGTTGTATTCAATGAGCTTACCCTTTTTTAGTAGGTTGCATGTTTGGGCTACGCGCATTGATTTGAGCTCCCGTTTTTTAATCGTGGGTATTTGCTTTAGAGCTCATCCTCTGTTGACTTTAAACTGTGGCCATTGGGTTGTACATGTACTAGATCGGTGCATATGACATATCTTTCATCCTAGGCTTATCGCAGCCGGTATAAAAATATTCCTTTGGGGCTTGGTTAATTTTTTAGGCACTAACATTAGCTCCCATCAATCACATGGATTGCTTTCTCTAAAATAAGTCACGTTGTCAAATCCTGGCTAAAAATTCAAATAAATGTTTGTTTCCCATGCTAGAGCAATGATATTGCACGTGTTTTACTTTGGGGGGATGCATTGTGGTTGTCGCGACTATTTTTGTGGGTTATGCTTGGGCTTTGTTATTGCTTCTTTTCTTGTATATGTATGGTGTTACGTGCATGACATATTTGTATCTTTTTTAGAAAAGTTGCGTGGTCTTGATTATGTAACATGATTGAATCTCTTTTTATTCCAAATTTAGGTATTTTAGAATTGGCTATGATTTTTTTAGTGATGTCCTTTTAGTCACTAGCTAGATTTTGCATTTAGAATCAAGTTTTGACTTCTAATTTTGCCCGTGTCTTTGGCGTTTGAGAACTGAACATGAATTTTGCATATGGTTACCTTTTAGGTTCATGTATTGTTATCCTTTTAGTTATTTAGGTGGATAATCTCCCTTGCTTGGTTTTGAATGTATGGAAAGATTGCATACTTTGGTTGAACACGTGGCATGGTTGTATAATGTTTTCCTGGCATAATTGTGCTCATTTTTTCTTCTCTTGGATCTAGGAATTTATTGTTGGAGTAGAGTCTTGTATCTATGGTTTGGTTCAAGTTTTATTCAAGAGTCTTTATTTGATTCAAGGCTCTGTATTTCTTTTGTTTATCAGTTTTGAGTTTGCATTTAAAGCATGATGAAAAGAAACATAACATGTCATGACTTTATCAAAGTTTTCATTTGTTTCACAACATTGCATGGCAGGATTGCATGTAGTGTGGCGTGATTATGTGTAATGGTACCACGCATATTTGACAATTGCATGTAAAATGGATGGTGTTGAGTCATATACTTGTAGGTAGAGCAATATTAAATTAGAAACTTATGCATGACATGGAATAAGGATGCAAGCTCATTACGTGGCATGGCACGACATTAGCAATGCGTGTCGTGGCATGAAATTTTTGGGCATTGCACGATGTTGCATGATATTAGAAGCATCGCATAGAATGGAGAATATTTCTTTAACAAAGACTTAGAAGGGACAAATTAGGCTTTCGTCACATGGAGTGACATAAGAACTTGACTACTGACTATTTATATTACGTGACATGACTTAGAGTTAAACCACAAACAGATTCTATGGCATGACAAAGTTTGGAGTTAGGATACACACTCACTAATAGACATGGTATGACTTGAATTTGGACTATAGAACGGTTATATAACGTGACATGACTTGGCTTGAAGTTAGACATAGACTTGGCATGGGTTGGACGGTATGACATTGCTTGGAGTTGGACTCCAAATTCAGATTGATTGTATGGAATGGCTTAGAGTCAGGGTATGTACCAATTTGCATGAGCGTGAGTGCTTCATAACATTAGGACAAGCGTGCTATAACACGAGTGTTTTAGAAGGGGATGAATTTGGCAATAGCGATACAAAAAGGTTTGGCGTGAGTAATGCGTTGTGACTGTGAATCTAGAAAGTGTCTTTATGGGCGTGACATAAAATAACCTTAGGTATAAGATCTAGGACCTAAAGTGAGTGATAAGTCTAGGATTTAGATGCCACTAGAAAATATCTTGATAAGTCTGAAATATCTATGAAGAACCAAAAAGAAAACTTTCACAAATAAATTATATTGATCAAAGTTGTTCAATACATTGTGAAACCATGCTCAAATAAAAAACAAGAAACCTAGAGAGTTATAAATTGTTCAAAGAACCTAGACTAAATTTAAAACATAAAAAATATTATTTACAACAAATAAAGAACTTGTAATCTACCCAAAAGACTCTTACTGGCTATCAAATATTATTTTCAACAAGTAAGGAACTTGTAATCTACCCAAAAGAGTTTTATTGGCTGCCAAATACTATTTGAAACAAATAAGAAACTTGGAATCTGCCCAAAAGACTGTTACTTGTTGTCCACTTCTAGGTTAGGATTATCAAATTGTCTTGCTTCCTTGTCATCATTTAAAATGTCAAGTCATGCTCCATTTGGACTGTCATGTTGGACTCCACGTCATGCTCCATGTAGATCACAAAGTTGCAAGTATAACTTCTTCTTTTCCAAACTTAGACATCTCCACACTTGTTTGGGCATCCACTTGCTTCGCTAGCTCATTGAGTGTTTTAGCCATCCGCTTTGCTCTAGTTCTTATGATTAGGTCGCGTGGTACTTGAAGTTGATCCATCATTTGAGTTTGTGCAACCAGATCCTTATCATTCCCTCCCTCTTGAAAAGGATTTATCTTCAAATCATCACCTACATCAAACTGGGACAAGTCAGTCACATTAAATGTAGCACTGACATTGTACTCACTAGGAAGATCTCTCTTTTCTCATATGCCATACCCAATCTTCGGGTTCAAAGATAATATTTTTCTTTCCTTTGTTTGCTCGCTTAGCATAATGCTCTGTTCTCTTTTCAATGTTGAGTCGTGTCTTCTCATGGATATTCCTCACAAATTCAGCTTTCTTTTATCATTAAAGTTAACATATTCTTTCAAAGGTAAAGGAAGCAAATCCAAAGAAGTTAGTGGATTAAAATCATATATAACTTCAAATGATGAAAATTGTGTTGCCGAATGTACATGCCTATTGTATGCAAACTCTCATGTGGTAAACACTCATCCCATGCCTTCATTTCTTTTGGATGATAGCTCATAACAAAGTGGACAAAATTTTATTTACTAACTTAGTTTGACGATCGATTTGAGGGTTATAAGTGGTCGAAAATAAGATTTTGGTTCCTAGTTCACCCCACAATGTCTTCCAAAAGTAGCTTAAGAACTTAGAATCACTATCTGAAACTATGGTTTTAGGCATGCCATGCAACCTAACTATTTCCCTAAAGAACAAATCAACTATATGAGTCACATCATTGGTTTTGTTACACGGAATGAAGTGTTCCATCTTAGAAAATCTATCCACCACCATAAAAATAAAATCTTATCCTTTCTTAGTTCTAGGTAACCCTAACAAAAAATTCATCGAAATATCAACCAAATGTTACCTACATATCCCCAATGGCGTGTACAATCCATAGGATTTAATCTTTGACTTACCTTGTTTACACTTCACACACCTTTCATAAATTCTTTCTACATCTTGTCTCGCATGTGGTCAAAAGAAGTGCTTATGAAAAATGTTTAGTGTTTTAACTATATCAAAGTGCCCAATCAAACCACCCCCATATTTCCCTAACTAGTAACTCTCTCAATGAACTTTTAGGCACACAAAGTTTATTTTCCCTAAACAAGTAACCATCATGCTTATAGAATTTATCAAAAGCAACATTTTCGCATGCCTTAAACGCATTGGCAAAATCATGATTATTAACATACAATTCTTTAATGCGTTCAAAACCAAGTAACTTTGCATCTAGGGTAGAAAGTAGGGTATACCTTCTTGATAGAGCATCAACCATAATGTTCTATTTCCCTTACTTATACTTGATTACATATGGAAATGTCTCTATGAATTTCACCCACTTGGCATGTCATGTATTGAGATTATGTTGTCCCTTAAAGTGCCTCAAGGATTCATGATCCATGTGAATCATAAATTCTTTAGTCCACAGGTAGTGTTGCCATGTTTCCAAAGCTCTCACCAAAGCATACATCTCTTTATCATATGTTAGGTAGTTCAAAACATCCCTTATTGAATTTCTCACTAAAGTAGGCAATTGGTCGGCCCTCTTGCATTAGGACAACTGCCATACCTAAACCTCAAGCATCACACTCAATTTCTAAGGTTTTAGCAAAGTTAGGTATAACACGCAAATGTGCATTGGTTAGTTTTTCCTTGATAAAATTGAATGTCTTTTCTTGTTAACTACCCCACTTAAATCCTATATTCTTTTTAATGATTTCGGTTAAGGGCGTAGCTATGGTGCTAAAAATTTTCACAAATATTCTATAAAAGCTAGCTAATCCATGAAAGCTCCTAACCTCCCAAACACTTCTGGGTATTAACCAATCCCTAATTGCTTTATTTTTTTCTTCGTCTACCTCAATTCCATTAGCACTAACAATAAGCCCTAGAAACACCAATTTATCCGTGCAAAATGTACATTTCTTGAGGTTAGCAAACAATTTTTCTTTTCTCAAAACTTCAAGATCGAACTTTAAGTGTATTACATGCTCATCCAAATCTTTTCTGTAAATCAATATGTCATCAAAATAAACAACCACAAATTTTCCAATGAAAGCACGTAAAACATGGTTCATTAATCTCATGAAAAGTGATATGTGCATTAGTCAATCTAAAAGGCATTACTAACCACTCATATAAACCATATTTTGTTTTGAAAGCCGTTTTTCATTTATCACCTTCTTTGATCCTAATTTGATGATATCCACTTTAAGATCAATTTTAGTAAACACACAAGAACCGTGCAAGTTTCTCCTATATAAGGCTCTTTTAAAGATACTATAGATGTGGCTTTAGGTTTCTAAAATGACATGGCTTTGTGATTGCATAATGAAGATAAAATTTTATATAATTAATTAGCGACATAAAATAGTCAACCATAGAAGCAGGTTATTAGGTTTATTTATATGTAATTTTTAATTTTAATAATCTTGCTAGATATTTAATTAGTGATCAACCAAATTGTGAGATTATTCAAATTTAAATAAAATTTTATTAACCTAAATAAATTATTATTGAGCATGCTTGACTGATTAGAATAGATTAATAAAGATTAGGTTGACTAATTACCTAATGGCTCTTAGTAACTCACAGTAATAAAAACTAAAGTTTGGAAAATCAAATGGGAGCGTGATTCTCAATCGAAACCTCAAAACTCACGGTCTCCATTATTAGATGATAATAAGGTGTTAGGTTACGTCGTCTTCAATTTTAGAAGCTCCCTAAAGGAGTGTATCCGAAACATCGAATATTACAAGTATGATCTTTGTGATGATTACTTTGATAAGTGAATAACTGAGAAAACTTGCCTAAGCAGGAGTTTTACACTTGTCATGAGCCTGACGGTGAAATAATGGTATACACTTAACTCGTTTCTATAGTATTTCATATAAGCAATTTTATTACTTATCTTGAGATGAAGCTTAACTTTAGTTAATCACTAGGTATTAATACCATATTAGTAGGATTACTAGGTATCAATATCAGTTTAGTAATTAATTAGATTGGACATATCTAACTTTTAAATGTGTGTTCTTCCTAAGCATGTGTATGTTTATAAGAGTTGCGATATCATTGCGCACAATTGCATGTTTATTTTTGAGTTTTTATTTTCATGTCATCATATATGCTAAACTTAGAATGTGCAATGTGCAAGTAATAATTAAGATTTTTTTAATTATTTTTCAGTATTTAGAATGTCATCCACGAGTTCAGTAGCATCTATTCTAAAAGAAAATAAACTTGATAACATTAACTTATCTGTTGAGGAATTAAGTTTTTCCTTACGGAGCCTTGTCTTCTAGTTCCCAATCCAAAGTCCTCAAAGGAGGAGACATAAGCAGATTCTACGTGGAATAAAAATGATGAGTTGACACATTGCTACATGTTGGGCTCTATGACCTATGTGTTGTAGTAGCAACACCAAGCCATGTTCACGCTAGGAAATGTTGGAAACCAAGGGCAGCCAATTAAGTTGGAAGCCATGAAGGCTCTCATGAATGCTAAGATCAAGCGTGGAACTCTTATTAGAGATCATTTGCTGAAAGTGATTGGTTACTTTAACGAGATGGAGATCTTAGGGGCTGAAATGGATTAAGGGACCCATATCAATATGGTATTGGAATCTCTATCAGACTCATTTAACTAGTTCAAGGTTAGTTAATAAGTATGAGTCGACTTTGACTGAGTTGATGAGGTAACTCCATATGACAAAGAATATATTAAAGGTCCCACCTAGCGTGACTGTATTAGACTGTCATTATGTATTGAACATACAAATAAACTTGATTTTGTTGCCAGAAACTTGGAAGGCTATCATTTTAATTTTTTATTATTTTAACTATTACAAAGAATAGAAGTTTCATCTGTTCTGGTACATTGATGGTTTATACTTCGTTAGTCTTAAAAAGTTGATATTGCATGATAGTGAAGTAAATAACAGTCTGTATAGAATGTAAGATGACTAAGAGGCCATTCAAGGAAAAATGACGTAGAGCTTCAGAGCCGTTGAAGTTAGTGCACACTAATTTTTATGGACCCATGAATGCCCAAGCTAAAGATGGCTATAAGTATTTCATGACTTTCACATAGGGATATAGTTGGTTTGGTTCAGCAAAATTGGAAAATTTTTCAAAACCAAGCCATAAAATACAATTTTACATATTGAAACCAAACTGAACCACCATTAGTGTATGAATTGAGCTGGACCGAGCCATGGAAAACGGTTCGGTTCAATTTGTTTGTGGTTTGACCTTAACTACAAGAAAAAAAAATCTTTTCCTCTTGCATTTCCTAGCTACCAAATAGTGAAGTAAATTAGAAGAAATAAAATAACATGGGGGGAGCCAGAGTAGAGAAATGTATGAATTGAAAAAAGGGGGAACCACATCTATTAGTACTAAATGTAAGCAGCTCAAAAGGGGAAAACAGAAAAAATTATGAATAAAAACTAAAAAAATCTCAGATTGAAACTTAAAAAAAATGGAAATACTAAATGCCTTCCACAAAAAATGACATATCCACCTTCAATAAACCCAAAAGAAATTAAAATAAAAAGAAAAAGGGAAATATAATAAATGGGCATTGATAATACTCCAAGCTTCTAGAGAGAGAGAGATATAACCTCCGACGAGAAGAAATGGTTGAAGGAGAAGAAGTTGAGATGGCCACCTCTGCGAGAAGAAATAGCTTAAGCCTGAAGAAGATGTACCCGAGAAGGGTAGAAGGCAGAGCCATAAAGCCTCTACGAAGACAGTGGAGGAACTATGATGATGATATTGACATCATGGGGAGGATTTAGGAAGGAGACGAGTTAGGATCGGCGACGGTGACATATCAATGAAGATGATGGATCTACAAGGGATCTACGTTAAGCTGTGACTACGATGAGGGCATTTAGAGAGAGAGAGAGAGAGAGAGAGAGAGAGAGAGAGAAGCGATGAATGGGAATGAGAGGTAGGTTCTGAGAAAATGAACTTTTATATGAGGAGTTCATTAGGGTTTGGTTAGGTTCGACTTGGTTTGAGAGCAAAAACCATAAATTGAACTGAACTACATTTTTACAAGAAATGTAAATCAAACCAAGCCATTTAAAACTATCATACTGATCAAGTTGCTTCAGTGCAGTTGGGGTTTTATCGGTTTGGTCAGCTTTTCTTATATCCCTACTTTCACGGATAATTACTCTAGGTACGACCACATCTATTTTATGCATAGAAAATTTGAAACCTTTGAGCAATTCAAAGGGTTTAGAGTGGAAGTCAAGAATGTTTTAGATAGATAGATTAAATTTCTTTGATGAGGTCGAGGAGGAGGAGATCTCTCTATGACATTCATGCCTATTTAATCTAGAATAAGATTTCATCCCAGCTCACTGCACCGGGACTTCCCAGTAAAATGGTGTAGGTGAAAGGAGAATAAGAACTTTCTCGATCATGGTGAGACCTCTTCCTATTTCCTTTTTAGGATATGCCTTACAAACCATCACATACATTCTTAATCTAGTATCTTCTAAAGAAGTACCCCAAGACTTTACTAGAGTTATAGAATGGATTCAAACCTAGTTTATATCATATCCTTATTTGGGGATGTTCAGCACACGTTTTCAAGGAGAATGTTGGTAAGTTGAAACCTAGATAAAATTATATATTTTTTGTTGGCTATGCTTAAGGAATAAGAGGATTCATGTTTTATACTACTAAGGAGCATAAAGTATTTGTTAGCAGAAATGGTGTCTTCTTGGAATATAACCATATTACAAACTTCAGGTCTAGGATCAACATTATTCTAAAAGAGTTAGATGATTTTGACACTGGCCTACAAGATCAATCAGAAGAGGTTAAGAAGGTTATGGTGAAAGAAGTTAATAGAGAGAGCGGAAATGAGGTACCTCCTAGTACTATACATCCACGTCGTAGTGGGAGGGAATCACACCCACCTATGAGGTGCATGTTCTTGGTGGAGACTTTCGAGTATGTCTTAGAGCAACATGACTCAGACCAAACCCTGAAACTACAATGAAACTTTGAAAGATGCTGATGCAAATAATTGACATAAAGAGATGGAATCTGAGATGGATTCAATGTACTCTGCTGGAGTATGATAACTTATACAAGGACCTGAAATGGTGAAACCCTTTGGGTACAAGTGGATTTATAAATAGAAGTAAGGCATAGTTTGGAAGGTGGAAACCTTCAAAGATAGGCTCGTTGCTAAATGGTATAATCAAAAAGACGGAATCGATTATGAGGGAAATTTTTTGCCAGTAGAAATGCTTAAGTCTATAAGGATATTATTGTTTGTTATGACTCATCTCGATTTCGAGATTTGGAAAATGGATGCCAAGGCTGTGTTTCTTAATGGTAATCTTGAAGAGAATATATTTATGTTATAGCCTAGGGGTTTTATCTTTAAAGGCTAGGAGTACACAATTTACAAGTTAAATAGGTCTATTTAAGGACTTAAGCAAGATTGAGATTATGGAACATCAAATTTGATCAAGGAATCATGTTTTTTTGGTTTTGATCAAAATCTTGAATCATGAGTGTACAAGAGAAAAGAAGGAAACATAATAGTTTTCTTGGTTCTTTATGTAGATGACATTCTCCTCATCAGGAATGATGTAGGATTAATGTTAAACGTAAAATCGAATAAGTTTGATATGAAGGGCTTGGGAGAGGCAACATATATTTTTTGAATTAAGGTTATTCATGCTCGAGAATCTAAAAGAATATGCTTATCCTAACTACATATATAGATAAGATTCTAAAGGGGTTCGTAGTGCATGATTACAAGAAAGGCCAGCTGGCTTTCAGGTATAAAATTCATCTATCCAAGGATCAGTGTCCTAAGACACGAGACGAGATAAATACCATGAAAAAGTTTCATGTATGCAATGTTGTGTACCAGATTAGATACATGGTTCATAGTAAGCATCGTCAGCATATATTAATTGAATCTTGGGAGAGAATTGGGTAGTTATGAAGCATATACTCAAGTATCTTAGAAGAACGAGGAATTATATGTTTGTCTACCATAGTGAGAGACTCATATCAATTGGGTAGAAAGAGACTTTGGGTTGTCTACCTTAGACAATGTGTTTACTCTAAGAGGAGGAGTGCAAAAGAGAACTTTATTGTGGATTGAACCATGAAAGCTGAATATGTAATTGCTTCGGAAGCTGTTTAACTATGAAAGCTTCTAGGAGAGTTAAAGATTGACACGATTGGCAGAATCCCTATCACAAACATATTGAGCAGAAGTATAATCTCATTAGGGCGATCATACACAAAGGTGATATAGTTGTCTCTAGGATAACTTCATCGGAGAACCTACCAGACTCATTTATGAAAACTTTAGCCCCAAATGTATTTGGGTCACAAGTGGAGAACATGGAAGTTAAACTAATTGTAGACGTGCTTTAGGAAAAGTGGGAGAATGTTAGGATTGTGCCTTAAAAGCACTAGAATTCTATTGTTTTTATCTAGATACTTATTTCTAATTAAAAATAAATGATATTCTTATATTATGTGTAATACATTCTTGTAAGTGTCCACAAACATAATAGTACTCAGTTTATGAGTCATTTGAAGTTTAGCTCATAGAATAATGTATTTAACCAATAGTTCTTTATGACGTGAAGAACTTTCATTAATCACAGTTTAGTGAAGTTGTGCGCTATACTAAGATAGACTGTAGTACATTAACTCTATAATGTAGATGACTTACCTTAGTCGCTAGGTGTAGTACATGGTTAATGTACTAGTATATTAGGAATGTATTGAATGGACTAATGGGTTTGAATTTAAGTAAAAGCAATATCTTCAAATAATCATAGGTCATTGCTATTATATTATAATGACTCTTAATCTTAAGAGAGTTATAAACTCATTATAATGGTTAAGTTGTTTGATTTCCTATGATTGGGATTCTATAAGTCAACATATTTGTAGGTTGGATGACTAAGTTGTTAAATAATAAAGATGCATACATTCTCAATAGTAGAGTCTATAGACACTTTTAAGTAAGTGACATAATATTCCTTAATAGAATGTGTTTATGTGTTCATAGTAAACTAGGAGATTAATATCATTAATAGACTATAAGAGAAATGGACTATAAGAGATTTAATAATTCTACTTGATGTATCAAGTATGATAACTATCATGGTTGATCAATAGAACGAGATTTAAAACTTAAAGAGTAAGAAGTGTATATATGGTGCTATATTATAGGGGGCAACACATAATGAATAATAGGTCGGATATAATTACATCGAGTAATATAAAATACGAATGGAGTTCAATTATAATTATTAATTCTTTAGCTACGAAATTTTTTATTCTTATGGTCTCCGCGCTAGCCTATGAGTTATAAGTATTGTCGTAACAATAATAAATAGGCAAGGCATTGATAGTTAGTAGTCAACCAAGTCAATCCTATTTTAATGATGAAAATTATTAATTAAAATTAATTTTGTTAGTTTCGATTAAGTATTAATTTTAGCTAATTCTGACCGTTGGGTTTCACTATAAATAGGAGAGTTCTCTCAAGATTAGGTCTAAACCTATTTTTAATCTTATGGTATTCGAGCTAGCCTATGGGTTATAAGTATTATCGTAACAATAATAAATGGGTAAGGCATGAATATTTAGTAGTCAACCAAGTCAGTCCTATTTTAGTAATCATCATAGAGTGTTTCTTTAAATGAGTTTGAGTTACTATTTTATTCTTTATGTTCTCAATCATCATATTCTTCCTCTCGTTCTACTAATCAACAGTCATGTTCTTTTCCAATACCAACTTTTCTGGTTAGTTAATGTCTAGTGGTACAAGCATATCAGCTAACATTTTACCTGCATGTGGAACATTACCAATATCATCTTACTTTATTTCTCAATCATCATACACACATGGTAGTATCTGTGAGTATAATCTTACTTTTGTTTTCTTTGAAAATTTGGTATTAAAATTTTCAAGTGGGGGAATCAAGCATTGCTTTCTATTGATTGGTGCAATCTCAATGACAACTACTTCTGAAGTACTAGAAAGAGTCTTAACATCATTATTTGACTCATAGACAAACAACCCACATCCATACTTGATTATAAATCACCCTATCTTTACTGTCGTAGATCAAATTATTTGTTATTAAAAACCTTCCGTTGCTCATGTTTTCCTCACCTTTATCAATCACTAAACTTTCAATCTCACACAACAAAGTGTATCATTTTGTGATATAGTAATCATCATAGAGTGTTTCTTTAAATGAGTTTGAGTTACTATTTTATTCTTTATGTTCTCAATCATCATATTCTTCCTCTTGTTCTACTAATCAACAGTCATGTTCTTTTCCAATACCAACTTTTCTGGTTAGTTAATGTCTAGTGGTACAAGCACATCAACTAACATTTTACCTACATGTGGAACATCACCAATATCATCATAATTCAATCACTATTTATCAAAATACCTTACTCACTTCCTCTTCATCCCAATCGAAATCACACTCATCAAATAGTACCTATGCTAATCCTTCTATGTTTGTGCCGTTTGTTGATAGTTCAATATCAAACTCATAGTGATGAGTTAAATATCTCTAGTAGTATGCATATTAGAAGAATTATACAAAGTATCATATAAACTAGAACCTGAATCAAAGAGTATTAGATATAATGTCCACCGCAGAATGCAAATCAGCTATAGATTCACGTGAAGCAGGATGCTCAGGATGCAAGACAAGAACATAATTTATATCGGAAGCAATAAGATTTCCAGTATATATAGATGGAAAAGCTTGTTGCAGAGAGAGACAGAGGGAGATTGCAGAGAGAGACAGAGGGAAAGAGAGAGGCGAGAATCGAGTATGCACCTGGAGCTCGCGGTGGGGGAGCTCGCGGTGAGGGAGCTCGCGGTGAGGGAGCTCGCGGTGAGGGAGCTCGCGGTGAGGGAGCTTGCGGTGGAGCAACTGGTGGTGGGGGAGCTGGTGGTGGAGGTTCGCGTCACCTGTTGCAGAGGGAGAGAGAAGGAGATCGTGTGGGTTTAAGCGAAAGGGAAAATTAGGGATTTAAAGATTATTTAGTGGCAGTTTTGAAACTGCCGCTAAACGTAAAACATTTGGCTGCAGCTTTTTAAAACCGCCGCCAAAAGTTTTGCCGGTTCGCAAAATCGTTAGAGAAAACCATATTTCTTGTAGTGCAAATTGCTACATTTTATGGTTGGTTTCTTAACAATTCGGATTCCATTAAAATTTATGCTTCTTCTTCAAGAGTTGGGTGATGGTTGTTATGATGGCTGCTAATCTGGGAACAAAACATTGTATATAATAGAGTTTTCCTACGAAACTCTTCAGTTCTTTTTTACTCTTAAGGGGCCCAGCAGTGGTTATGGTCCTTATTTTCTATGGGTCTACGTCTACTTCTATTCATTTCTGGTGCATGAGAAAACCCAAGAAACTTCCGAACGATGCACCAAAAGCACGCTTACTTGGTTTTATCTTGAGGTTGTGGAGCCTACATTGTTTGAAAACCTTTTCCAACACGAAGCAGTGATCCAGACGCTCTTTTGACTTCACAACTAAGTCTATCCTCAAACTCTTTTCCCATCAGGTTATGAAATATCGCAGTCATGGCTCGCTGTACAAGCCCCTGTGTTTTTCCGCCCAAACGGATTACTATATAAAAGAAATTCTTGAGTGGTGTTCAAGAACACTATCTTTTCTGCGTCTTTGTGAGCCATCTTGATCCGATAATATTCGCTAAATCCATCCATGAAGGAAAGCACGCCATGACTGGCCTGCTATTACATCGATCATAATGTTTATATCTATGTTTGGGATATGAAACTCGTCTTTCATGCATGCTCGATTTAGATCTTTATGTTCGATGCAAATCCTTATTTTTCCATTCTTCTTTTAGCAGATCGTGAAAAAGATATGTCGTATGATTTACTACTCACTACTATCACTAGATTGGCATTAATTGAGGATCACGACTCGATGTACATGAGATAATTATGTTCAATCTGAATCGTTCATTATGAAAATGTGCGACGCAAACTTATCTTAACAAAATGATAAAAAACAAAAAAAATAAAAAATAAAAATAAAGAAGTGTCTTTTTAAATCGTCATTTATGTCTAGATAACCTTAACCGTCCATGTCATCGTAGACGATGAGGATAACATGATCACATATTCTTCTTAGATCTAATTAAGAGTGTTCACGGTTCGATTCGACAATAAAATCGAATCGAACCGATTACATCAAAAGAATCGAGTCCAACCGTGACTGTGATATTTCTTACAAAACAACCACGTGGGAAAGTTGGGACCCATATCTTTTTCTTTCCTCTAAAGCATCAAGCAAAATTTCTAAGCCAAAACTCTGTCTTGCGCGCGTAAGCAATGGGAGGCCAAGAGGCACATAGCAAGTCTTCTTCTCCTTCTTCATCGTCTTCTTCTTGCTTTTCCAATTTCTGGTCCTCAGCTCTGAGAAGTAAGCCTCTAAATTTTCAGTCGGATGCATCCGTGCGTACGAACTCTGGCCAAGGCCTTGTCCGGAGACTCGGCGTTTTCGATCTCATCCTTCTCGGCATCGGTGCTTCTATTGGAGCTGGTATCTTCGTCGTGACCGGAACCGTTGCTCGGGACGCTGGTCCTGGTTAGTTGTGAGCTTTTATCGTTGATCCAAATGCTTCAATTCTGTAAAATATAATGGAAAAGTATGCAATTTTATTGCTTCATACTGTTTTCTTGCATAGGGAGTTACCGGAAAATTGAATAATTTGAAGCTTAAAAAATTGTTTGAATCCTTCCTCGACATCTAACTCGAGCTTTACATGGGATATTTGAATAAACTTTTAATTGGTTTTTTAACAAGGATTTAGTAGATGACCTTTTTATCTTAATTTTGGTCGGTCAGCAGATTGTATCGCCTATTTATAAATTGAAAATGAGAATTTATTCTCTTACTTAATATTCTTGAACCAAGAAGTGGAGAAATCCTTCATTTTCTCGTTTACCACATTGACTGTGTTCTTTTTTGGATGGATTATGATGCTTGACATTTTCACCTCTGTTGTTCTTTTTCCGATTTTGCGCTGCTAATTGTTCCTTCATGGTCTGTTGCAGCTAGATTTGTTTATTGGTTCAGAATATCCATATTTGATGGGATTTGCGTATTTTTCTGTGCTGGTGCTTTTGCAGCTTTTTCATTCTTTATATTTTGGTGCAGGTGTCACCATTAGTTTCATTCTAGCTGGAGCTTCATGCGTGTTAAATGCCCTTTGCTATGCTGAGCTAGCTTCTCGTTTCCCTGCTGTTGTCGGTGGAGCATACATGTATACATACACAGCTTTCAATGAACTCACCGCTTTTCTTGTGTTTGCACAACTAATGCTCGATTATCATATTGGAGCAGCTAGCATAGCACGGAGTTTAGCAAGTTACATAGTTTCAATTCTAGAGCTCTTTCCGATTTTCAAAGATAATGTTCCGGGGTGGATTGGAAATGGTGAAGAGTTCTTTGGAGGGGCTCTGTCGATCAACATTTTAGCTCCAATTCTCCTAGCTCTACTGACTGTGATTCTTTGTTGGGGTGTTGGTGTATCCTCTGCAGTAAACTCGATAATGACATCAATGAAGGTGCTTATTGCGATTTCCTTTTTTCTGATCACCATCCAGGATTAAATTTAAAGTGTAGATCCTTAAGGGTAAACAGAAGACAGTAGATAACTCATTCTAACCTTACTGCAGATCGTCATTGTTCTTTTTGTCATCCTTGCTGGTTCTTTTGAAGTTGATGTTTCAAATTGGTCTCCTTTCGCCCCAAACGGTTTCAAAGAAATCTTGACTGGAGCCACTGTAGTATTTTTTGCATATGTAGGATTTGATGCTGTTGCTAATTCAGCAGAAGAGTCAAAAAGTCCACAGGTATGTGGATTGATTTGATGCCGTTGACATTTAAGCATCACGGTACTTGTGAATCCGTTATGTACAAACTAAAGTTTCCATATTCTGAAAAGTTTCCTTCCTGCTTATAAACTTTGAAACTGTCAGAGGGATTTGCCAATCGGCATCATGGGAAGCCTCCTTGTTTGTGTTGCACTGTATATTGGCGTCTGCTTAGTGATCACTGGAATGGTACCTTTTTATCTCCTTGGCGAAGATGCTCCCTTGGCAGAAGCTTTTACATCCAAAGGCTTGAAATATGTTTCTGTTTTAATCAGCATTGGTGCTGTAGCTGGACTTACTACAACTCTTCTAGTTGGTCTTTATGTTCAGGTGAATGACTGATCCAATTGATTTAATTGAGCCATCAGATTGTGAATTCTGTTCGAGGTAATAATAAGATGTGTCTCATGAGCAGTCTCGCTTATATCTCGGGCTTGGGAGGGATGGCTTGCTACCCAATATATTAGCTAAAGTGCACCCAAAACGCCACACACCTATTCATTCTCAGTTCTGGGTTGGTATTGTTGCTGGGATTATGGCTGGCCTATTTAATGTTCATGTGCTGTCTCACATTCTCTCTGTTGGCACTCTGGTACGCTATTTGAATTTCTTGTTTAAAGTTAGTTTTGAGTGTCACATGATGGTTGAGTATATTCCATTGTTGCTTGTTTCAGACTGGTTATTCTGTTGTATCGGCATGTGTTATTACTCTTCGCTGGAAAGATAAGTCAGACAATCAGGTGTCTGCATCAGCATGGCGGGAAGGAGTCATTTGTCTTGTAGCCGTCGCTTGCTGCGGTTTCGGTGCTGGGCTTTTCTACCGTTTTAATGCCTTCATCTTTTCGGTTATAGCTGCTGTTGTGGCAATACTTGCATCCTCCGCTCTCTACTGCCGTCATGTGAGTATTGCAATCCTTGTGCAGGATATTTCGCGACATCGCTATGTCTATGTAGAGGAAATGCAAATGCACATAAACACATCTGTAGTTATTCTTGTGCAAAAGGAAATAAGATGAAGGGCGGCGAGTTATGTTTGTAGCTTGAGACATGTCTCCCGATAATTAGCTGTTTACTTTTCCCTGCATTCTTCTTGGCATGACAAATTTCACCATTTCACCTCAGTTAGCATCAACAATTACCACATAGAAGATGGATCACAAATGTTTATGGTAAAGTTAGTTATATTAATATATTTACTTTGGCGTGGTTTAAGTTGAAAGATTGGCAACTCTGTGAATATTTTTTAGTTCTCCTTGAGGACAGGTTCTTGAAGCTACATTTAGGCATTTTTCGCAACCATTCAAGATTTTGTCCTTATGCACAAGCTTAGTTGAATATTAGTTATTGTAGGAGGAAAAATGACTTGTATTGCGTCTTCTGCTATGTGCCACAGAGGGTGTAATCTGTCATTTGATTTGAATTTATTAAATCAATTTATTTAATAGTCAAGATCATCTCATTAACTCCCTTACAATTTTTTTTCAGGTGTATGCAGATCCTCCAGGGTTTTCTTGTCCTGGAGTTCCCATTGTGCCTACCGTTAGCATCTTCTTCAACATGTTCCTATTTGCTCAGGTATCCTTCACTCTTTTACCTGCTGATATTGATGAATGAGATGGAAATATTTTACTCCAATGCATTGGCTTAAAAAAGTGGTAACAACTTGCTCTTTTCTGCAGTTACACCAAGAAGCATGGGTGAGATTTGTCGTCCTCAGCATTATTACTATAGGTGTATATGCATTTTATGGGCAATATCACGCAGATCCAAATTCAGAAAACACTGTTATATATTATAGGGCACCCGAAGAAGAAGCTCGATAACCTTTTTTAGGAACCCTACATTTTATCAGAGTATACCTCTTGTAGCATTAGATGTACCTATGGGTCACAGGATTCACCATTAATTAACTTGTACCATAAACATGGGAAATTTGTACTATAAACATAAGACGGTGGAGACCATATATCGTCCTTCCACATGGTGATGTTCAATCATGTTAATCCATATTAAATATTATCAGGCTGTACATTCACTTGGATGATTACCTTGTACACGATTATCTAATTTGCCCATTTGTATTGTATCTGATGGATTCAAATCAGAGGTACTTTCGATTAGATTTGGGATTAGAACTGTTTATATATGTACTTCTGTTGTACATTTGTTGTATAAGATAGACTCATAGTTTGACACTTCCATTGTGTTTTGCAATCTACTCTTTCTTCAAAATTAATATAACTATAGTGATAGCTGATAATGGTTCATCTGGTCTCAACTTTTGAATATCCGTCAAGGATGGAAATTAAAGAATCTGATGGCCATGGATCTGTCTGTCTGTGAAACAGGAAGTTCTGAGTGAAACAGGAAATTCTGCACAATACACACAATACCCTCAAGAGATTTATATGTGATATCTATCTACTATGCCATTGTGCAAATCTTGTCTGGTCGCCCAGAATTGGAGATTACCGATGCTTATATTTAGCTATATAGCACAATTTACTCACTACCATCTTATGGGACTTGTTCTACAGAGACAGTAATAAAAACTGGATACAGAGTCAACATTGGAGCTTGTATGTCATGTGTCAGTCTTTTGAAAAATGCATTGCGCCTTGATTGCAGCATGCTTGTAAACCGCCATTGATGTGTCTAATCAAACTATCAGACAAACCTGTACCCTGCAGATTCTTAGCAAACAAACAGCTCAAGGATTTTCATAAATAAATAAGTTGCTGCAGCAAATTCGATTACCAAAGATTCAAGTTTCTAACTCCTACAGCCTACTGCCATATATAAATAGATACTGAAGACAAAGGAAAATCAATAAGTTACCCAAAACAAAGAAAACGGTATAGAAGTACAAGATGAATAACCAGAAGCATCATATCTTGCTAAATCTATATGGAGCATCAAGATTGATGCCCTCTTGTAAAATCACCTAAAACTATTTGTGAGCCCTCTTGATCTTTCAACCGATGCCATCTTCTGAAGCTTAATCTGTTCCCTAAACTTGGCTATGAACTCACCGGCCTTCTTATCGACCTCGTGAGCATCTGATCCTGCCTCACTTGAATCATCTGGTAAAGCACCATCAGAATTTACTTTAAAGTTGTCACCCTCAGCCTCACTCTCTGAGTTATCTTCAGAATTGTCTGTCACACCATCGTCAGAAAATTCACTCTCTTTTTTACTATGATTTGAGAAAGTTGGTTTTGGTAAGCTATTATAGCCAAGTTTCTGATAATTATTGTTAGCCATACAAGATCCTCTAGCTCCCCTCTCGTCTTTTCGCATGTATTCTGCTTCGGTTTCATCAAGCTTCTTCCTAATATTGTCATCAGTTGGATTTCTGTATGTCCCACTAACTCTATTAGCTCTGATTGTTCTAACAGATTTTGCTGATTTCACTCTAGAAGGAATTTTAGCAAGTTTTATGTGATTCATGCCATTCAGCTCTGATTCTATGCTATCTGACAGATCGTCGCGTCTCTTCACGTTCGATTCTCTCGAGCCATCTTCAGAGCTTTCTTTCATTTGCTTCTCAGACAAAGACCTAATGCCGTATCTTTTAAAATGCAATGAATTTAATGAAGTTTTATCATTCAGTTCTGTTGGTATTGATGCTGAAGCAAAAGGAGATGACCCATGGAAAGTCTTTTCTTCTTGGCCTTCCATTTTTGACTTGGAATGTTCCGAGCAACTAGAATATCTAGGACAATTGTTCCCCGAAGAAGATGACGACCCAGAACTAGTTTGAGAAGAAGCAGATACCGTGGACCGAAATGAACTTGATTTGAGAGATCCAAATTGAGTTTCATCAATTGAGAGAGGCCTAAAATGTGAGGGACGAGGAAAATCGTCAATTTTCACTCTCGTTCCCGTCCTTAAAGATCTCGAGCGCCATGGAATTGGAGAAGATGATGAACGAAAAGCTTCATCAAAATTCTCCTCTAAATTCACAGGACCTAGATCACCAAAATCCCTTCTTCCACATTTCTCACAACTCTTACATGAACTCTTAGAACCTGAATCAGACTCACTTCCATTAACAAATTCATCACTTCCACTATCTCCTACCCTTGATTTTAGACTCCGAACAGGCAATCCTAATGGCTTATAGTCACTTACATGTCCCGATTTAAACCGTTTATCCATACCATGATTTGATTGAGCTATTACTACCGTAGATTCACATGAAAATTCGTGATTATTTTTCAGAATTGAAAAATGGGGTTCACATTCTTCATCCCCAACAGTGCTCAGATTACCAATTACATCCTTAGAACCGTAGGATTGCGAAATCCAACTTTGGATCATGCTCTTCTCATCAGACCCATATGGATCTTCAAAATCATCATCAAATATTGATGTAAAATGGAACTTTCTAGACAAATAAGACCGAGTATCAATATTAGGGTGTGATTCTGTTCTTATTTGGGCAGTTCTACTGCTAAATAGACCGTAGGAGACAGCAATGCCTACAAACATTAGGTGAAGAAGCTCCCAAAACTTGGTGAGTATAGTTGTATCGACATAATCTGGAGCTTGGGAAGGAAAAAGAGGAAGAATAACGAGGAACAACGCCAAGAAGAGAACTTTGTAGATTAGATTTGAGTACGACTTACCTTGGCTTGTGGGTTTAGCTTGGATTGGTGAGTTAAGCTCAGAAAATGGAAAACGGGGTTTGGTGTAAGGGCTTGAATACTCCATTGTTGAACAGTTGAGCTGCTTGGGATCTTGTATTTTGTGACAAATGGGGTTGGTGAAGAAAGGAAGACTTTGGTGCCAAGTTAGAGTTGGGGGGGGNGGGGGGGGGGGGGTGATTCAAAAAGTGAGATTATTATGACCGTTTGTTGAAAGGACGGAGATCTTGTTGAAATGACAAAATTGGTACCGTCAGGAAAAAAAATTGTATTAAATCGGAAGAGTTGTTTTTTTTTAACAGGGATAGAAAAGAGATCCATTAACCCAATAAAGAAGTGAGATTATTATGATTGTTTGTTGAAAGGACATGGATCTTGTTGAAAGGACAAAATTGGTGGTCAGAAAAAAATGGTATTAAATTGGAAGAGTTGTTCTTTTTAACATGGATAGAAAAGAGATCCATTAACCCAACAAATAAATTACAAATTTAAAGTTATAGTCTTCTCCAATCAAGGAGGGCTAGCCCTATCAGCTATATACTGCGCAGCTCCATTATAACCACGATTCACAAAAACGAAAATAACACTAATACAATCATAAAACTCTTCAGACAAATCTCTAATAAAATGAAAGCTCATATCTCCATACATACAAAGACGTCAAAAATTAAAATTAAACAGCTCAAGCTCCACATGAGGGAGAAATAGCGATTTCATCGACCGGAGACCTTCTACTAATGCTGCAACCAAAACATCTTCCTGAGAAGCAAGAGGATTGGTCGAAACCCAACCACCTCTAATGTATTCCTTCGAACAACCTCTACTAAGCAAACTTCCAATCAAGGAATTAGAGCTAGAATGGGCAGTTACAAAAACATTTATTTTTACAAATGATTGACCCAGAGGACACCAACGATTACTGCCATGATTATCCACAAGCCCAGATCATGAACTGGACTTTTAGCTTTCAAAGCTAAACCATATAAAAAATTGCTTTCATCCATAGTAAGCTTAGCCGCTCTAAATTCTGATAGATAAGTCTACCACCTATTGAACAAGTTCTCTAGATTTATGCATTTTTATTAAAGACATTCTCATTTCGAGCTAGCCAAATCGACCAACAGCCATAAGCAAATTTTCGAAGCATGCAAGACTTCTCTACAACATGGCAGTACATAAGCAAAAACTTCCAAATAGGAATAAAAGAATTACCTCTAATAAGATCCGTCTTAATATGAATATCAGTTGCATACTAGAACGCTTTGGCAAAAGGGCACCGAATGAGAAGATGTAAAATATTTTCTTCTTTCTCATCACAAATAGGGCAGCTCGCATTGCTAATTTGACACTTTCTACGAATCAGAACATCTTTTGCTAGGAGACATCCTTTAAAACATTTCCACACAAAAAGTTTTATTTTTGGAGCAGCATCAATCTTCCACACTTCTTTCCACATATATGGATCTGATCCCTGAGCGATGGTGTGAACATTTCTATGCGTCTCCCTGCGCTCCAGGCTAAGAGAGGCAAAAGCCAATTTGTAACCCGAACTCATCGTATAATGTCCTCTAATATGAAAGGCCCACCAGATAGAATCTCGAACAGGCTGAATAGGAAGATGGATATTCATGATAATCCTCGCCTCAGGCTAAGTAAAGTTTCCGGTCAGTTTCCGCCAATCCCAATCCATTTAATTCTCACAAAACATATCTACGACATCAACTTCACCATTCTGCCGTGATTGCACTCTCAGAGTATTCCTACGCGGGATCCACGGGTCTTGCCAGATTTTAATGCTTCTCCCATCTCCAATCTTCCATAAGACTCCCATGTCCAATAATTGTTTCCCCCACATTAAACTCCTCCAACCCCAGGATACATTCCCATTCACCTTAGCTTGAAGAAAGCCAGATCTAGGGAAATACTTGTTCTTAAGCATCCGGGCTAATAACCATGACGGTTCCTTTAGAATTCGCCACCCATTCTTCGCCAAAAAAGCCTTGTTCATGCACAAGAGGTCTTTAAAATTTAACCCCCCCTTCTATCTTCGGTTTTTTCAACTCATTCCAAGACAACCAAAGAATTTTTCTCCTAGATGCCGACGATCCTCACCAAAATTGAGTCGTAATTTTCTCCAAGTCTTTAATAAGGGCCGCAAACATTTTGAAGCATCTCATGGAGTATGTAGGAAGTGCAAGTGCTACGGCTTTAAGCAAGACTTCTTTCCCTACAGCGGATAAAAATCTTTCTAGCCACCCATTAATCGTCGTGTCCGTTTTCTTTCGAATATCATCAAACACCAACTTCTTGGACCCCTCTATCGCAGCAGGAACTCCTAGATATTTACTAAAACCTCCACAATTTGTAATGCTCAACACTTCAGCTAGTTGAGATTGCAAAGTGTTGGGGGAAAACAAATAGAACATTTTTGATAATTCACAAGCTGCCTTGATGCCGCTCTATACTCCTCAAGGATATTGCGGATTCATATAAATTCTTCCATCGAAGCTCTACAGAATATGATTGTATCGTCTACAAAAAAATAAGTGAGATATAGAAGGACACATCCCTCTCGGTGAGACTCCGTGAATTAACCCATATCTTTCAGCCCTAGAGAAAGCCTTCGATAACACCTCCGCACAAAGAATGAACAAATACGAAGATAAAGGATCTCCTTGCCTTATGCCTCTCTGCAGAATAACACTATCGGACAACTCCCTAGTAATTAAGATTCCATAAGAAATCGAACGAATGCATTCACCTATCCATTTCTCCATAATTGGTTGAACTGAAATTTCTTCAAAACACCATCAACAAATGCCCATTCTAGCCTATTAAAGGCTTTGGCCATGTTTAGCTTAATGATAGCAGCCTCTCCTTTCTGCCCTCTTTTCTTTTGTTTCAAAGAGTGTAAAGGCTCATGCGGAATCAAGATGTTGTCACAAATCTGTCTCCCTTGTATAAACGCTCCTTGATATTCTCCTATTAATGATGGAAGATACCTTTAAGCCTATTGCTTAAGACTTTCGAAACAAGTCTAGAAGCTACTTTACAAAGTGAGATTGGCCTAAACTCCTTAATTGAGCTCGGCTACCTCTGCTTGGGGATTAATACAATATGGGTCTCATTAAGCCCTTTCAGAAGCGTACCCGTACTATAAAAGCTATCAAACAAGCACAGAAAATTATTTCTAACCAAATGCCAGTGCTTTTGATAAAATCCTGCTATTATGCCATCTGGACCCGGAGCTTTTGACGAATGCATTTGATGAAGTGCATCGAGAATCTCCTACTCTAAAAATCTACCCGATATAGCATCCATTTGTTCCGGATTCATAAAATTATTCAGCACGTTCACTGACTCTTTCACATTCTGGGGACTTTGGGACATGTAAGGATTCACAAAATGTGTTCTATTGTGCTGCTTAATCTCATGAGGATCTTCAATCCAAACATCTAGCTCATTCTTCAGCCTATAAATTTTCAAATCATGACTATGTTGCTTGAACTTAGCATGAAAAAACTTTGTATTCTGGTCTCCCAACCTGAGCCAATCCATCTTAGAATTTTCTTTCCAATACTATTCCTCTTCTAAAACAGCAGCCTCCAATTCTTTTTCAGTTTTCCGAATTTTGTCCATATCCCATTGTCTATCATTATAAAGCTCCTTTAATTCTTTAGCAAGCTGCAGGATTTTTGTCTTTTGAGTTAACATTGGCTTTTCTTCTCTATTGAACCAACTTAACGCTCATATTCTTCACCTTTCTTAAAAAAGTATTCTCCCCATCAATCGTATCTAGAGCAGACCAAATCTGAGTGACAATAGCTCTACAATTTTCCTCTTTCAACCAACGAAGTCGGGTTTAAAGTGTTGCTTAACACGCCTAACTGCAGCCTTCAGGTGTGTGTTTAAGAGTAACATCGAGTGATCTGAACCTACAACCGAGATGTTCTGCACCACAATTCTGCCATATAGAACAAACCAATCATACGAGCACATCATCCTATCCAAGCGTCAACGAATTATTCCCGCTGCTCTCCGGTTACTCCAAGTGAACGGACAACCCGTGAACCCCAAATCCATAAGGCTACATTCCCTAATCACATTCTGAAGTAGCTCATCCTTCTTAAAGCTAACGGGATGTCCCATTTCTTTCTCCCATTCAAATAAAACTTCATTAGAATCCCCAACCAACACAATAGGAAACTGCCTAACAAGCATTTTTTCTTTTAATATTTCAAATTGAATACGTCTCACTTTACTATCATAATTCCCATAAACCCCAAAAAACTTCCACCCATTCCGAAAATTACAATCACGAATTTCAGCTTCCACCATAAAATAAGCAAAATTACTAACCTAAACCAGTAAATCATCTCTCCACAACAAGAAAGTCCCCCTCTGGTTACAACTGGGTCCACGATCAAATTGTTATGATAACCCAGCCTTTGTTTCTCCCTCTCAATTCTCCATTTTTTTTTATTTTTGGTCTCTTGCAGAAAAATGATCTCTGGGGAATGCTGCCTCATGCCTCGGCAAGACTATGAATTGTGATGGCTTTCCCTAATCCCTAACAGTTCCAACTCATGATTTTCATGGCTCCCGCGGAGACCTTTAGGGCTGATCTCCTTAACCCCTGTATTTACTTCAAGTGAGTCCATTTTTCCATTGGGTTCTGCAACATCTTCACTTCTACTCACCTTGTGCCCCTCCTGCCTTCCTATTAATTCTTCCCAAGCCAATTTATGGTGGCGTTTTTTTGTCACTGTTCCTCCCTTACTCTATTTGACTTTTAATATAGCATAACGATTATTGAGTATTCTTATCGTCTTTTTTCTAGCTTCTGAGCTCAATGAACTGGAATCTATTATATCATTTCCACTTGGTCCAACAAAAGGCAAGCACGCCTCCTCCATTAGGCCTGTCATAGAAAAGCTTGGTCTACACCTCACAATTTCCTTTATATTTTGGCCCACCTCCTTCTGCACGATATTTTCCCCTTCCCCCATGCTCAAATCTGCCAGCGCATCACGTGAGTCAACTAGCAACATAGATGCCATAATTGCCTTTGTAGCCTCTACATGGTCATCATTGCCTACATCACATTTTTCTGGCACATCCACTCCGTTACCCATACAAAATATCTGTCCCCTTCCTTGATGGGCCCCACTGCCTCTTGCCACCTCGTCTATTGAAGCCATATTGACACCTCCCTTTCCTGGTTTCTGCTCCGACCACCGGATATGTGAACGTTGTCTTCTTTTCTCCTCCGCCGGGCATATACTACTCACATCCTTTCCTTTTCTATTGGATTCTACCTCTGCTTTTGATTCCTCTAAATTGTTGGAATGTCCTTTTCCTCCGCTCGTTTCCCTTGACAACCTTCTCCGATCAGAAACCGCAATAATCTCCTCCCCAAACCGAAACTCCAGCTCATTTCCCAACCTTTGATCCACTCTCAAATGTTGACAAAACTCATCTTCATGTCCAATACGTCCACAATACCTACAATATCTTGGTAAGCGTTCATACTTGTAAGTAATCCATAATGTATGTCCTTTAGTAGAGATAATCCGTCCCCTTTTAAGCGGCTGTGTGAGATGAATGTCTACCCAGACCGTAAGATACCTCCTCTGCTCTATCCCACCTGAGTACTTTCCTTTCTCAATCCTTAATATATGTCCCAGGTTACTGCATATCTGTTTAACCAAGGCTTCTTCTTTGCATTCTAGTGGGAGGTCATGAACTTGGACCCCAAATTTGTAATATTTGATTTGCAAAGACGAAACCTGAATATTTTTTGTTCCATGGCGTGATCCCATCTACAAGCCACGGTCCACACTCGTTAACCAAACCATATCTTCTCTACTTCTAAACACGATTTGGAACAGATTATCCTTAATTTCCATAAATCTGGCTGGGTATTGAAGCTTCCATGTCGCACTCAGAGTCTCCTTTAACGCTAGCCTAGTGAAAAAAGAACCCAACAAACTATTTTCACAATCTTTTCTATCAATAACTTTCCATTGTTCAGCAACATGCACTATTTTCCTTTCTTCTTCCGATATGCTGAATTTCTCTATCAGCTCTACTAAATTTTTATTAGATAATTCTCCATCCATTTCTGAAACTATCATCGCTGTTGTCTAACGACTCTTGGTGACGCCCTCACACACAAAGAAAACTCAAAGAAACTAAGGAAATATCTTAAATGTCACTCGACAGTAACAGATTGCAACCTGTTCACTGGGTTTCAAGAAACTTGAACACAGAGTCAATTAGAAGAGTTGTGAGGTGATTCAAAAAATGAGATTATTATGACCGTTTGTTGAAAGGACATGGATCTTGTTGAAATGACAAAATTGGCAATTTAACCGAAAGAACAAATGGTAATTTACTTTATTTGATTATTGGTACCTTCAAGAAAAAATGGTATTAAATTTGAAGCTTGTAGTGTAGTTGGGGATGTCTCGAAAAATTGGTCATGTCCTGAAAAATCGTCTCGAACCGAGTGTGATGGGATGAGACAAATTTTTTTGTCCCGCTCGGGACGGGACGGGATGGGACAAAATTTTTTGTCCTGACTTATCCCGTCCCGTCCGGATTTCTTTATAAATAGTCTAAAAGTTTTATTTTTTTAATTTGACCCTTATTTTTTTAATTTTAACTCTTATATTTTCAATTTTAACCCTTTAGTTTTTAATTTTTAACATTTTAATCTTTTGAAATTTAAATAAATTTTATATATAGGGGAGAACTGCAAAAATGACCAATTTCCTAGCTAAAGTTATAAAAATGTCTAGAAAATTTTTTATTGCAAAAATGGCCGAAATATGGTAAATAATAGATTTATCATTGTGTAATTTGGGTAAATAAATTATTTACCGCAATCGTATTCGGCCATTTTTGTAAATAAATGTTTTTCGGCCATTTTGCAAGTCTACCCCCGAAACCTATCTTTTCTTGCTGTTTTCCCTTTTAACATTTTACATTTAAATTTTTTTACCCAAAATACCCGCCCGAACTGCGTCTCGTCCCGTCCAGCTCGGTTTTTCCCCTCAAAACAGGGCATGACGAGAATGAAAAGGAATTGTCCTGTCAGAATCGAGACGAGACAAAAAACCTCCAAACCCGTACCGTGCACATCCCTAAGTGTAGCTTAACTAAATTTTAGCTCATCATTTTGATACTCTGCTTTGGTTTTCTTTTTTTTGAAAAAATTATTAGCTTAAAAATAAGTTTAAAAGCTAATAAATTATAAACTAATTGTAGCTTAACTCATAATTTTTATTTTTCCCAATGTACTCCTACACTTTTTTTAAGAATTACAATCTAAGCAAAATCTCTTTCATGTCTGTGATGCATCCATGCTTTTTTCTACTAAAAATGTAGTTTAATGTTTTAGAGTCGTTTGTTTTGATATAACATTATTATCTCCATCTGAACGTTATTTTTTTCTATAAAAAAGTGAGAATATGAGATCTCATGTAACGCATACTCAATTACTTGGACATGTGTTAAGGATCACGCGTTACTAAGTTGTAATGGAGAGGTAACTAAGTAAGGAAGTGATGGAGAAAGGAATTCTTAAAGCTTTGCATGGATTTCATAGTGACTCCAACATTCTATCTATCCTATGGACTGTTTCATTGGATAAAATGACTCACGATACAATACACATTATGGGTCCTAAATAGGGTAAGAGTAGATCCCTCAAGAAAGCTCCCATTAGCACAAAGGTTAATAGTAGGTTTTACCTATTTTGGTGGGTGTCACTACAAGAATTTAGTGTTTTAATTGCAGTAAAGGATCGCGTTTTATACTAAAACGCTATGAAAGGGGCATTTGTTATGCGAGGGTAAAGAGCGGGGAACGAAAATCTCTAACCCGCCGAAAAAATTGCTCAAAAAACGCTCCCTCTTTCAACATCTCTCTTAGTTTTGACTCTCTTCTCTCAGCTTCAACCCTCTTTCTCTCACCTTCAACCTCTCTTTCTCTCATCGATCTTAGGGCTCACCGAATTTCACTCTCTCTCTGACGTGCCTCTATTCTCTCCACAATGAAGCGCCTCTATTCTCTCCGCAACAAAGCACTTTTGTTCTCTCATCTCTCCGCAACGAAGCTCTCAAAGGGTTTTCTCTGGAACAAAGCTTTCCTCGCTAGGCGAAGCTCTCTCTTAGGTATTTCTTGTATGCGTCTCCATTTTTTCATTGCCGTCTGTCCTTCCCCAGACCTGAGCGTGAGATAATTTCTTCCATTGTTTTCCAATCAGCCATAGCCGAAGTGTATTTTAGCAAAAAACCCCTAAGCAAAAAACACGATACAAAGAGAGTGAGGGAAAGAGGGAGAGAAGAAATTCAGGCGCGAACGACGCGGGCGAGCCATAGCCGACGTGTTAAGGTTTGTATCAGATGCTTGATACCGATTGCAATACGGTACTTTCTACATTCCCTTAGGTTCTCTATTTTATTATCCATATTGCTGATGAATCTATAGAAAATCCGTAACATATCAGATGCCCCCCTTTTTTACTCAGGAAGAAGGAGGCGAATTGTCTGCCCTTAGACAAGTGCAAGAATTGGTGGATGCTCACCCATATGACCCCTCATTTCATTTTGATCTTGTAACTTTCCCTCTCCATTACTCCATTGTTCACTTATTTCATTTCCAACAGAAAAAGAAAGAACCGTAGTTTTATTTTTCATTTGTTATAATTATTAAGTTAAGAAATAGAAACTGGCTTTTATAAAAATCACAAGGGCTTACCTCTGGGAACAGAGGTCCGGTAAACAAAAAGCAGATGCGGCTGAAAATTTCCTAAAATTTTCAAAGTTAAACCCTTTGAATGGTGTTGCTTTCCAATACCTCAGACATTACTACGCCGCTGTTTCCGTTGATATCGGGAGAGCACTCAAGTGTTACCAAAGAGTCGATGCCCTCAATCTAGAGGACTCCATTTTTGGAGTGGATTGTTGTTCCTTATTATTACTCTTTTTGTTTAGCTTTATTATTGACATTATAAGTAGTGATGTCCTTGAAAATATTATTGGAGGTTTGCTGTATTGTGTTTTTCTTTTCCAATGTGATTGGTTGTCCCTTTGTCGTTTCTTTTGAAATTTGAGCATGTTCTATGATTGTTAAAGGAAGCATATAAAGTTGTAAAAGCAAGTGCATGCCTAGCTGGAAAACAAGTCATGTATTTGGAAATTACATGGTGATATTCAGGTATGGTCCTTTCACTATTTTCCTCTTTCTCTTAATATGGTCCTTATAAGGTTAACCCAACTTTTCATTGTTCTATGTGTTATGATCGTAGAGTCTTTCTGTCTTTTTCTGCCATTAAGTTAATTGCTAGTACTAAATAACAATAAGTTTCCACCATTATCAAAAGCTTGACCTCTAGGATTGGCTGTCTAACAATATTATATTCAACTTTTCAATATTGTTCTATAGAAAAAACTGTTCAGTTCTGTAATACGAAGAATGTTACCTCTTGCTTGCTCACATATGCAAATTGTTTTCCTTGGATGGAAGAGAGCCAAGGTCTAGAAATTGACGTGGAAGCTTTAAACTACTCTATCCTCTCCTGGAAGCAAACTTGCTTACTGGCTGCAGTATCTGCCAGACACTCATATCAACAAGCTTTGCACTTGGCTCCATGGCAAGCTAATATGTACACAAACATTACAATCACTTTATATCTTATTTTTTCTTTGAATATAGATTCTGGACCTAACTTAACTTCTTGGTATGACAATAGTTTGCTTTGTTTTAACTGACATTTTATAATGTTGTATGTTCACTTTTTAACTTTACTTCCTTTACACCAGGCCGTGGCAGAGAGAATGGCTTTGGGGTCCTTGTTATTTGAAAGTGATAATTGTGAGTTTTGAGTGACATTAGGGTGCCTATCTAACCATGATGCATTAGTACAACATGCGTTTATTAAGGGATTGCAGTTGGATGTACCGCTAGCTATAGCCTGGGCATATCTTGGGAAGGTACTGGCCATGTCATATCTAGAATGAAGTTAGTTTTTCTTGGCACTATTCTTCGGTATAACATTTTTTAAGTAGAAGAAAAAAGGAAGATTTTTCCAGATGAAAGAGTTGTTTTTAATTTAGTTGCTAACTACACTTTTTACAACTAGAAGTTATGAACCAAAGTTGCAAGTCATAGGAGATAGGTGATGTGGATCTTTCTATTTTTGTGTTTCAACACTTTTGGGGCCTTTTTGTTTGTTTTGGACTGTGATGGATGGTCAATCATGGGTGGGTTGGGATTTGAATGGAAATAAGTTTAGCATGTATAGTTTATTAGGCTGCTTCAGGTTTGTAGAAGGAATAGAAAGAGATTGAGGCAAGAATGTTTAAGTGCTATGGCATGTGACCAATGGCTTGAAAAAAAAAAGATACAAACCCTGAGCAATTACACCTGGGCCTCTTAATTATTAACACCTAGGTAGAAGAAAATTATGCCTTCCTAAGATGGTTTTTTAGCTGCTACAAATTACTTCAATAATGTCTATATATTTGAAAGACTACATATATTTATTAGGCTTCATGGGTAAAAAAATTAGCGACTAGACAAATTGGAACCTTTTTTGTCATGGAAAAAATTGGAACTTCGAAATAGGGAAACTTACTAAAATTATTTTTTTAGAACTCATTGAAACTACATAAATTATTCCTCATGCAAATTAGGGAAGTATTTTAAAATTGTTTTATGTCCTAATTAACAATTTGAAGTTTGAAATCATCCCTTTGATTTCTTTTGTAATGTGTGTACTAAAGATTGTGTTGAAAATGGATGTGTTTAACTATATCTACCATGTCAATACTTTTGAATCATAATTATGGTTATTAAAATCATAATCTTGATTGATATCAGTGTGTCCAATTGATCCATTTCACTAATAATAGTTCTGATGTGTAATCAATTCATATTAGGATGAGGATCATTGTCAGACCCTCTCATTCTTTTTTCTTAAGGCAAATTATATTTGTATCTTATAGGGACATTTGTTAATAAGAACTTTGCTTCTTCATCTCTTTTTCTTTCCCTCCCATATGGCCGCCTTCAAGCATAAATGTTGGTTTGTTGAGTTCAATATGTTGGGTTCAAGTGTTAGTAATATGAAAATATAACTTTTCATTCTACGTGGAATTCTCTTCTTTGCAGTCGTCCTTTTCTCTTGTTAAGTCTCCTTCTTGCCTGAATGTCTACTTGAATTGATTGAGCATATACTAAGTGTTGGTTTTTGGAAAACATATGCCTTTAGTTTTTCAGTAATTGTGTAGAAAATTTATGAAGTTGGATTACTGGTAAGTAAAGCAGATTGCCTCTTGAAGTCATGACAATCATCAATTGTCATGATTTAAAGATTTACCATCACCTTGAGCGATAGTTTTTTTAGACGCTTCATGCTGTACTTTCATGTCAGGAAATGCATAATTGCGTTAGGGAGAAAAAACTATATCACATGGCAGCAAGCCTTCTTCGGGCAAGTTTTTCTTTCTCTTGGGCTTTTAAAGACTGTACTAACCTATTCTTGTTTTTTCTTTGTCAGAAAGTTCAACATGAATTGTTGCCATTTTTTAATTGTAAATAGTGAAATGGCTTTTTCAAGTTTTTGTTGAATTTGCCCAGCTTGATTCTTTGACTTTTTAAAGTACATATTTGATATATATTCGGACCCCATGTTTTTAATTCTTGATACATAGATCAACTCAACTTTTGTTTGTAAATGTCTCATAGGGAGCAAAAGAATTGAATTGAGGGAGCAAAAGTCAGATTGGATTTTTGGGGTGGGGAGCAAAAACTCGTAGATGAGTGTTGAGTGTTGTATTGTTCTTGTACATTATGTTTATTAATCATTAACTTTCGTGTGTTATTAATCATTAATAATTATTTTACTCAATTTATTTCTCTTTAGTCATATTCTATTTAATAGTACATTTTCCACATTATTTTCTAGATTCAGTTTGTATAAATGAATTTCTTATTTTTCTGGATTGTTTAAAAATATGTAGTTACAATTATACTTCAAAACAAAGTCAACAGAAGCAAGCAGGCCACATGTTGCATCGACATCGGTTTCTGAAGCTTCATAATTAGATTTGGAAGTCTTACTAAATTTTAATCCTTCTCTTAGGATATTAGTTTTGCTTGTTCTATGTAATCAATATGTATTTGTCATTTGATGGATAATAGTTTGTAACACTTTTGAATAATAAAATAAAAAGTTATGTGATGTTATTATTTTTTTTGATATTTTGTCAAAAATATTAATTTTTAAGTTTGTATAATGCCAAGAATAAGTAATATAAAACAAGATGTTGCACATCCTATAGCATAAAAATGTTATGAAAAGTCTTTGACAGCATTAAAAAAATGCTATGGTAAGTCTGTCATAACATTGAAAAAATGCTATGGTATGTCTGTGAAGTGTTGAAAAATGATACGGTAGATCTTTAACAACATTGAAAAATGCTATGATAAGTCTACCATAGTGTTTAAAAAATGCTATAAAAAGTGTTTTGATAGCGGCAAAAAAATGCTATAGTAGGGTAGGACTTTTAATAACGTTGGCAAACATATTGTTTAGAAAAACGCTATGAAAATGCTATGATAGCTTTTTTTGGCCACTATCGTAGCATTTTTTTTGTTGTAGTGTGATAAATGCAAGGATAAAGTGGATTCTCCGATTTCTATTTTAAGCTTGGAGACAGAGAAAAAAGATGACAATATTGCTCCAACTTTTAGATATTAATTCATATCAATCATGTCCTATATAATCTAATTATATAAAGTACATTCACTAAGATGTCTATCCACATCAGCGATCCGAATCCAGACCACATGCATTCAAAATACTTAGCGAATCGTACTAGCAACCATTCATTAAAGATTCTATACTTTATTCAATAATAATTCAGAAAAGATAATTATAAGAAAAATGTATTTTTATTAATTTTCAATTAAATGTCTTTACACATGCTTTAAGACCACTATACCCAACACAATCTTCTACTTACCCTAAAGAAAGTTAGGCATTTCTCTCAACCTCATATTCTGTACATGACCCTCTAACGACTTCGCATGATGTGTCTCGGTAAAAGGACCTGCTAGGTTATGATATGACGTTATCTTCATAACAATCACATCTCCTCGGTGTACGATCCAGACGTCGGTTTTCGACTATCCTTATCTGATTCAGAATTCGTATATCCAGTGAGATTTAGGTCTTCACCTAAATAAACAAGCATATAATTTCTCGTTCTCCGGAGATACTTGAGAATGTGATTTACCGCAATCCAGTGTTCAAAACCAGGATTTGATTGATAACGACTGACAATTCCTACTATATAATAGATGTCCCGTCTCATACACAACATGACATACATGAGACTCCCAACTGCTGATGCATAATGAACCTTTATCATATCATCTTCCTCCTGAGGTGTCCTAGGACACTGGTAATTGGAAATGACAATTCCATATTTGATCAATAACTGACATTCATTGGAAGTTTCCATAGAAAATTTATAGCACCTTATCAATATAAAACGCCTGAGAAAGTGTCAAGAACTTGTTCTTTCTATCCATTAAGATTTGGATGCCTAGAACATAGTTCGCTTCTCCCAAATATTTCATTTGGAATTTCTCTGCTAACCACTTATTTACTTTCGACAAAGTTTCCACATCATTCCTAATGAATAGAATATCATCTACGTAAAGAACTGAGAAAATCACTTTCTTATCTTTGATGTATTTTATAAACACAAGCTTCGTCAACATTTAGTTCGAAGGCATATGATTTAATAGTTTCATCAAATGTAAGATTCCAAGATCTTGATACTTGCTTCAATCCATAAATGGATTTAAGTAACTTGCATACTTTCTGATTTTGTCCCTTTTGCATGAACCCTTCTGGTTGCATCATATAAATGTTTTCTTCAAGATATCCATTAAGAAAGGCTGTCATAACATCCACGGCTATGGATAAAAGAATGCGAATGGATTTTAGCACGGCAACGGGAGAAAATGTCTCTTCATAATCAACTTTTTCCCTTCGAGTATAGCCCTTGGCTACTAGCTGTGGCTTGAAAGTCTCTACTTCCCATCTGCACCTCTTTTCTTCTTGAAAATCTATTTATATCCAATGTAATTGACTTATTCAGGTGAATTTACAAGTTCCAAGACAGAATTGGAATACATCGATTCCATTTCTTGGTTTATGGCATCTTGGCATTTCTCCTTTCCAGGATCATCTATTGCCTCTCTAAAGGTCAATTGATCATCCTTATCAGTGCCTGACACTAGGACATGTGCTTCGTGTTCATAGCAAATGGGTTATCTTACAACCCTCCCACTACGATGTTGCACCAGGGTTTCCTCAACAAGAACAATGGATTCTATGGTTTGTCGTTTATCACTTAATGATGAAGATGGTATGATCTCATCAGATGTGAGTTTCTCAAGAACTATTTTGCTCCGAGGTTTGTAGTTTATCATATAGTCATGTTCGAGGAAAGTAGCATTTGTCGATACAAATATTTTTTATCCTTGTGACTATAAAAGTAACCCCCTATTCTCTCTAGAGCATAGCCAACAAATATACACACTTCAGGCCTTAAGTCTAACTTTTCAGTTTTAGGTCTAAGAACGTGAGCCGGACACCCCTATATACAGAAATTGTGCAAACTAGGTTTGAAGCCATTTTATAACTCTAAAGGTGTCTTGCTTACAGACTTAGATGGAACTACATTCAAAAAATAAATTGCCGTTTGAAGTGCCTATCCCCAAAATGTGAGTGGTAGTGATGAGTAGCTTAACATTGACCTAACCATATCCAATAAGGTTCTATTTCTCCTTTCTGCAAAACCATTTTGCTGTGGTGTTCTAGGTGATCTGAGTTGGGATAGAATGTCATACTCATGTATGTAATCCTTAAATTATAAATTCAAGTATTAATCACTACGATCTAATCGAAGTGTTTTTATATATTTATCTAATTGATTTTCAGCTTTAAAGTCTTTAAATTTTTCAAAAGTTTTAGACTTTCTATGTATTAGATAAGTATAACCGTATCTCGAGTAATTGTTAATAAAAGTGACAAAATACTCATACCCGCCTCTAGCTTGTACATTGATCGTTCCACAAACATCACTATCTACTAGCTTAAGTGATACTTTGTCTCTTTGACCCTTTGTAGTAAAATGTCTCTTGGTCATTTTACCCTCTAGATATTATTCACAAACCGGAATTTTTCCAACTTTTAGTTCTCTCAAAGGATAATCCTTTGTTAATCGGTTTATTCTGTCAAGATTAATATGTCCCAACCTAAGATGCCAAAGATACGTATCACCCTCTTGAGAAACCTTTTGTCATTTATTTTCTTTAAGTTTTTCTACTTTAAATAATTTTGAATTATTTAATGTTCGTTTAGTTAGCTTAAGTATATATAGTCCGTTTGAAACTATTGCATGACAAATATTAAAACCACTCTTTGAAATAACAATCATATTATTATTAAAAGAGTATCAAAATGCAAGATAAAGAAATCAAATTTTTAGAAAATCCAGGAATAAAATAAACATTGTTCAAAACAAGATAATTATTTTCAAAATTTAAATAAATTGTCCCCAATACTTTCGCTGAAACGAGCATACCACTGCCAACTCTCATCGTCACCTCGCCATCAGCAAACTCCTTTGAAAAATGAAGAATCTGCAAAGAAGAACAAACATGGTTTGTGGTCTCTGGATTTATAATCCAGGATGACAAATCATTTTTCACTAAACAAACTTCAAGTACAAGTAAATCAAATTTACAGTTTCTTTTCTAGTGACCTTCAACTCCACAATGGAAACATTTTTCTTTAGGTTATTTTTTCTTGGAGTTGTTGTCTTTCTTGTTCTTCTTGGCCTTAGGCGACTTCTTGGATTTCTTTCATTTCTTATCCTTATCATTATCATTTCCATTGTTCTTCTTCCTTTTGTTACTATTAACAATAGTAGAAGAAGATTTTTACTCGACAACATTTGCCTTGCTCTCTTTGGTCATACTCTTGTTGAGTGACTAAAAATATCTGTAGTTGATTCAACAATTGAGTCATGTTGAATTGTAACTTGTTCACAACATAGTGGATAGTGAATGCAGAAAAAGCAAGTGTGAGTGATTAAAGTATAATGCTGACTTGAGTTTGCTCATCAATGGTAGCCCCATGTACTTCTGTCTCATGCATTATTTTGATCATTTTCAAAACATGTCCACGCACAGAAGTACCTTTCTTCATCTTAATAGTCATGTAGCTCCTAGTAGTTTCATGATGACTTTGATCAGATTGCTGCTAAAACATCGCCTGTAGAGATTCCATAATCTCATAGGCAGTTTCCATGCTTTGTTTTGAGAACATCGTTCATGCTCACAAGCATGTAGCACTTAGCCTTATTGTTGGACTGAATCCAAGCATCAAATTTATCCCTAACGTTTTCCGGGGCATTGGTAGCGGGCTCCTCAAGACATTCCTTAGTAAGAACAAATTCGTGGTCCTCACATATAAGCATACAATTCAAATTCAATTTTTATCTTATGAAGTTATCTACATTCAATTTTCCGAGTGCAGTACAGAAGTAATAGAGTTGCCCATGGTAGACATAATAATAAATGAAAAGAAATAAAACATATATCATTCAATATAATTGAAAAAAATATAAAAAAATTTGGAATATAAATGTGATGCATGAATACAACATATCAAATACATAAACTTAATAATTACTGATCCACGATAAGACAATCTAACAATTAATATGCCGCCTTAGGGTCAGTCAGATTAATTTTAAACTGTCTATGAAACATTCTCATTCTCATTGATTAAAACTTAAAATATCTCATATTTTTTCTTTTAATAAAAATGTATATTTTAATTGTGACTTTGTGAGTGTAACCCATTATTTTAGAATCCATTACTTAATTTAGAAAATGCGGCCTTAGGGTCGATCAAATATAAAATAAATTACTTAGTTCTATCTTTATAAGAAGTTAACCTTGATATTGATACAGTTCGAAATTTTCCTTAGGGGGACGAAAGCATAGCCTTCTCGAGGCCCTCACCATATCTCACGTTGTTCTACTAATAATAGAGACCATATGTTACATTGACATGTAACATTCTCTCACTCACTATTTTATAATTAACGTGTTTCTACTTAACTAATCAATTAATTTCAAATTAATTACTAGTTACAATAACTCTCTAAATGTAAAATTAATTATTAACCCAATCTATTTGGCTTGAGTTCATTTAACCTTCTTAAGAGCTTAAGACTAATTTAGGTGAACTTAGAATAACTAACTAATTACATTCATCTAACTTTAATAAAATACTTTTAATTAAAGTCGGTTATCCTAAAAGCCTAACTAAACACATGCCTTTAGAATGATGTGATTACCAAGTATAACTAATTAAAAGTTAGGTTTACATGCAATTGATTTCACAAAGGAATCCATATAAACACAATAAGACAATCCTAATAAATCGTGTTTCTACTAATGAGATGCATGATTAAATAAAACTGTGTGAGGTTTCATGTATGGCTGTGTAATCGACTAACGCATGGTTATGTTATTAATCAAATCAATAACCATTTATTCAAATAAATATAATAAATAAATAAATAAATGATTAACCGAGTGATTATTGAGTATTTCTAAATTTACAACCTTTGAAAAATAGAAATAATTACAAAGCGGGCTTCAAGAATGCATATTTCCAAAAAGATGCTCCTTCTCCATTATAAGCTCATCTTCATAATCTTCAAGCTTTGATCAAAACCCTTTTAATTAAGAAAAATAATTTTCTCAATTAAAAATTCTCATTAATTATCATTTTAAATGAATTGAATTTGATTGGTCAAAAAAATAAATTTAATGACTTATCAAACTTGGGTCAAACCCAACTAGTTAATTAATTTTAATTTTCAAAAAATTAAAATCATAACTAACCTTTTAAAATTACATTAGTTTTAATATTAAAAGATAAAATATGGGATTAGGTTTTTGTGATGCATCATAGGGATATGGTAACACGTTATCAGGGCATCTGCGCCCTGTACCATGGCAATCACAAGGATTGTGGCCGGTGATGGCGGCGGGATAGTCCCACGCCGCCGCCAGCTGCCCATGCCGCTTCAGAGCTCCCTGTCCTCTTCTTCTCCACATCCATCTCATGCGCTCTTTGTCTTCCTGCATACAGAAGTTTACAACATAATATTCAAAATAAAATTAAAAAAATTCATATGCCAAACGGCTTACACAAGATCTAATGAAAAAATAAGAACACAACCTAAACCCCGAAGTTACCATATAATTAACGGATTATCATTGATCATATATTCAAAAAATATAACCACCCATTCATTCATACATATCAAAATATATATTGAATAATGCAAGAAAACCCATACAACATTTAATGTATACATATATAAAGACTGCTCCGATACTAATTGTTGGAATCATGATGCGCGCAACGGAGGGAGTGGTTTTCAAAAAATTTATTGATTGAAAAACAATCGCGACGCCACAGATCCCAAAAAATAATTTTGTGAAAAACTATTTCCACACGGATCCCTTATATATATACATTAAATCAATAGACATTGAAAGAAAAAAATTTACCCGTTGAAGTCTATCAAGCGCCCTCACTATTTTCCAGTAAAAACAATGAGTGTTTAATTCCACGAAAAACGGACTGAGAGATCCACACCTCCAATCCTAAAAAACATTAGGATGTGTGTGGGAACATAGAATGAATCAAGAACAATTCTCTATCTCTAGATGTACTCAACACATGAGATCTAAAGATTTGGAGAAGGACTTTTGAGACAGAATTCTGAGAGAGAATTAGAGAATTCGAGGAACCTTGATTAACGATTAATCAATGAGATGCTTCATGAGGCCAATAGAATATTATCTATCTATCTATCTATTTATATATATATATATTCTAGGTCAGGGCTAATTAGGTTTAGGGTTTTCATAAATTAATAAATTAATTATAAATGTGCCACTATAATAGGACCCACTGTGTGTCATGCACCACTGTAGTCTGTCGTGCACCACTGCAGTGTCGGGCGACACTGTAGTGTGCCTTGTGCCACTGCAGTGCCATGTGACACTGCAATGTGCCATGCCAATCCCTGATTCAAATCAGTGATTGACGTGTGACAGTCTAATATGCGACATGATAATTTTCAAATTTATTATTTAATCAAAAGATATCTATGTATTATTTCAATTAATCATAAATATCGGTTAATTCAAAATTAACTTATCTGATAAAAACCTAACAACCAACTTCTCTATTAATTCAAAATTAAAAAATCAGTTGATTCAAAATTAAATTATTATCTCATAATAATCTAACACTATTTAATTTCATAAATCAAATATATTGTCTCATCATCGATTAATTCATAGCTAATCGATATATAGTTAGTTAATTGTCATTTCCAAAATTATAATAATTAATTTAATTAATTAATTCTCAATTAATTAATAACACATATTTATATACTTTCCCTGAAAACTTAATTCTTTTTGCAAGCTAGTCATTTTTTATGCCTTAAAACATTCACACCTTAGCCTGTATAGTATAGAGAGGGCTGGGAGATCATTGACCCATTCTAATATTCAATAAATCAGATTATTAATTAATTTTTTTCATTAAATAATATAATTTATTAACTTTTATTACTGCACTATAAATATGGAATTACACTCTTAGTAATTACATAATATATTTACAGAGTAATCTCGAGTAGTTCATTGATATAATCACTTCATGTAGTTATATCCCTCAATTATTGGTTCATAAATTATAGTTGGTCAAAAATATCGTTTTACCCTTCTAATTACCTATTGATCCTTAAGTACCATTAATTCACTAGTGAATGGTCAATTTATAATCGTATTATAAATTTGAGCTCAATAACCATTCAGTTCTAAAATTAACACTTAAGAGAACCAATATACGATTCATTAGAAAAACTTGCATTCCAAATCTTGTAAGATCATGTTCCCAGCCATCCATGTGCTAAGATCGATCGGTTTTAAAAAATTAAAGAAAATTAGTTGAACCACGAATGGTTTGTGGGCGGAATATCAAAATTTTATGGGTTGATAAAATAAGTGCAATTATGCTAGCCTCAAACTCAGTTCTACATGAAGGAACCAAGCACACAGAATTTGATATCCGCTACATTATAGACAAAATGCATAACAAACAATTGGACATTCCTTTTTTCCCTCTGTAGACCATCAGGAGACTTACTCATTAAAACCTTATCTACTCCAAGGTATCTTAAATCTAAGCTCAAGGGTTCAACCTCATTTCACTTGAAGGGGGATGTTAAAGAAAAGCTCAAGAAGGATGACAAAGGTAATCTAAATAGTAAAAATTGCCTAGTTTCAAAGTCTACTCTCTTAATTATGCTCTCATCTAAGACAACCATAAATTTTATGGGTTGATAAAATAAGTGCAATTACCTAGCCTCAAACTCAGTTCTAATATATACATAATCTTCCTAGAGCTCCAGCACTTATTTTATCATATTAAATAATTTAAAATCAATTTTAGTTTGATCATGCATATACGATATTGAAATGAATAAATTAAGGGAAAACAAATTTTCACCTTTACTTTGTATTGAAAAATTTCTGAACTGGTGGAACTCCCTTGAGTATTCTTTGTGTTCTTCAAGCTTTAAAATCAAAATCACGAGCTTGATCTTCCAGGAATGATTTCAAAATTAGGCCACTAACAACCACCCGTTAATTTCAGAAATATATCTTAGAAGAATTTTACGTAGGAATTTAAGTGTGAACTCTCAAAACGATTGAAGAAGAAAAATTAAATCTTCCGTTCTTCAGATTAATTTTGGTGGCAACAACAGTGAGAGGAGAAAACGTTTTTTATTCTCTTTTTATCGATAACAACATCTGTATTTAATACTTATCATTCCTTAGCAATTAAATTGCTATTAGATATTTATCAAAAAGTAATTTTTGGTATTTACAAATATACCCATATATTATAAAATTTTCAAAAATTCCCCTAATTATCTATTCTTGCTGAAAATAACATCACCTCTTTGAGTTTTAGTTGTATTGAAATTCATCAATCCAGTTGATAAATATAATTGACCATTATCAATTAATTAATTAAATTATTTTATTTAATTAATTATCTAATAATTAGAAAATAATAAATAATTAATTCAATACAACAATTACACTTAACTAACTTAAGTGACATCACCTATCGCATATAGGTGTAGAAAATATGCCTTGACACCAACACACATTTGGGTTCAACTTAGTTCATTTTTCTATTCCTGTTTTCTGATATACTTCTGAGACCAAACGGACCCACATGAATAAAACTTAGGATTTAAATACCTAGTGAATTTATCTCTATAAATTCCCGACCATTTTAATCCTGACATCGTACGACTCCACTATAGGTTCGTTGTCGAATCAAATCTCGATTCATGCACGCTACATTTTCTGTTGGTGTAAATAAACTCTATTTATTTTCACGGTTTACAAAATATTTTAACATAATACTCATTGTGAATATCAGTAACAAGAGCAGATTGTAAACTTACCATTTTACCCTTCTTGTTATTATTTCTTTAACTCCTTTATAGACTGTGAATAAGAAAGACATTATAGTGAATTGTCTCGTACAATTCACAAGTCTTATTCAATGACTCATTTCATCGAATAGTTGGCCGAGTTAATTTATTCAGACACCCGTCAATAAAGTATAAAGGTGATATTGTACTTTCGCATTCCGACCATAAATTTTTATATATGTGAATCACGCAACTCCTACTTAATTAAATTACAATCCCAACAACCGAGGTATTTCCCGCCAATTTGAACTCACTCATTCAAAGATTGAAACTAACCAAGTCAAGTTACGTATTCACCTCAAGATTAAGGTAATTACAAAAATACCTTTAAGGTGTAACAATTAGATTTAGAGTTAGGTAAACGGTTTTGGGCTTTAAACTAATTTGTTACCGATCTATTCAACATGTTTATAACATGTCTAGGTTAACCATTTGAATTTTCACTCTTATGCCCCAAGACTTGCATCTAACATTTCAACCTAGCAGTCATAATCAGATTCGATTATCCAGTCCATCCTAAGACTGTGAATATCGTTATGGACTATTCCAGAAGAGTTCATTTGGAGATGCTTCTATCTTCACTCTTCTTTCATCGACAATAGTTTCAGGACTTGAGTAATTTATAAATATGCTTTAGTTTAAAAAAACTTTCAATTTATTCATAAAAAATTCAGTAATACAAATGTCAGTGAAATAACTAAATACAAATAAATAGTTATTACATGCTATTTTATGAACATATTCCAACAATTTCCACTTGGACTAAAGTATGCGTGTACAATCTCTTATCCCCAAGCCCTCTAGATGACCATAAAAAACTGTACTGCTTAAAGTTTGCGTGAATTAATCTATCAGGTTGTTGATCGTTGAGATATACGTAATCACAACATCTCCACGCTGAACAATCTCTCTAATAAGGTGATACTTACGCCCTATGTGTTTGGATCTCTTATGGCTTCTAGGTTCCTTAGAATTCGCTATAGCCCCACTGTTATCACAATAAAGTGTCATGGGCTTGTCAGCGTCTGGAACAACTTCCAGAGTCTTCAAGAACTTCCCAAGCCAAACAGGTTCCTTTGCAGCTTCACAAGCTGACACATGTTTAGCTTCCATGGTAGAATCAACAATGCAAGATTGCTTGATACTTCTCACCATTTAGGATGAACACTGATCATGAAGTGGACCTCCTGGAGTCCTCATCAGCCTAAAAATTAGAATATGTATACCCCATCATATTCAAGTCACTACCTGAATAAGAAAGACATTCATAAGCCTAAAAATCGCAAGATTGCTTGGTAATTCCTTGTTCTCCTAAGATACTTAAGGATATTCTTGACGGCATTCCAATGCTTGATTCCAGGATTAGATTGAAAATGACTTACTATGCCCACGACATAGCAAATATCAGGTCTAGTACAAAGCATCACATACATGAGGCTTCCTACGACTGAGGCATATGGTATCTTTCTCATGTCTTCCTCTTCTTGAGGAGTCTTGGGAGACTACTCCCTAAAGAGGTTGACTCCATGTCTAAAGGGAAGAAAGCCCTTTTTGGAGTTTTGCATATTGAAGTGATCCAACACCTTATCAATATAAGATGTTTGAGAAAGTGCTAATTGTCTGTTCTTCCGATTTTGAAATATCTGAATACCTAAGACAAATGTAGTGTTTTCAAGATCCTTCATGTCAAATTGCTTTGCAAGCCAAAACTTGACATCATATAATTTTACTACATCATTCCCAATGAGTAGAATATCACCTACGTACAAGACTAGAAAAACCACATTCCCTTTGTGTCTCAACTTATATACACAGGGTTTGTCCACCAACTGTTCAAAACTATAGTTCTTAACAGTTTCGTCAAATTTAATTTTCCACTACCGTGACGCTTGCTTTAGTCCATAAATGAACTTCTGCAGTTCTTAAACTTTTCCCTCTTGGCCTTTCTCCATAAACTCGTCCGTTTGAGTCATATAAATGCGCTCTTCAAGATTACCATTCAAAAAGGTAGTCTTGACGTCCATTTACCAGATTTCATAATTAATGGCAGCAACAATGGACGAAAGGATTCATATGGATATAAGCATGGCTATCGGTAAGAAGGTATCCTCGTAGTCTATACCTTCCTTTTGAGTATAGCCCTTGGCTACTAGCCTAGCTTTGAATGTCTCTACATTTCCATCCATACCTCTTTTCTTCTTATAGATCAATTTACATCCTACAGGTTTTATCCCTTCAAGAGGATCTACAGACTCTGTTCGAGTACATCGAATATATCTCAACGTTCATGGCTTCCTGCCATAAGTTTGCTTCATGACCAATCATGGCCTCCGAGTAAGAGATTGTTTCATCTAGGTCCTTCTCTAAGACATTTGTAAAAGATTTTCCATAGGACATGTACCTTTCAGGTTGTCTCACAACTCTCCCACTGCGTCGAGGCTCCATAGTCTCTAGCTCCTGTCGTGGTTCTTCCATTGTTGAATCAGAACAATTTTTGATTGGGGAGTTGGTGTTCTCTCACTCAATAATTTCTCTAGCACAACTGTGCTTCTCGGCTGTACACTTTTAATATAATTTTCTTTGAGAAAATGATCATTCGTGCTAACAAATATTTTCTTATCAGTCATACTGTAGAACATATACCCTTTCGTTCTCATAGGATATCCTACAAACATGCACAATTCTAAACGATTGGCCAACTTTCTTGTCTTCGATCTTAGAACATGTGCTGGGCAACCCCATATTCTAAAATGGTGAACGGACGAATTTTGCCCATACCATATTTCATATGGTGTACCAGGCACCGTATTTGATGGAACTTAGTTCAGAATATATGCCGCTGTTAGTAAGGCATATCCCCAAAATGAATCTGGGAAGGATGAGTAACTCATCATGCATCTAACTATATCCATCAAAGTTTGATTCTTTCTCTCTGACATACCATTTTGTTGTGGTGTATCAGGTGCTGTAATTGAGAAAGAATACCTTCTTCCTTAAGAAAGTCCTCAAACTCTCCTAGCAAGTACTCTCTACCACGATCAGATCATAGTGTTTTGATTTATTTTTCTAATTGCTTTCCAACTAAGGCCTTATATTCTTTGAACTTTTCAAATGTTTCAGACTTTTGATGCATTAGATAAACATGATCAAAACGTGAGTAGTCGTAAGTGAAGGATACGAAGTATTCATAACCTCCTCTTACTTGAAGTTTCAATGACCCACATACATCACTATGTATGAGTTCAAGGCATTGAGTGGCTCTTTCACCTTTTGATGAAAAATGTCTTTTTGTCATTTTGCCTTCTATACAGGATTCACATGTGGGTAGTGAACCCACACTTAAAGATTACAAAAGACCATCCTTCACAAGTCTTTTAATCTTGTCTAGGCTAATATGTCCAAGACGTATGTGTCACATATATGTTAGATCGATTGAGTCATAGTACAACTTTTAACTATCCCTATGTGAATCGATATTCACTTCAGTGTCACAAATCATGGGTACTACAGGTTTTACGTGATATAATTTATTAATCATTCATGCAATAGTAATTAAGCATTCATTTAAAAAAATACCAATATCTTTATCAATGAATTTTAGATCAAATCCTTGCTCAATTAATGCACCAATAAAAATCAAATTCTTCCCAAAACTTAGGACATAATAAACATCACGTAAAATAATAAAATGTTTCTCAAAACATAATTAAAAAGTACCCACTGATGCGGATGATACTAGTGCTTTATTTACCCAGTGGAAGCTGAACTCACCCTCATCAAGCCTTCTGATTTCCCTGAATTTTTGCATGGAGCAACGGATGTGGTTAGTAGCTGCAGAGTCTACAATCCAAGAAAAAGTAAAGTCAGCTACATAATAGGCTTCAATTATCATTAATATACCTTTAGATCTCAACCTACTATGGGCAGCTGCGTTTCCAATGACCAGCAACTCCACAGTGATGACACTTGTCTTTCGACTTGTCTACTCTCGCGGTGCTCTTGCTTTTGGCAGCTCTCGACTTCTACTATGATCTATCATTGTCGAAAAAATTACATCATCTCTTAGAGTTTTGGTTGTATCGAAAGTCATTAATCCAATTGATCATTATCAATTAATCAATTAATTTATTTTATTTAACTAATTATCTAATAATTAAAAATTAATAAATAATTAATTCAATACAACAATTACACTTAACTAACTTAAGTGAGATCACCTATCACATATAGGTGCAGGAAATATGCATTGGCACCAAAACACATTTTGGTCCAACTTAATTCATTTTTCTGTTCCTGTTCTTTGAGCTATTTTTGAGATCGAATGAACCCACATGAACAAAGCTTAGGATTTAAATACCCGGTGAATTTATCGCCATAATTCTCGACCTTTTTAATCCTGACATTGTACGACTCCACTATAGGTTCGATGCCGAATCAACTCTCGATTCATGAGCGCTACATTTTCTGTTGGTGTAAATAAACTCTATTTATTTTCATAGTCCATATAATATTTTAACATAATACCTATCATGAATATTAGTAACAAGAGCAGAATATAAAATTACTATTTTACCCCTCTTGTTATTATTTCATTTTCTCCTTTATTGACTTTGATTAAGAAATACATTAAAGTGAATTGTCTCATACAATTCACAAGTCTTATTCAATGACTCATTTTATCGAATACTTGGCCAAGTTAATTTATTCAGACACCTATCAATAAAGCATAAGGTGATATTATTGCTTTCGCAATCCAACCACGAATTTTCATATATGTGAATCACACAACTCCTACTTAATTAAATTAAAATCTCAACAACCGAGATATTGCTCGCCAATTTGAACTCACTCATTTGACATATCAAATATTGTAACTTACCAAGTCAAGTTACGTATTCACCCCATGATTAAAGTAATTATGAAAATATCTTTAAGGTGTAACAATTAGATTTAGAGCTAGGTAAACGGTTTTAGGTTCTAAACTAATTTGTCACCGGTCTATTTAATATGTTCATAACATGTCTAGGTTAATCATTTGAGTTTCCACTCTTATGCCCCAAGACTGACATCCAATTGTTTAACCTAACAATCGTAATCAGATTCGATTGCCTTGTCGATCCTAAGACTGCGAATATCATTCTAAACTATTTCAGAAGAGTTCGTCAGGAGACACTTTTGTCTTCTCTTTTTTTGTTGACAATAGTTCCAGTACTTGAGTAATTTATAAACACGCTTTAATTTAAAAAAAAACTTTCAATTTATTCATAAAAAGTTCAGTAATACAAATGTCTGAAAAATAACTAAATATAAATAAATAGTTATTACATGCTACTTTATGGACATATTCCAACACCACGTCACTGAATCTCTAAAACAAAAATCACTATCATGTTTTACAAACAACCTGAACGAGTGAATAAAAGGATCTAGTAGACATGTATAAGAGTTCATGACTACTCAGGATTTAGACTTATTTACATATGATCATTTGATTGATGTGTATTTAATATTTATGATAAACGATAATTTAATAAAGATATTAATTCACATCGGTCATGTCCTATATAATTTAATTATATAAAGTTCATTCACTAAGATGTCTATCCACATCAGCGATCCAGATCTAAATCACATGAATTCAAAATATTTAACGAACCGTACTAACAATCATTCATTAAAGATTCTATAGATTAATGTGTTGCATACTATTTTATTCATTATCTATGATCTTAATCCTTTCGTACTAATACAAGATTATATTCTCATGAATGAATATCAAATTTTCATATATTTATACAAATTATTCAATAATAATTCAGAAAAGATAATTATAAGAAATATATAATTTATATTAATTTCTAAATTAAATGTCCTTACACATACTTTAAGGGCATTATGCCCAACAATACCTAGGTATCCCTAAGAGGTGCAGCTCATGTAAGGAATTTGGACATGATTGTCTTCTCAAAGCTGAGAAAAAGAAAGGAAAGATACATGCTCAACCCGAAAAGAAACTTAAGAAGTAGGAGTGGGTTCATGTTTCCAAGAAGGGTAAAGAAGTTAGGATAAGTGAACAGATCATAATGTTACCTGATGACCTAGAGGAGGATGACAACTCTCTTGCTCATATTGAGACTGAGGCATCCACTTCAAGGCAAGATGAATGCACTATGATAAAGCAATTATTGGATCAACTAGTGGATGTTGATATACAACCAGAACCATCCATTCCAGTGATTCGAACACTAAATAGTGCTAATTTGAGCTCCAGACAGAAATAGAGAAACAGGTAGAAATCTGCCAAACTCAAAGCTCAATGTGATAAGTTGATGAGACCTTCACCTCCCCCTATTTAATGACTAATTTTACAGATTGGAATGTTAAGGGCCTCGGTATGCCTCACAAACATTCAGAAGTGAAAAGGTTATGTAGGGAGTATGATTTGAAATTTTGTGGTGTAGCTGAGACTAAAGTTAAATTTAAGCAATTCTCTAAAATTGTTCAATTTGTTTTCCTGCTTGGAAGTATTTTCATAACTATTCTGATGATACTTCTGGTAGGATATTGTTAGTATTTGACCCTGATGTTTTTGAACCTACTGTTATTTTCTGCTTATCTCAATTACTTCATTGTAAAGTTAAGAAGCATGTCACTTCTGTTGTATTCATGTGTTCTATTGCATATGCTCATAATGATGATGCTAGTAGAAGACTTCTTTGGCAGGATTTAATCAATGTTAAACCTGATTCTTCTTGCATTCCTTGGATTAGCTGTGGGGACTTTAATGAGGTTCTTCACCCGAATGAGAGGCTTGTGGGCCTTTAATTTCTTCCTGGGATGAGGGAATGAGAGATTTTACAGCTTGTATTGCCAGTTTGGAAATCCATGACCTGGATTATAGTGGCCATCACTTGACATGGTGGAATTATCATCTTGGAGATGACAATATTAGAACAAAAATAGACAGACTTATGGTTAATGATGCTTGGCATACTCAGTTTCACAGAGCAACAGTCTTCTTTGTAGACCCAAGACTCTCTGATCATTGTTATGCCATTCTTAAATTGCTCCCCAAGTCCAAGAAAGTCTACTCCTTTCAGATTTGTTGAGTTTTAGACTGATATATAGGGTTATTATGATGTTGTGGATACAACTTGGAATATTCCTGTACAGTGCAACTCTATGTTCAAAGTTTCTTAGAAGCTTTTATCAGTTAAGAAAGCTTTGAGAATCTTTAACAAAATTCACTGCAATTACATATCTAGGAGAGTTGTTGAAGCTAGGGAGTGTTTACAGCCCCTCACTAGATTGACCTTAAAAAACAAGCAATTGAGGCTGCTAAACAATATATGGACTGGAAATTGTCTGAGGAGAGTTTTTACATGTAGAAAGCTAAGATCTCTTGGCTAAATCTTGGGGACAGTAATAAAACTTTTTTTCTTTAGTACCCTAAAGAACAAGAGAAGAAAGTCTCAAATAGTGCAGCTCATGCATAACACTGGAATCTGGATAACAAAGGGATGTGTTCTCTATCAAAGCAAGATATAACGCTTTAAAGCAGCACATACATAAGGTTCCTTGGTATAGTCTTATCTGGTTCTCAGCACACATTGCCAAGTGCTCCATCAGTTAGCTTGCTCTCCTTGGTAAATTAGCTGCAAAGGATATTGTTTGCAATTGGAACCCAGGAGTTAGTTTGGTCTGTGGTTTCTGTGTTTCAGGAACTGAATCGATAGAACATTTGAGGTTTGCTTGCAATTCTTCTAGGGTCTTATTGAATAATCTTCTTGACAGTTGTGGCTTACAGTGTCATGCCACCTCTGGAGCTCCCTCCAACACTTGTTAAAGCTGGTCTCTTCTGTTAAATCTATAAATTCAGTGTGTGTAAGGCTTGTTTTTACTGTTTTGGTCTACTTTATTTGGATGGAGAGAAACAGAAGGGGTTTCCTAGGGAAACATGTTGATCCCTCCTTAACATCCAAGAAAATTATAAGAATGATAAGGGAGAGAATTCTTTTCATTTCTAAATATAGGAACTTACATATTAGCCCTGACTTTCTAGATAATTGGATGTGCTAGGTATGTAGGGCTCTTTTGGTTTTGTTTCTTGCATTTGTGTTCAGGTATGCCCATTATATCTGTGTATTTTGTATTTTCTTTGATTAATATATATACCCTTCTAACAAAACAAATCTTAAGATACCTCTATTTGAGGTCATTTAAAACCCTCTAAAATTAGTATCCACCTATCTTTTGAGAATGTTTGTATATTTTGTCATTACTTTTTACTATTACTCGGGGTATAAAGGAAATATTTTAACTCATTTTTTATTTTTTTTGTTTCAAACTAAAATTTATAATCTTAAAAGTGTTTTTAATATTTTTTTATTTTAAATTATTGTATTATAAACAAAAATATTAATAGTTAATTTTCACACCAACAAATTTCACATACCAAACAAATTAATCTAACTTTTAAAAAACATTTTTTATATTTTTAAAATACAAAAAAAGGAGTGGTAGCAACTCCTTAGTAGTTCACTCGTTTCGGAAATAACAGTAAGATTAATGACATTAGGAGAGTATTCAGTTCGATTTCCCCTTCACGGTTAGCCAAAATTAAAGATTTTTACCAAATTCCCATTCTGTCTCTCTAAGGCTTCCTAATATCGACGAACCGGTTTGTAAACCTAGGGTTGGTGAGCTCAGCTTGCACCTAGCATCCTTAAAAGTTGGGCTTTGCTTTCCGTTTCCTGCTCCCATCTGTGAGTTGTAAGAGTTCCTCAATATTTCTCCCAGGCAACTAGCCCAGAATGGATGGAAAATGCTAATGAGTTTCTTAGTTCTTACCCCCTTAGATAGTAGTGGAAGAAATGCTTTCGATAGGGATGCCCCAAATCTATTGGGTATTGGCACATTTATGCTCGAGACATGGATCAGTCCTTAATCCTCAATAATCTTTCTTGTAATAAGAAATGGAGGGCTTCAATTCTTTTTTGTTTCAAGTTCAAGCGCCGAGTCCCTTTTTTCAAAGGGTCGGTTAGGTCATCCGCTCACTATTTTGAAGTTGTTCTCCGTGCCTGGGTTCACAGGTTTGTACTTGTAAATTTTTATTATTCTTGTAGTAATATTCTATTTTTATCATTTTCCTTTTTGTAGCTTATGAGCCCGCAATCTGTCAGACACAATTGGAGAATTTGAGGAGCTATTGCCTCTTCTCGGACTGAGACGTGGACATGTTAATTTCCCCCCAGAATATTTCCAAGTTTAACTTAGGGCCTTCTTGTTGCAAGGGTATTTCTATTCCACGCGTCTTTACGATTTTTGTTTCGATGTTTGATAAGATATACTTACTCCACTCAGTTCCTATAGGTATGAGTCTCAAGATTAACAAGAAGTTGCTTGGAAAAGTTTAGGTGGTGGTTGCCTTTACCGATGATAACTAATTAAGAAGTTGAACAGTTCTTCGCTGAAGGTATTTATAGCTCTTCATTAGCTTTTCGATTAGGTTTGTGTTAGTACTTGATTTATTAATTCCTCTCTCCCCCTTGGCGTTTAGCAAAAGAACGAGTAGAAAAGGAGACGATGGAGGATAAGCTCGCAAAGTCCTTGGAACATCCATGCTCTATTGAGGAGACTCTGTCCTCTGCACAGAACAAGATCAGCTGTCGTCGCATCCAATGGTCAGAACTCGAGAACAAGTATAAAGCAGAGATTTCTATGTTGCGCCGTGATTACAAGCAGTCGAAGCGTGAGGCCGTCGAGGAATTCAAGAAGTCAACTTACTTTTCATACTAAATCACAACCTCTTAGTATAAAGGGTTTGCCAGATTACAAAAATATTGCATACACTCAGTAAATTTTAGTGTATTCTGGGATTAAATAAAATATTCTATATTGTTTTATCCATTGTTTAAAAAAGCAATTGAGGATTACCGCTTGAGGCTCGCCTCAATTTGAGGCTATAGAAAAGTGCCTCAATTCTTTAGCCTCGAGGTAGAAGAAAGAGGTTTACGCCTCTCCATGGTGAGGCTTACGCCTCTCAGCCTAATGCCTTGAGGCTCCCAAGACTTAAACCTCAGTTCTTGTATTATCTTCGTATATTTTACTATTTCTTAGGATTTGACCTATTTTCCTTATCTTCTAAACTATGTGAGTTTGCCTCTGATCCATGAATGAAAAAGGTAAAACCTTATTCCACTAACTATATATTTTTATGGATAAAAAAGTATCGCTTTTTTTATTTGTGTCAATTGTCATTTAAAACACTCGATCATTAGGCAACAAAAATTGATAACTTTAGTGGCATACTTTTTGAATCACAAAAACATTTAAACTATTAACAAAGTGTAAAGTATGATTTGAAAGTATATATAATGTAATCGCAACCTTCGAGTTATGAAATCAATGTGATAGTTCTCTTTCTTTAGAATCTTTTCTAGCCTAATATTCAAAAAGAAATAATAGACTTTATCTTCAACTTCATGATTTCGAGACTTTATTATGGCTATGATGATTACCGTTACATTGGTTAATTTTAAAATTGTGTGATTATGTAGTTATTTATGTTATTTTACTTTCATTTTGCTTTAAATTGAGGCTTAAGCCTCTGAACGCCTTGAGTTTTACGTCTCGCCTCTTTAAACTAAAACGCCTTAAGGTCACTTTTAGCTTTTTTAAACATTGGTTTTATCTGTAGTGATTGAATATTGTCTTCTATACTAAGATTCTGAGATTGCATTGTGTAGTGTATTATGAGATTTATATGCATACTATTTGATAGTATGAGATTGCATAGTGCCTTCCATACTGAGATTGCATACTGTCTTTCATACTGAGATTCTGAGATTACATACTGTAGTGTATTCTAAGATGTATTTGCATACTATTGTCTGTAGTGTATTCAAGTGATTCTGATGATCACGATTTGGTTGAGGCTATGTCAAATGATGGTCAAACAACTGATGATAAGCTATTTGAGTCAATGGTTGAACCAGAAGTAGAACATAGTTTTATTTGTACTGATTTTAATATAGTTGACACTGAGGAGGACAACTCAGATGAATTAAGAAGTTTTGGATAATGAGTTAGATGGAAATGGTGTAAGGTGTAGGAATAGACCTAAGAATCTTGAGTTTTTCCCTAAAATAGATATGAGAGATGTTCAATTCAATTGGGGAATGCTGTCTGGGTGTGAAATTGAGTTTAGGTAGGTTGTGAGGGAATATTCTATTAAGAGTGGTAGGGTTCTAAGATTTGTGAAAAATGATAGGGGCAAGATTAGTGTTGCATGTTCTAATGGGTGTCATTGGTTTGTGTATGCGTCTTTACAAAGAGATGGGAGAACATTTCAAATTAAGCCCTTCAATGATGTCCATAATTATAGTACGACAATCAGAAATAGGTTTGCCGATTCAAGTTAGCTGTCACGACAATATATGGGGTTGTTGAGAAATACACCTCACATGAGTGTAAGTGCCATGCAAAATGCTATATGGAATGATCATATTAGGGGTGTGCAGATTTTTTAAGAACCGATTGAACTGAATCGAACTGAACTGAACTGAACCGAACCAAACCAAATCGGTTCCATCGGTTCTTTTGTTATACAAATTATAATTAGTTCGGTTATTTTTAATAACCGTAATTTCATTTCAGTTACATTTTTCAATAAATTTATAATCGGTCCGAACCAATTACAACCATATAATATATATATATTAATCATTGAAGTTAAAATAAACCATAAACCGAAACTAAAGCCTTTAGTTTATAGAATTATATTTTTTAAATTATTGGAGATTAGTGTATGGAGTAATGAATATTATATTTGATTATTAAATGTATTGATGTTTTGAGTTTAAAATTTTCTTGATATTTTAAAAAAAATTATAGGTGCGATCGAATCGGTTACAAGAAACCAAACCGAACCAATTACTTTGGTTACATTCGGTTCAGTGATACCATTATATTCATTTACAGGTAAGGCACAACATATAAGACGTTTATAGCTTGAGCATTTAAAGATAATTTAATTTTGTCGTTCTCGGTCAAATTTCATGTTTTTGGCACGTAAGGACCATTTTCGACAATTTTCTATAAATTGAATCAAAGGATTGAATAAATATTCGCATTCTAATTTTCCAAAAATTAAAATCTACTCCATAAAAATGGAGGTTTTGAAATTGATTGTCCTTGTTGAAAACTAAAAGGTGATGCCATCGCTCAAGACTATTAAGTCTTAGATATTTGAGCACCAAGCTCTGATACTGATTGTAGGATATAAGGCATCCTTCTATTAAGGGAAAAGTAAAAAATGAAGATCTTAAAACTTGAAAATCAAATTGCTTGAAATAAATATTAATTGACATAAATAAACAGTCAATTAATTATAATAAATGTGAAATATTAAAGTACGAGAACTAAACGTGCGAGAAATTAAACACTGAAAATATAGTGCATGTAAATATAAAGAGAGTAGAGAAGAGAGATATACAACACACAATATTTTTACATGGTTCAGGAAAATCTATCCTTACGTCCACACCCCAAGGATCCACCCATGAAGATTTTTTTCTCATGATCTTCTAAGGGTGAAGAACCACACCTTTTATAATCTCTATTGGTTTATGGTAGCAATCAGTGACAATGAAGCTCGTTGAGATTCACAAATAGTATTCTCTCAAGAGTAGAATCTAGTATATGCTCAACATAAATGATCTCGCTCACTCTAAAATACTTGCAGATTAAAGCTCAAAAATATTTTCTAAAGAGGAGAAAGACTTAAGAGAGATATAGGAGATAATAGCTTGAATTAACTTGAAGTGTGTGAAAAGAATGATAATGAGAGAGCTTTATATAGGCGTGAACAAGTCCAAGGAGCATCTGACCATTTGTCTAGTTTAGGTTAGTCTCGGCAGAAAATAAGAAAAAATTGGTAAGGGTCTAACTTGTTTTCCTAGTCAGGATAAACTTGTTCAAGAGAGGTCAGACCCCTCTAAAAGATAGGTTGGCCTATCCTAAGGCAGTTTTACGTCTAGGTTCATTACTACACATATTCTTTCTAAAATAAAGCATACGTATGTCTTGGTAAAATCTATAGGTTAAACCTCAATTTGAGTATTGACCTAAAAATCAATTTTAACGTTTAGTTATGGGAATATGGTAGCATCTTATGGGATAGGGATACTTTGACTTAGAGTTGGGTATCCTAGTTTATTTTTGAGCCATTAAAAAGTAGATAAAGTGAATGAGCTCCTAAAGATAAAAATTACATGAAAATAAAATAATTGTCTTCATGATTCCAAATTTCCATGCCCTTGCATTATTTTTCGTAACAATTTCTTGCACTCTTGATTAAAATATTAGTCCACATATTATTTATCATCATAAAAATGTCACATCAACTAGGGTCAACGGGGTTTACGAAGAAGCAAAGCGCCAACTTCATGCATGACATGCTAAGAAATGTATGCTTCTTAATTTTGTTTGTTTTAAATTGATTCGAGTTCATTTTCTAGATACACTTAGTGGAAATATTTTGGTGTAACAACTCACATCATTGTGTCTATGCAGGGTTGCAAGAGTTGCCGAAAAGAAATTCGACTTAAGGATGGTAAATTACTATTTTATTGGATAATTTGAAAGATCCAAGGGTATCCATGGGTACAAGTTGTATGATCCCACGACTATGCCATTTTTCAAGAAATGTAATTCCTGATTCTTTGAGGATGTTGAGTTTACGGTGGGAGATACAGTTCGAGTTCTTGTCATTGATGATGAATTTGTTGACATTGCCACTTCTCCATTCCTAATTTAGCTCAAGACATAATATATCAAAACAATGTCGGAGAACCTCCTATTCAAGAAATTGATCTTGAAGAACAAACTCTAGAAACTTAAGAACCTATGTCATTAAGGAGATCCATTAGAGAATGAAGAAGTGCAGTGCTAGATGACTACATTGTATTTCTCCAAGAACATAAGGTAGACATTGAAGCGTTGGAAGATGACCAGATAAACTTCTGTCAAGCCATGGAAAGTTCAAACTCTTTGAAGTGGATTGCTACCATGAATGATGAGACTAAGTCCATGAGTGATAATGGCGTGTGAGATGTTGTCTCATTACTAGAAGGTGTGAAACTCATTGATTGCAAATTGATACTTACATAGAAAGAATGCATCGACTATAAAGTGATTTTTTCTCCAGTTTCATTAAAAGACTCTTTTAGGATTATAATGACATTGGTTGTATATTTCAATCTCGAGTCACATGAAATGAATGTGAAGAAACTTAAAGAGTATTGTTGTAAGCTAAAGAAATACATTTATGGACTCAAGCAATCATCACAATAATGATATTTCAAGTTTCATCAATAGATCATCTCATTTGTTTTTTAGATGAATTTGGTCAATGACTATATATGCCGTAGGTTCTATGGGAGCAAGCATATTTTTATGGTTTTATATATCGATGGCATCTTACTTGCCAACAATGATGTAATCTTATTGCATGAGACTAATAAATTTCTATCTAATTAAAAATTTTGAGATGAAAGAACTTGGTGGCACATCTTTTGTATTAGGCATCTAGATACACCAAGATCGCCTTGGGATGTTCTTGGATTATCACAAAAGAGCTATACTAAAAATGTTCTCAAAATATTTAGCATGTAAGTCTCCAGACAATGTGATGCCCCTGTGGATAAAGGGACACAAGTATAGTCTCAATTAGCGCCTTAAAAATGATTTTGAGAAAAAGAAAATGCATAAGATTCCCTATGCCTCATTAGTATGGAGTTTGATGTATACTCAAGTTTGTACGCGTTTAGATATTGCATATGTTACTCGACAGTTAGACATGTATTTGAGCAATCTAGGCATAGACCATTGGAAAGCAGCTAAATGGATCTTACAGGACTTATAGAGAACAAAAGACTACATGCTCACGTATTAGTAGCTAGATAAGCTTGAGATTGTTGTGTATCCTGACTTTGATTTTCATGGATGCTAAGATATTATTATATCTACATAGGGATATATATTTTTACTAGCTGAAGGTGTTGTCTCTTGGAAGAGTGCTAAACATTCATTTATAGCCTCTTCTACCATGGCAACAAAGTTCATTGCATGTTATGAGGCGTCCAATCACATAATAAGGCCGCAGAATCTTATCACGGGCTACACGTAGTGGATGGTATTGAGAGAAGACTCAAGTTATTTTATGAAAATAAGTCAGCAATTCTGTATTCCAATAATAGCAGGAGCTCAATAAAGTTGCAACACATAGATATCATGTTCCTCGATGTTAATGAAAAACTTCAGAGTGGACAATTGTCTATAGAGTACATTATAACAAACCAATGATTGTTGATTCACTTACTAAGGGATTGCAACCTAAGGCGTTTCATGACCACTGCTTACGTAGGTGTCATATTTAGTTTTTGTGGAAATTTGTAAGTTTTATATGCTTTTATTATATAAATATATTTTCAGTTATTTCAATTTATGATATTTTGAGCTTATTTTTTATAGAAACAAAATTTGAGTTTATTTACGCTCTGATTCTAGTATGATTTTGATCTTACCAAGGTTTAAGGGTAGAGCATTTGAAAATAGGTATGTTAAGATCAAATTACATGAAATTTTCATGATGCATGTCTAAATCCAATTCATGTCATTCAGTTGTATTAACATATGTTACCATGATGGGTTGAGTTATGGTACATGTTGTTATGATTGATGGCCTAGATTAGTTATTGATACATTTCGATAATGATGAAAAAGTTGAGCTCGTTATGTTAGTTGTTTTGCAAACATAATTGTAAAATTACATATATAGTCTAAGTGAGAAACTATTGGATCCTTAATCCAACTCTGAGTTTATGTGTGAATAATTTTGTGTTACACACTATCAAATACGGTTAAGGCCTATTAAAAGTAATCTACTATGTTTTGGATAATTTGAGCTTTAATGTATTTGATAGAGTGTTGATCTTTGATGTTTGTAGGCTTAAGGGAAATTTGATTAAAATAGAAATACTAAAAAATAGCATGGATGTTATCTGTATATAGTGATTATGATCTCCAGATCACATAATAAAATAAACATTATATTCTCTTAATATTCTATCATTAGAAAAAATACATAGAGATATAAATAAAATGGACTCTGTCGGTGACAATCATACATATTTAGAATGCAAACTTCTCGGCGCTACAGAGCAATCATTAGTCATGAATTCATGTATGTTTCTGCCTAACAAATTATTAATTCTTAATGATCCAACATGTGTATTCTAGAACTTTGAGTGATGGTTTTCAAAAGATTTTCTCTAACATTTTCTTGATATCTTGCAAGTCCCAAGCATATACAAAGTTAATAAAATTACATATTCTTTTGGTATGTCGAAAACAAAAGTACAGTAAAATGTATTTGAATAAACTCCCCTTCCCAAGTTCAATGATAAAAAAATTCAATCCCTCAGGGCTTGTTTGGTAGCCCGCACTATACAATACTAAAATAATACTGTATGACGTTTGGCAATAATATAAGACCTGTACTAACTAATACCGTGGGACTTTTTAGTCCCATCCACACTGTATAATTTGGTCCCTTCCTAAAGGAAGGGACTAAACCAGACTAAGCTCATTCTACACAGACCCACACGAAGACAAGTACAACGATGAAGACCCAAACAAAGACTTCTTCATTCTTACCACCGACGAAGCTTTCTTCCTGCCGCCGTCGAAGCCTCTTCCTTCCATCGGTTTTCCTGGTAAGCCTCTTCCTTTTCCTCTTCTTCTTTCTGCATTTTTGTTAGATCTGTGTTTTTGCGTTTTTGTTAGATATGAGTTTTTGCTTCCACTGATTTTGTGTTTGTTAGATATGAGTTTTGGAAACTGTGTTACATGTGATTTAGCTCTGCCTTTAGATATGGTTTTTGTTAGATCTACAGAGGAGATCATGTTAGAGCTGATTTCAAGCTTTGCCTGATTTTAAGTGTTTTTGTTATAGCTGATTTTAAGGTTTTTGCTAGAGCTGATTTCAAGATTTGCCTTAGTGTTTGTTCTGTCTAATTCAAGATCTCATTCAAACAAAAAACTTAACCTGGAGTGGTTCACTTTGCCTTTGTGTTTGGTCTCCTTCTATTAGTAATCTGGGATTCAGTATGGCTGTTAAAACAAGAATGGCCAATATTTGTTTAGCCGGTGGTAGTCATTGATACAGGAAGGTAGTAATTGAAAAGATTGGGATTGTAGAGATGCCCATTTACTGAAAATTGGAAGCTTAAAAGAAGATGGTCCATTTATTGTAGAGATGCCCATTTGCTGAAAAGATTTGGGATTGTAATCCATTCTCTTTTATTTCTCTCCTCCCCCCGGTGATGATTCCCTCAGGACTACCATTGTGAAACAACCTTCAACTGGTAATGAAGGTATTATTAAAAACTTGTTTAGAAGAACAATTTTAGGTCCTCTGAAAGATTATTTTAGTAATTTTATATGGTTTCAAGCAAGTGATTCTAAGTTCACACCCCTAGACTGCATTATTCCTTCATATTGGAATATGTTTCAACTTGCAAATTATATTAATTGGTACTTGTTGAGTGTGTGAATTGAATGTAACTTGCTATAATATTAATTGTTTAGCTAAAATATTTTTTTTTGAATAGAGATGGATAAGAGGAAACTTTTGATGTATCTTGTATATGAGATGTGGCATTTGAAAATGATGAGTTGCACTATGGATGACAATTGATATGGCAGAGAAGCATTATGAAATTTATTTGTTAGCTGATCGTACTTTTACTAATCATGAAACACGACTACGTTTTTTTGGATAGTATAATAGGAGATAGTGATACATCATGCGTGAATCAACTCAGAATGAATAGAAGAACCTTTGGTATCTTATGTGAATTACTTCATAATGATAGAAGAGTGATAAAGGATGGCTTGGTTACTTTAGAGGAGAAAGTGTGCATATTCTTGCATATACTTGCTCATCATGTAAAGATTCGTACAATATGTAATAGATTCAAACATTAAGGGGAGACCATAAGTAGATATTTCAATTCTGTTCTACATGGAGTTTTATGACTACAAGGTTGTCTACTTAAAACAGCAACTCCGGCGCAAGCAAATTGTAACGATGAGAGATGGAAATGGTTTAAGGTATACATTACTTTAAGTTTTCTTCATAAAAAATGTTAATTATTTTAAATTTTGTAAATAATAATTTGAGTGCTAATATTTTATATAGAATTGTTTAGGAGCCTTAGATGGTACTTATATTGATGTTCGTGTTGCCGAAAGTGAGAAGCCAAGGTATCAGACAAGAAAGGGAGGAATTTCCACAAATGTAGTTGAAAATATTAAACAACATGTTAATGAATTCTAAACAGGCTTGTGTAACTCAAATTAAGACAAGTAATTTTACAATAATTCAATACTATGATGTGCCAAATGTTTTACAAGTAATAAAGTTTTTTAACTAATACAATATCAAACACTAGACAATATGATTTAATCAAGTACAATACAGTATAGTACAGTCTAACAAATTTAGTATAATACTATCCAATACTATCATGACTGTCAAACGAGCCATTAATTCCTTTTCTCACCTACTAATATTTTTTGTCACATAAAGCCAAATGAAAAATTTAAATTGATTTAGCTATTTTTATTAGTCTTAACCAACTACAGTAATTGATTATCCCACCACTTTCATGCATGGACTGAGCTATTAACAAAATTGAGTTTTATGTTTACTTAAGTAGGTGAACAGACGCATGTTGGCAAATGGCAACAAATAATTGATACGATTCTGTTATATAAATCTAACACTTTTCAGTTTCACATTAAATATAATGCTCATAATTCATTTTCAATCTGTCATATACGGTGATCAGCTCTAGGTAGGAATTTGTTTTAGAATTATAGCACCGACCAGCATTCTTTGTTTAAATTTATAATTATTTTTCTTCTGATTTTTTAATTATGATTCTCAAGTACTAACAAGACTTTTTTTTCATTTCCTTTTAATTTCTCAATGAATAGTGTCAAAACGCGAATATTTTTTATTGATTTTATTATGGTTGACCAAATGTGTAATAAAATCTTCAAAAGATTACAATAACAGATTATAAAATATTAACGGAGAACAGTTGATTGTGTTTATAGTTAATATTGAATAATTGAACATTGACCTGTTTGAGACCACACGTGGTAGTTTTTTTATGAAACAAAAATGGTCATGCATGTGTAACACGTAATAGTTGTGATTATTTTAAAAAGTTGCTAATGTCTTAAGCTCTTTTTATGTTAACATAATCCAGTAGTAAACATATTTCCTATAATTAAACCTGTTATATCTACTTTGATAAAAAGGATTGTTCCCTTTTTATTGATATTCTTTGTCACTTTTCTACGTGGTGTCTTGACATATGTTAATTTTTTTTATTTCTTGAACAATAAAATATTGAATTAATATGTAAAAGCCTTCTAAAGTATTACATTACAATCATCTTGTCCATTTTGTAGGAACAATTTATTTTAAAGTAAATTTCTAATAAGTATTACATTATAACTCCAGTAATGGTTAGTTCTTAAACATATTAAAAATTTGATAAGATATTTATAAATGTAGTAAAAATTTGATAACGTATGCACTAATAATACACCATCAAGATTTAATAAAAGAGTCAAACTATTTATTTTTCAAAATCAATAATAGAACATGATAATCACAATAAAACAAACAAAATTTTATATTAATAGTATTTTAATTAATCTTAGAAGCACATGTCAAATCTTTTAATTTTATGAGATAACAATCTTTGTTTGAATTCAATTATTTGAACTTTTGGAAAAGAGTACACGGCAGATCACATCAAGATTCAAGAGTGAAAAAAGACGAGTTAAAGAAGTGTAGACGGCAGCCTTCAGCTAATATTTACCTAAAAAAATTACTCGATATATTGGATTTTCATTTGTTTAGTTTTATTGAAAATTTGATGAAGAATAAATTTAGATAAGATTAAAACTTTTTTCTTTCTTTTATTTCCTTTTATTTTTCTTCGTATAATTTCTTAAGTTAAAAAATATACAAACTTAGAGAATAAGAAGACCCACCAGCTAGTAAGGGCAAAAGATAAATGTACCCTTAACTAACTAACAACTAAAACTAATAATCTATTTACTTAATAAAATATTCTTGTTCTAGTCAGTAAGTATGTCTATATAGGGAAACATGTGAATGGTGTGCGAAAATATAATAAATTTGGTGGAAGAAGAGCTTAATTGGAATTTTTTTATTATATTAAATTGACAAAAATTATAATGGGGAGTTGAACAGTGCATGGATTAGTGAAAAATGCGACCATCTTTTGAAAAATTAAAAAAAGTATCATGATCAATAAATTTTGACCACATGCATTAGCATAGTCACGTATATTTTGAAATCACATCATCGTGAAAGTCATGCATGCATTTCTTATATATTGTTCATTAAAAATTTAATTTCTATCTATGAATTTGAAAATTCACCGTCATATATATAAGTCAAAAAATATATGCTTCACACCTACTTTGCAAGTATTATATAATTAAAATATAAGATATAATTTAAAATTAATTTTAATATTGAAATAAATACATTATCTTTGAAAATAATTATAAATCTAAATTAAAAGTAAAATAGTAGTAATAATAAACATATTAGCTTGTATATATATTTTTGAAATTATACTATATGACATTGTTGTTTGAATAATGTAGAAAATGATAATTCATCAAATTTTCATATTCTATCATATTAAGAGAAAAGAAAATAGTTCAATCAATTCAGTTATATGAGTTTTCATGTTTCAATTATAAATATAACATAGTATTTAATTTTTTAAATTCTTAACCAATAAATTACTATTGACCTAAAAAAATGTCAAAATCCATTAAACTTCATGAAGATTTACGTTTTTAATTGCATAATATTGTAAATATTTAATTTTAAAAATTATTTATAAACAAATTATTATTGAATTATAAAAATTCAATTATATGAATTATATTAAATAAGAAAAGATTTGAAAAATCTAAATTATACTAAATTTTAAGTAGGGTTGAAGGTAAAAGGAGAATCAAAAGTTTCTCCCCCTAAGTCTTTTTTTAATATATATTAGATGTGAAAGACGTGGGTTGCACGTGATATGAAACAAAATCGTTTCCTTTAGTTTCCAAACCCTAAACTAAATAAGAATGGACAATTTTTAAATGGTTTTTAGTTGTTCGTAATTAGTACGTTTTCGTTGCAGTACAATTTTCATCGGTATCTGGTAAATATTCATGAATATATAATCATCATTTAAAAATATCATTTACTAAATTTTATCTAGCTAAATGGACATACACAAATAATTGAACATAAATTAACTCAATAAAAATAACACATTCGACAAAAATAATTTATCTCTCTGGTAAAGAAAAAATTCACAATAAAGTATAAGATGAAAATATAACAAATTACACTACTACAAAACTATTTTTTAACGACGGGGATTTCCCTCGTTAAAATCAAAGACGACGGGTAGTCACCCATCGTCTTAAAAGGTGTTGTAAAAACTCACATATTTGTTACGACGGGTAAAAAAATGACAGTCGTTCCAGATACTGTCATCTTCAAACACACAAGAACGATGTTTTTTTTTATAGTTTTTCGATGACGGTTACTGCACACACAGTCGTCGTTGTTGAATTGTCTTTAATGACAGTGTGTATAGACTCCGTCGTCGTCATCGTCATTTATTATTTATTTATTTTTCAAAATAATCATTTTTATTATTTACGACTGGGTGTATATAAACCATCATCTTTGATAATATATATTTGTTTAAATTTATTTACAGTATAATTAAGCCAACCTATTAGAATTGAACAATAAATGAAAACAAAAAAACATCGCAAATATCTCAGCAGACAATATATCTTCTCATTGCATACAATATGATTATCCTTAAAATTTGTAACATTGTAGACCAGAAAAAACAAATAACGTAATTAATTACAAAACCCTTGAAACTAATGAACTTTGAATATTCCTTTAAGTTGTTCTAGTTTCTCTCAAATTGATTTACTTCGTTGTTGAACCTTGCAAAAAACAAAGGTTCGTGTAACCCACCACTTACAAAGTAAAGTAAAAGAGTATTGAAATAAAGTTGCCATTGATACATGTTTTGTTGATTTGATATTTCCTGATTCGTTTATCCGCTCATGTGTTGCATTATAAACTATTTATAATGATTTATGGCATAACCAAAATATTTGATTACATCATAAGTTTAGTTGTATGCTATCCACCTTAATGTATTTGTTACACTTAAAGAGACATCAATTTCATTTACAACCTACAAATAATAATCCATGATTAAGTACTTTATAAAATTTACAAGTCTGAATATATACCGTTATCACTTATGTTACCTGATCATGTAGCCAATAAATAAATATTCGGTTATGTTCATCTTGTAGCCATTTATGTCTCATTGATTTGTTAGGACACTTCTTCCTTAAGAAAGTCATATATTGTCTATATAGCAGCACAAACAAAAATTGAAATAGAGTATGAAATAAAGAACCATTATAAAAAATAATGACCAGGATAACAAATAAAAGATTGAGATTATTATACTTACTCGATATAGGGTTGAACTTCATAAATATTTTCTAATAAGTAACTATGTGCTCGCTTCCACTGTTCGTGATCAATTGGAAGTCCAATTGATTTAACTCCAAGATATTCGTTGCAAAACTCTGCAGCTTCTTTAGCAATATAACACTCACTAATGCAGCCCTCTGGACGATTGTGATTTCTTACATAACCCTTTAACATTATAATATATCTTTCAAATGGGTACATCCACTGCAAGTGAACTAGTCCACAGAGTCCTACCTCTCTAACAAGGTGCATAATGAGATGAACCAGGTGAAGAATGTGGGAGGAAATTTTTTTCAAGAATACATAACGTCACAACAATTTCTTTTTGTAGCACATCTAGCTGTGTAACATAACCTTACTACACATTGAATTAAAGAATGAACCAACTTTGGTGATTGCATATCCTCATGATCTGGTAATAATCCACGTATCGCCACAGGTAGTATGTGTTGCATTAATGTATGACATTCTTGAGATTTCAACCCATTAATACTAAGATCCTTCAAAGAAACAAGATTTTGGAAATTTGACTAGTATCTTTTAGGAAATTTTATGTTAGCTAATGTAGTGCATAGTTTATTCTTTTCTGCTCGTAACAATTTGTAACAAGCTAAGGGTAGGACTGTTATTTTTTCATCGACTTTTGGTGCCAATTCTGGTCTATTACCCATGCAAGATCCATACGACTAAACAACCAATCACTTATCTTCTCAAAAATGTCAAGCAGTGTTCCTATAATATTCATGCAAATATTTTTTTCATTGTGCATAACATCAAGACAGTGTCAAACATGTAAGTTTTTTCAATATTCTAGATTGAAGAGAATTGATTTCTTTTTCCAGTAAGATTTGGACAATCCATCTTTCGTCGATTCCTTTAGATTCTTCTTTCCCAGTGTAAATCAAACTTTCTCAACTCTTTCCAACACTTGTTTTCCACTTAAAGGTGGAGGAGTTGTTCTAAGCTCTTGATTACCATCAAATGCCTTTTTTGCCTTCTATAAGAATGTATGAGTGGTAAAAATATTCTATGTCCTATATATGCATTTTTTTGCTGTGTTTTAGCCTAATAGAAGATGTATCTTCTGCATCTATTGGATAAGCATAATAACTTTTAATACTGCATCCACATAAGTTTCCATATGTAGGAAAATCATTGATCATCCACATTAAGAATGCTTTAAGAGTAAACTCTCTTCCCGATATGCATTATACACCTCAATTCCCACTTCCCAGAGAACTTTAAGATCATCAATCAAAGGTGCTAAATACACATCAATATCATTTCCTGGTTGCTTAGGACCAGGAATTAACAATGTTAACATCATGTATTTTATTTTCATGCACAACCATGGAGGGAGATTATATATCACCATAATAATAGAACAACAACTATATGTACTACTAAGGAAACTAAATGGATTTATCCCATCTGTTGCAATAGCTAGCCGAAGGTGTCTTGGCTTAGCTGTGAAATTCGTCCACTTGTGGTCTATAAACTTCCAAGATGGAGAATCGGCTGGGTGACGTAATCTACCATCTATTTCCCTATCATAAGCATTCCATGTAAAGTTTTTGTCAATATGGCTACTCTTATACATTCGTTTTAACCGTGGTATGGGAGGAAAATATCATAACACCTTTGCAGGCACTCTTTTTTTCTCCCCTGACAAATTCTTCGATGGTTTCCATCTCAATACACCATACACAGGACCTAGAGTTGCTTCTACATGCTCATTTCTATATAGAATGCAATCATTAGGACATGCATGTATTTTTTCATACTCCATTCTTAAAGCACACAAGGTTTTCTTAGCCTCGTATAACGAAATAAGCATTTGATTGTCATCTGGAAGCATTTCCTCTAACACACTTAATAAATCTAAAAGACTTATGTCACTCCATCCATATTTAGCCTTTAAATTATACAACTTCACTAATGCAGATAATTTTGTGAACTTTTTACAATGAGGGTACAAATGCATCTTAGTGTCATTAAGCATCTTTTCAAATTTCTCAAGATTATCTTAATAAAAATATTCTACTACTTCAACCATATTTACGTTACATTCATAATCATCAATATCTACATGAGATCTCTTTCTTTCTTCATTTATACCAAACGTACTTTTTTAGATTTATCCAATTCTCCATGCTACACCCATGTTTGATATCCTTAATCTATACACCATTAATGAATAAGTGATGTCTTACCTCAGAAAAAGTGAAACGTTTGACATTCTCACACTCCACACATGGACAACGTAAGAAACAAGGGTCATTACCATGCTCCATCGCATATTTGAGAAAAATGTCAACCCCAATGTCATAATTTGTAGATGTTCTATCATAAACATCCACGATTTATCCATCCTGAGAATAAAAAAATATATTGAAAACTCGTTATTACCCAAGAATTAGCATAATTAAATTAAAAAAGATGGAGAAAAAAAGAATTATACCTTCCAAATTCATGATCTGAATGCATAAAAAAGAAATCAGAGAATCAGAGTTGAATGTAACTAAGATCTCAAGTTTAAGTAGATGAGGAAACAATTGTTTCAAAAGAGATATAGAGAATCGAAGATGACGATGAAACGTAAAGACAATATCGATATAATAGAAACAACATACAGAATAAGAGAAAAGAAGTCACGAGGTTACTTTTAGGTTAAAACATGTGATAAAGGATGACGAGTTATATATACCCATCGTGAATGATGACCAATTCCACATGCAGAAATAAAAAAAATTAAAGGCACATGGTGCAAAGTGTTATAACACGATTGGTGTTCTACACGCCATCGTTAATGTAGTTCATATAACGTTGGTTTACATATACACCGTCATTTTTGAACAACATCACAGATGACCGTTGTTGTTGTTAGTTCAGTAACGATGAGGTTTATATTACCCATCGTGTTTGATGCATTAAAATTAAAAAAATAAAATTCAATTTTAATAATCCTCAATCCTGCAAATAGAAACATATACAAGTCTAGATAGAATATGACGACAAACTCAGAATTCATTCAGAATAATTTATAGACCACTTCTATTAATATTGAAAATGTAACTATTGAATCGAGTAACTTATTTACAATCATAAAATCTAAATGCAACCTAAAGCTAGCTATCCCAACCAGTAGTACATATACTCAGCGAAGTGATCGGACCATTCAAATCGTACTTCATCAATCTCTTCTTGTCTATAAGTTGATTTGTTTGTGAACTGCAAAATAAAATTACTTTATTCAAACTATTCTACACTATCAATAGAATATATTAAATATAGTAAAACAATAACTAGTTTACGTACCAGTTCATTCATAGGCTTGTTACGATTCACGATTATACGTTTCATGAAACGCATAACAAAATAGCCACATTCAACGCTCCCAACTTGCTCAGGATACTATTGTATAAATTAATTATATAGATTAATAAATCTATACACTTAGCATAGACATAAAATATAAATGTATAAATTAATACCTGAGGTTTTATCCACTTCATGGATTTCCTAATTGTATGTTCTAGCATAGTTCTAGCAATATCGAAAGCCCTGCGTAAGAAATTTTAACCCTTAATTATATCTTCATAGTGTAATTCATAATACATTTAATTATTAACTATAGAGTAAAACTTACTTCGTAACAACCTCTTTCAGATACCTTATGACTAACTTATTAATAGTCTTACTCCATATAAACTGACACTATACTACAAGATATCTCGTGCATTTCACTTAATTGCTTAATATCATCTTTCTCACAACATGTTCTTGCATTATCATAACCAAAAATAGCTCTCTCATAATCAATTTTACTGGCCTCATCCGGTTCCCATCTTCTCGGCCATTGTGTAGAGATACTTTAGGCCTCGTGGAACGTTTGCAGGCATTGGGTTTTATGTATCAGGTTTCATAGGAGATTTCTTCTTTAGAGATTTGTCCTAAATACAAAACTAATTTAATGTTTCAAAAAAGATCATTACAACTTCTAAATAACTAGTAACTAAAAAATATATTACCTCTATAAGTCCGACTAGATGTTCATGCCAAGGCACATGACACCTCAGAGCCTGACCCATAGTCTGCAGCTCATCCTGAACTAGGATAGGTAGAGGGGCATCATCAATCATGACTAAATCAATTGACACACATACATTCCCCTCTCCTACCAGAACATCATTGCTTGTTGTGTCAATAATTATGGCATATGCAACAAACTCATCATCAATATCCACAAACAACTTGCATGCAATTTTCTAAAATAATTTAAAACATTATGAATATGCGTATGTATAATTATTTACTAAAAAGTAAATCAAGTTTATAACTTATTGAAAATACTTTTTAGCTTTCCTCTGAGTCAAAGAAAGCCCATCGTGGCGTTTAGAGCAACTCGCCTTATCCGATGGAGGAGTAATTTTAGGATCACCTTTAAGTGTCTCTAACTCCAATTCCTTCAATTCGGCACTCCACTTTAAATTCTCCTCATTCAGAACTTGCTCATGCACTTGAGTCAATTCTGCTCAATTCCAGCCTTTGAGTTGTGTTGAATGAGTTTAAAATATATGGTTGGAGTCACAAAATGGCCCAAACCCCTTACCTGACCATCATGTTTGGGATTACCCAAAACCATGGTGAGAATGTCCTAGGTACCGGAAGTAGGCACCCCTTAATTCTAAAGTTCGTCCAATAATTGAAACGCATATAATTAAACCATAATACTTATATTAAATTTAAACTAATTAAATAAAATGTATTAAACACACTTATAATTTTTTTCTTTCTCTTCAACGGCTTCATCCTTGAATCTTTCTTTTTTATCTTTAAGGGCACACTTCCACAACGTTACCCAATCTATTGGCTCGTCACTACCTTTTTCTTTTGGTTGTCTTAACAGTTAGTAGTAATTAAAGACATATTAATTTGTAAATAAATATTAAGTTCTGAAGAGGTTTAATAATCCTTATCAACATTTCCTCCAATCTTGTGTATCCCATACGAGAGATTTTATGGTCATATTTATTTTGCGCTAGGTTCAATTTTTATTTTCCCCTTATTTTCTGCAGTCGAAAAATTAATAGTAACTAGAATATATGGCATTCTACAAGAGGCGGATATCCCTGTGAAAAGTAATCCGCAAGGATCATGCGACACTTGTGAAAGCCCTTCATATTAAAAGTTCACATTTTTCACGATGTGCAATGGCTCTTGTGAAGACTCCTGTGATATCTCACTTTTTACAGGATTTTTTTAACTCCTGTAGAGCATTGTTTAAGAGGGTTTTCGGACACCTGTTGATTGTTTTCAACATGTATTTTTAATAATTGTGAATTAACATTCACATGCATTTTATATCCTATAAAGTGAGATAACATAAGGTTTATTGTTATTGTCAAGTATTCATATTGACCACTTTCAAAATATAATTTTACGTAACATAAAGAACATCAATATAATAATTGACAACATTAACATTTAATCATTTCAACAAATTTTTACATTATTCATTTGATCAACTTACAAATAAATCTAACTTGAAAATTAATTAACTTATCCTTAAAATATACAAGTAAACTTGTTCCAATAAATGAAAAATATAAAAAATAAAATTTTGAGGCTAAAAAATAAAAAATGAAGAACCTAAGTTGAATGGTGGTCTTTCACAACAGGGTATGCAGTGCCTTCAAACCTTCCCAATGCCGAAGGAAAACACCATGAGCAGTTTGTAGGTGGTGAGTATAGGAAACAAACAGATCTCCAAGCCCACTGCTCTTTTCAGTTTCCTATAGAATAAGTATAAAGACTATAAGCCAACATAAAAAAAGGCCAAGGCTATTGGTTTCAATTTTGAAACGATACAAAAACCATAAACATAAAACCAAACCTGTCCCACATTTAATCTATTATTATCTACTAGTCCTAACCAAGGTCTTGATATGCTAATCGCTTTTTTCAAGTGCTTTAGACCCAAAAGAGGAAGAAGGGGAAAACTTTAGTAACAAATAACGTCATGACAATTGATATTCAACTTACTAAACAAAATTCATTACCAAGGACAAGAAAAAATGGATATAAAGTGTGTACCTTGTGGGGAAGCATTGCCCTTTTTTACACTGAAAAGAAAAATTTAAATCTTAGACAAATATTAAATCTAGGACACAATCACAAACAGAGAAAAGAATATTTAACTCCAGAAATGTTAAATAAGTTAAATTCCACATGTGCACGAGAAGAATAATTATGTAAGCAACAATTGCATAACCAGTCACCATTTCACCATCCGTTCTGAAAGTTTGACCGTAAGAGAATCAAATTCTTGTAATTACGGTCCGCAGAGCACCCTGACTTAGCAAATAATAATATTTGATCAAAATAGTGCAAAATGGCAGGTTAAGCTTTTGATCTTCTAAGATATGATGAAAAAACACTTTGTATGAACGCAAAGAAACACTGAGTTTGACTGTCAAAACTTACAAACATTGGTAGAATCCCACTAATGCACCAAATATCATTTTTTTTATAAAAGGAACAACCCCATTAATGCACCAGAGATCAGTCTCTAAACACGATATTGAAAAAAAATCCTTAGTGCATTTGACAAAAAATCCCCAAAAGAAGGGGTAGTCGTATTAGATCCATGTACGATCAAATTCAAAGAGAGGGTTTCCTTCAAAACATTGCAAAATAAACCATATAAATTAACGTAGTCAAGAATCACTACAAGAAATATGTGATTCAATGACTTTTGACTACAAGGTTTCACTAAAAATGAGAATTGTTTGCGATAAATTTCCAAGAGAAATAAATACTTAAATAAACTCTCATTCAGTAACCTATAATTAAAATGTGTTACCAATGTTCACAAATACTACATTAAGACTAGTTACCTTTATTATAAAACCATCATCTTTCTCTACAGTATAATAGATGAAGCATGAGAATTAGTAAAAGCTCAAGCACATTTTTCATTGCAAATATAACTGAAGCTCTAAGAAATAAATATTTTACCAAATTATAATTATTGAAAAAATGGTAATTACCAGCGGCATGTAAAAAAAACAAGTCTTAAATGTGACAAGTATAATATGAAAAAAAAAAATTCGTCTGTTCCCCTTTCCCACTATTCAAAATACACAATTTTAGCAACAAATTAACTCCCGCCTCTCTCTTTTTGATAACTACTGTCCAACCCCTATAAGGAACATTGTTATCCCTCTCAAACATAATTTCTCTCTCTCACTCACACTCTCTTTTCCTCTAACCTCTCGTTCACATTCTTTTTTCCCTAACCTCTCTTTCGATCCTACCCCTCTTTGTCAACCAAATGACTCAACAGCCGAAATTCTCAAAAAATAATTAATAAAAATAACAAAACCTAACCCTAAACTAACTCGTCACCATATAAAGAAGTAGTAACATACCCACAACAACAGGACCCACAAAGAAAAAGAAATGATCAAGGAAAAGCAAAAAAAGACAAAAAGAACGAAGAGATATTTGCTCAAAATCAAACCATTGCCCTTCGCACCAGAAATTATAACAGATACAGTCATTCGTATAAAAGCAAGTTAAGAAAGGATACAAATCGCTCAAAATCAATCCCTTCTTCGCACCAGAAATCAGAATAGAGACACCCATTCATGACAATTTGAAGCTTGAATCTGTAAAGAGATGAGAGATGAAGATAGTCGATAGAGGCAGAGGGAATTTTTAGAAAATCAGGTTGTGTGTGTGTGTGTGTGTGTGTGTGAGAGAGAGAGAGAGAGAGAGAGAGAGAGAGAGAGAGACCTTACTTGAGAAGCTTGAGCCTAGGGTATGCTTATGGCTAGCTTGAGACGAAGAGAGTCAAGCCATATGTCAAATGGTCTAAAATAAAGTCCAATCTAAAAGGATGTGAACTTGTTATAGACGTTGGTAGAGAGATTAACGAAGGTCTAGAGCCCTAGCTTCTGAAACAGGTTAGCATCGTCAATGGAAAACACATCTTCATGTCCTTAGACTAATCAAACACAGAGGGAGTTTTTACAAAATCAGATGAGAAAGAGACATTACCTGAGAAGCTTGAGGCTAGTTGCGTTGAGGCGAGGCGAGGGTCAGCTTGATACTGAGAGAGGTGAGGGGAGGGTCAGGCTGAGAGAGACATAGGCTAGGGTTTGCTTTCCCTCTTGGCTTCCCTCTATATATAAGTTGAACGAGAGAGTGAGAGAGAAGGGTATCGAGCCACAATATTGTCGAGGGGTCTCTAATTTTTTAGCTTCTCTGATAGAAAATGAAACAACAAGTTAAGCTTCTCTGATCTAAAAATGGAGCAAGAGAATCGAGGCTCAATACTAAGAGATCTCGAGAACAAAATGTGAGGGGTCTCCAGTTTTTGCTCAAAGCCCTGCTTAAGTCCAAGTCTCTCGCGTCTCTATTAATTTTGCCTCCCGTATTTTTTTCACGTTTAACAGGAATAAATTCTACTTGATTTTAAAATATCATGTTGTTTTGAGTTTTTAATGAGAGGCGACTACAAACCTTGTATTTTAATCCTGTGAAATTTCATATTTCTTGTAGTGATATGCCAAAGTTTATAGTTAAAAAATGGAAACTAAAACGCAAAGTAAAGGATTTTACCAAAAATTCAGGAGTAAGACGAGGTTTCACAAACTCGTCCCAATGCAGTTGCTCGATGAAGTTATACTTGATAGGTTGTTGCCTTAACTTTTCAGGGTCGTCCAATTAAGGGAAAATAAATTTTTGACCGATGCTATACTTAAATTTACGCCATAGTTTTCCAGCATTCATTAAGATATTCTCCTTGAGTGTTGAATCTATCACATATTGAGTCGACACCAAAAGTGATTAATACCTATTAATAAAGTTTTAACTTAAATCGCGAATAACAACAACAAATAATTTATAAAAACATGAAATATGGCTTCGTACACCTTCTCCTTCACCTCTTTTGAAACATGGCGATCTCAATCCTTATAAGTTATTGGAATAATTGAACATATAAGACTTCCAATAAAGTTTTTCAATTTGGGAACATTCTCACCTACAGATTGTCCCTTAATATTTGTTGTGACAACCTTTTTTTTTTAAATTCCTTCCATCAGCTTTCAACGAAGTGAGGTAAGTTGGCTTTCTTTTCCCTCTTCTTTTTGTCATACTAGTCATCGTATCCATATCCAATCTATCTAAGTTATCAATATTCAAATCAATGTCTACAAGTTACGAAATTGCATAACATATTAATTATCCATTCAAGTAAAAAATGTACACTCTGAATCATACTTTTTTACCAAGAAATCTCTGAGATCTATCCACTTAAAATGACCTTTAGATCTATCCACTTAAAATGTACGCTTTGAATCATACTTTTTTACCAAGCAATCTCTTTGTCAGACCAACAAGTGCCGTTTTAGATGGCTACAACTAGTCACACTATTAAATTTTCATTTATACAAATAGTCGAACATGATATGAAAATAAAAATATCAACCAAGAAGGTGACAGTCTAATAAGCTATAAAATCCATTAAAAATTCACCAATCAGAGGGATATTCTAACCGCATAAAAAAGAAAGAGATTATAGCAATATCCATTCTTTAGAATAGTATTTAAAGACAATGTATCATTTAAGAACATATGAAGGTGTGAATTAAAACATATGAACATCCTGTTAGAGATTATATGCAATATTCATTCTTTATAATAGAATTTTAAGACAATACATGAACATATATGTAATATGAAAATTACAACTATGAAATAATAATACCAAAATTATCAATTATGATAATCTGGAATATGAAAGTGATATATTTTGAAAGACAAAAGTCTTCGTAAATGATACAATCAAACAAAAAACTGAAAGTTCAAGAATGGTAGTTTAATGGAAATGATGAAAATGACGGTTCCTTCGAATAACAAATAGAAGATGAAAACAATGGTAAAATATGAAAATGACGATCATCGACGTTTCCTTCGAATAACAAATGGAAGATGAAAACGACGGTTGAAGAAGAAAATGGCGGTGGAAGATGAAAACAACGGTGGAAACCCCGTCAGTTTGTGTTGATGTTTTAATAACACGGCGGGGCATGGACACCCTGTCGTGTTTTTGAGTTCTACTAAAATGACAGATAGACTACCCGACCGTCGTTGTTTGTTTTTAATTTTAAAAAATGATAGGGTTTTCAGGACTCGTCGTTGTCTTTCTTCTACTAATGCGATGGGTATACTACTTACCGTCATTTTATCATTTTACCATAATGACACTTCTATAAACCGTCGTCAAGTTTAAAAAAGAAGGCCGACGAAGACGGCTTTTGTATTTCCCGCCGTGACTTATTTTTTACACGCGTCGTGAAAAAATGAAATTATAGCAGTGTTAATTGGTGAGACATAAAAATATTCAAGAGATCACGTGTAGGAATGAGTTACAGAGTGAAACTTTAAGTAATATTTATAAGTACACTTAAAGCCAAATTATTAATTTCATAATGCACATAATTACGAGTAAAAAAAATTAAGGTTGTAACTTATATAATTCATTCATATAATCTCCCAATAACTACATGTGACTTTTCTAATTGAATAATATCGTAAAATATATAATTTTAAAAATTATTTATAAACAAATTATAATTGAATATAAAATAACATTCCGTTATATGAATTATATTAAATGAGAAAAGATTTGAAAACTCTAAATTTTACTATATTTTAAATAGGGTTGAAGGGTAAAAAGGAGAATAAAAAATCTCTATTCTACANTTATATAACTATTCATATATCTTTCACAACGCTATGCATAAATTTGATATTTTAAGGCAAATTCTTTGGGAAAAAATAGTTTACGCAGGATTCTGATGGTCCAAAAAAGTATGCCAAACAATTAAAAGACTAGCTAAACATCCATGAGATCAGTAAACGTCCATATACATATAACGTGTTTCCTAGGGTAACTACTATGAGAATTGACTCATCAATCCAAGTCTTCTTTGAATCATATAACACGTCAACATGGTTCACAATTGCAAAGATCTTAACACATGAAATGGCCAGTTTTTCCACAGAAATGGACAAAGTTAGCATATACTATATGACGATTGTTTTGAAACGCAGAAAAAGGAAATTTCTATATTATGATTAATAGAAAGTGGTTTTTGCAGTTCATTTGGAAATACAATGGGTAAGTTAGGCTAATATGAGAATGAGATGAGTTAAATTCTCATACTCATAAGATAATACATGTTCAAGTCATAGAATTCTCCAATTCTTATAAAATTTGAAAAAGACAATAATATAAGTCATTGGATGAGTTTTAAGTTGTCCTTATTATCACAGCCCAGAAAATGAAATCTTAAAAAAACATAAATAAATAAATTTTTGGAGTTGGCAAAATCATGATTTATAAAATGGACGGCTTGGATTTCACCAAATACATATAAGGGGAAAACTAGGACTTATAAACTGGGGGCCCAAGATCAGGACCTAAACAATATAGATTGGAGGCTGTTAGAGTTATCCCACATTAGTTGTGGAAGGGACTAACAGTCAGTTTATAAATGTGAGGAAAATCATCACCTCTCAAACTCGCTTTTAGGATTGAGAAGGCTCACAACACCCAATACTGGTATCAGAGACAAATCTGACTTTATCCAACAAGTCTCCAACTCAATCCAGGTGAAGTGAGTTTTTAGCCCTTCGAATCATAAATATATGTGTGGTGAATTTGGGTGAAGTGAGTCCTTGGCTCTCTGACTCATGGCTCGACGTGAGTTGACAGTTATCTGACGAAGGACCCGATGGTTAGTGAATTCGGGTTGAGTATGTTGATGATTATCCGATCCTGGACCTGATGTGTGACGGAGGAGATTGTTAGGATTATCTCACATCAGTTGTGGAATGGACTGATAGTCAGTTTATAAGTGTAAATGAAAGTCTCACCTCGCAAACTAGCTTTTGAGGCTTAGAATGCTCAACAACACCCAACAGTTTTATCAGAGCGAGGTCCATGTTTATCCAACAATTCTTCAGATCAATCTATGTGAAGTGAGTCATTGGCCCTCCGACTCATATCCTGATGTGTGATCAATCTGAGTGAACTAAGTCATTGGCTCCTCGACTCATGTTCTGATGTATGGTGATGTGGGTAAGAGAGTCGATGATTATCCAACTCAGAATCTGATGGTTGTTGAATCCAGGTAGAGCGAGTCAATAGTTATCTGACTCAGAACCCGATGTGTGATGAAGAGATTTGTGGAGTTATCTCTCATCGGTTGTGTAAGGGACTGACAATTAGTTTAGAAAAACTTCACCTCTCGAGCTAGCTTTTGGAGTTGAGAAAACCCAACAGCACCCAACACGAGCAAATATAAATTAAGTGGATTTATAAGTACCATACATAATACATTATATTTTTGGAATTGTTGAAAAAATTATAAATTAGAATATTCATGTAATAATTTGTTGAAAGTTCAAAGACATCTAGAATCACAGCAAGGAATTTAAAATATTAAGAAGTAAAATTATTTCTTATTAGAATAATTGCCAAGTGAATTATTATATATATTGCCTTCTTGGCAGGCTTCTTATAAGTTTCTGTTTTATTTATTTGTGTTTCTATTGTTTTGGATTTCGCCTTTGTTTTTGCATGGTGTCTTAGGCTTTTGTTTCTTGTTGTTTTAGTTACCAGCTTTTGGCAGATTTGATATTAGGTCTTTTTATATATTTGGAGTATGCCCTTATATATTTTACTTTCTTGTGTTAATATGTTCTTTATTTATAAAAAAAGTAAGGAAATGAGACACAGGAAAAATCGAACAGTTGAAATAATTAGCTATATCTTCTGTGAACCAAGTGAGGAAAAAGACATCTATTTAGTTACTATACTAGGACGGTGAAGAAACTTTTGTCTAATGCGCTTATACTTTCAAAGTTGACCTTTCGACAAACCCTCTATTGGACGAAAGCAAAACTGTTACATATGCTCATAAATCCATATAAATATACTCATTTTCCATTAGAAATCAGGTACATATTTTTGGTCCCAATAAGTTAATGCTATTTCAAATTTAGATTGAATCTAATCAATTAATCCTCAATTTTCTGACAAAAAAATTTAGCCCTCATTTTATATTTTGTATCGTCTAATGTGGCCTTTCAATTTTTGAGAGATTGCACAAACTTAGATCTTTTCATCTTATCAGTGTTTTGTAACAAAGTTATTACACGGTTTAGTGCCCATTATTATTGTATCAACAATTTAGACTTACTAAGTTTTAAACTAATTTTTATCTGATCAATTGAGTGTTTTTCAACACGCATGATGATAATTTTATTAATTAATAAAAAAATAATTGACATATCACTTGATAAAATAAATCTTAATCTAAAAATTAGTTAGTAGATGATTACTCTTATATCATATTTTTCCAAAACCAAAGTTGTTTCTTTACTACAATGCCAATTTAGGAGATGATGTTGTCATCTAACTCTGTTTTAAGATCATTAGTCAATTTTTCCTACCATGATAATTAACATAAATTCGTATAATACATCCCCCTTAGAGACTTGGGTGATGCTCTAGGTTGCTTATCTTTCCACACCATTTTCCTATGTATACCTCAACAAAGAGGGCCATTTTTCAATCAGTCATCTAAGGATTTATCTTTACCTTTTAGCAAAAAAACCAATTTGAAAATGAGCAAACTACTCTCAGTAGCCATTCCTTTTCTCTTTACTTTAGCCATTATTCATCCCTCCTATGCCCAAAACTCACCTCAAGACTGTGTGAATGTACACAACAGAGCTAGAGCACAAGTGGGTGTTGGGCCCATAAAATGGGACACAATCTAGCCAATTTTGCTCAAAACTCTGCCAATAGACACAAGGCCGTAGCTTGAAGGAGGAGTGGGAGTGGGGGATAAAATCAGAATTTGTCCCCCACTCCAGCATTAGATTTTTTTTATATGTATTTAATTTAGAATATGAATATACTTTTTATTTTTCATTGTATATGATCTACTAATTATTATTTTTCTTTTCTTTAATAATTTTTATTCAAATTATAAATAAATTTATAAACGATAATTAGTTAAATTGAGTGTCATCTAAAAAACGATGAATAAAACTTCAAAATAAAAATATATTTTTTTGGATATACACATACCCCTTTTCTATTTTGGACTAAGTTCACTAATTATTATTATTTTCTTTTTTTACTTCATTGTTAATCAAATAGTAAATGTATGATCATTGATGATAAATAGTTCAAAAAAGTGTCACAAAAATGATAAATAAAATTTTAAAATCAATAAAATATTTTTTGGGATATTATTATACCATTTTAATTTTGAACTACTTAGTTTACTAATTACCCTTATTTTCTTTCTCCCATAATTACTAATCAAATTGTAGTGGAATGATCATGGATGATAACTAGTTCAAACAAGTGTCACTAAAATAACAACAATATCTAAAAAAAGACTTGTGAGAATATTAAAAAAATTCAAAGTTTAAATATTTGAATATCTTTATGTAGATATTTAACTCTCTATTTAATGCATTTTATGTATGAGAAATTAACATAGGGGATTTTGCACCCTTGAAAGGCTTTATCATTATCCTCATTAATTGAGTTGATGAGAAACATATATCATTATCAATTTTGTAAGAAAATCATCAACACATAAAAATAAAACTCAATATTAAGAGTAAAAGATCAAGAAAGAGGAACAAACACTTATATATGAAAAAGGAAACAAAGAGTATACACTACATGAGTATGGATGAGAGATGATGTAGAATGATGAACACGATATATTGTTAGCTACTATGTAAAAAATTTAAACTAACTTAAGAAAAAGAATGAGAGAATAGGAATAGATGAATAGAAATGTAAACTCATTTCCTCACTATCTTATAAAATCTATCCTATTTCTCACACACTCTCTCTAAAAAGATATCCTCTCATTGTCTCTCAAGACCCCTCGTTTTCTCTCCAAAAAATGGCATCCTCTCTATTTATAGGAAAATTAGGGTTTACCTTTTGCTTTTAGTCATTTTGCTCTTTTTTTATTTTTTAGTCTTTGGACTCTTTTTTTTTTCATTTTTAGTCATTAAGCTACTTTTCTATTTTAGAAATGGGGTATTCTTCAAATCATACACATATTCTTAGACTACACTATAAGAACGGTTTTAGCGATCAACTTTTGGGTCGCTAAAACCTTCAAAATTCATCGGCAAAGATTTCACCGACAAAAATATTTTCGTCGCGATAGTCGTTGCATTAGCTTCATCAGCATAAGCCTTTCACGATGAAAAATGAAACTCGTAGAGTTAGAACTTTAACGATGAAAAAAAATTAGTCGCAAAAGCTTTTCATGACGAACGTAAAATTTGGTCGCAATAAAGCTTTCGCCACCAAAAACACTTTCGTCGCAAAAATCTTTTTGCCACCAATATTTCTCTTCGTTGCCTAAACTCTTTGGCGAACAATTTTATTTGGTTGCAAAATGTTTTTGGCGACCAAAATTTACATTTCCAGAATGTAAATAAAAAATACTAAATTTTTAGTTTCATATACACCTGTGATAGTAATAATATCATCAGAAAATTTATCATACCCGATATTTTTCTAAGAAATTCATATTTTAATCATTAATATATGTAATTGTAACAAATTAGTAGTTTTTCATTATAAAATCTCCGAATCATAATTCACTACAAAGTATAGTTCACAAATGTATCTAAAAAAGATAAATAAAAAATAGAGCATTTAAAGTTTGATGTTACAACTACAGAGCTTAACAATATTATGAACATCATGTTTCTCCTATTGAGTCATCGTCAGGAGGTGAAAAACCGTTTTGACGAGCCCAAGCGAGTGAGCTTTGTAGTTGGCTCTCCGTCGACAATAAAAAATGCTACGATAGTGGCCAAAAAATGCTATGATAGCATTTTTATACACAATAGAAAAGCCTATGATTGCGTTTAAAAAACACTATCAAAATACTTTCATGGTGTTTTAAAAACGCTATAAAAAGCCTGTCATAACGTTTTATAAATGCTGTAGATGGTCTTTTATGGCGTTTTATAAATGCTATTGTAGGTCTTTCATAACATTTTATAAATGCAATCGTAGGTCTTTCATAGCATTTTCCATTACTTATTGTTTTGTTAATGTTATTAAATATTTTTTATAACTTTTTTTATTACTTATACTTACAATTGTACAAATATAAAAAATAAATAACTTATAAGAAAATATCATGAAGTAACAAAATCACATATCATTTTACTTAATTATTCAAAATTGTTACATATTAATTGTTTACTAGAAATCCCATCTCAAAATGATAATTACATATTGATTTTTACATAGAGCAAGCAAAAGTAATTTATAAAAAAATTAAAATCTAGTATAATTTCACATCTAGGTACTGAAGGTGTAGGTACCTTAGGAGGTCCAGTTGGTGGTTTTCCATGGTCAGGAGGTGGTGGCGCATGTAACTGGCTTAGTGATGCTTCAGGATAAGATCAAAGTGTTGTACCAAAGTATGAATGATCCATTCAGATGAGGGAACAAGCCTCCTATTTTGAATAGTACAATTTAAATTATTAACAGCTAAGAAATGACTTATTGGATAAGGAAGTTATATTCCAAAACTCCCTCAACTGAAAAAGCGCTAGGTAATACAGAATGCTAACTTGCGACGTCCCTTGCTGTGCACCATCACCATCATGTAAGCCAACAACTAATGGTAGATCATACTACTCTAGATAACTCCAAATAGTATATTTTAAAATTGGAATGAAAGTTGTAATTGCAGTCGGCAGAGAACCCTGAAATAATAATATTTGATCAAAACAGTATGCAAATGGCAGGTTAAGCTTCTGATCTTCTATGAGATAATGAACAAACACTTGTTATGAACGAAAAGAAACATTGAGTTTGACTGCCAAAACTTGCAAACATTGGTAGAATCCCACTTGAACAGGTAAAAAATACCCACTACCATGTGGACAATGAGGGTCAAGCAAAGGGCTCACGGAAAGCGCCACAAAAGCGAAAACAGGAGAGAAGGCTGATGTCACGAGACACTCGTAAACAAATGAAGAACGGTTGAACATATATGAGAATGGGAAAAGTCCGACGAGGGACCCACACCTTCAAGAATGGGAAAAGACTGACAGGGTACCCACACACTCAAGAACGAGAAATGAATTATAAGGGACCCACATCTTCAAGAACGGGAAAATACTGACGAGGGACCCACACTTCGAGAATGGAAAAAGACTAACGGAGGACCCGCGCCTCTAGAATGGGAAAATGAACCTATGACTCAAGAGACCCACCCTACAAGACAATAAACATGCTTGGAACCATATCTAACGCAACTCTAAATGATGACAATAGAATAAAAAATGAAGATGAGCACGTAGATCAACCAACCCCATCGATGGAAATGCTATAGATGATCCTAAACGGGTTGGCAGCAGAGATGAGAACAACAACAAGTACAAAACAACGAAAACCAGAAGGCATATTATGTAGAAAAGGCAATTTTGAAAATTATACTACATCAGTCAGATGCCAAATACATTATGAATTATATATCATCTGAAACATATGAAAATCAAATTCTTGAAGAATTTCACGGAATTCAATTTAGAGCTCTCAATCAAAATTTGTGACACGATAACGTGCAGGCTGTCAACTCTCTCTTCTTCGACAATGGAACTAAGGGCGTAAGTTCTTGAGAGGGGTAATTCATATATCCTACTCTAAAAAAGGAACTAAGGGTTTAGGTTCTTGGGAGAGAAAATTCATAAGTCTAGTTCTCAGAAGGAACTAAGGGCGTAAGTCTTTGGGAGGGAAAATTCATAAGTTCTACCCTCAGAAGGAACTAAGGGCTTAAGTCATTGAGAGGAGAAATTCATAAGTCCTACTCTTAGAAGGAACTAAGAGCGTAAATCTTTGGGAGAGATAATTCATAAGTCCTACTCTCATAAAAAATTAAAACGGGGCCATGATTCCATTAAAGGAATCTGAGACCTTGGGAGCGTTTACGTACGCCGTTCTTAGAAAAAAAATTAAAATGAGGACATGGTTCCATGGAAGGTGCTTAAATCCTTGAGAGTGTCTACGAACATTATTCTTAGAAGAAAATCAATAACTTTGAAATAGAAATATCCTTGTCTAAGTGATCAGATGTTGGTCAAATAATTCATAACAGACACAACTGAAGAAAGCAAAGATGAAATATTTCTTGAAAATAACTCAACGGACGATCTTGAATCTAAAGGCCAAAACTAGATCATGGGTCTTTATTTGAACCTAAGTCCCTCTCAAAGAGAAAACGAGAAAATTGTAAGTTTTTCTTTTAGAGTGAGGACGAGGTCAAAGTTCTTTATTTGAACCCGAGTTCTCAGAAACGGGAAGATTACAATTCATTTTCTCTAAAGAAAGTTAAAGTCATATCCTCGAAATAGGAGAAGCTGTACCAATGAGTCCATAACGAAAAAATTCTACCAACAAATATATTAGTGCACGATAGAAGGAAAAGAAAAATGAAGAAATGTGACAAACTCAATCAATGAGCATGTATTAAAGAAAACGAGAAAACCTCACCAATGAGCCCATCTTGATGAAAACGGGAAAAACTCTATTAATAAGCCCGTAGTAAAAAGAATAAACAGACGTTACAGCGAATGAAGAGAAAGTAATCATCATCGATAGCGAGCTGGCAAAGCAGTTAGTCGACAAACGCAAAGCATTTGTGAACGAGAATTGAAGAACATAATAGTAGAAAGAAAAGAAGAAGCCATGACTGACAGCAAAACGAGGGACCTACACCTTCAAGAATGGGAAAAGACTGATGAGGGACCCAAACCTTCAAGAATGGGAAAAGACTGATGGGGGACCAACACCTTCAAAAATGGGAAAAATTTAATGAGAGACCCACACCTTCGAGAACGGAAAAAGACTGATGAGGGACCCACACCTTTGGGAATGGGAAAAGACTAACGCATGACTCACACCTTTGGAATGGAAAAAGGAACCTAAGACTTAGAGAACTACCCTTAACGAGCAAGGCACTCGTTGAACACTGCGAGAACAGGAAGAGAAGGATTAGAAGAAGTACGAGAATGGACGAAAGGAATCCAAAATGATTACCAAGTGGCAATGACTTATTAATTGGCTAAGCAATTTGGACGAGATAAGTTGGCACACCACCAAGTGGTGTGACTGATTGGCCTGAGCCACGATGAACTATCAAATGGCTATGACTAATTAAGTGACAGACGGAGTGAGGACAAAATAGATGAAAAGAATGAATAAAGTAAAGGAGCCCACACCTGAAAACAATCTCATCGATAGGGGAGGTTCCCTGATAAAAAAACCCATCAGCAAAAAATATAGTGGGGTGTGATCATCCCCCTTCATCATCATCATCATCATCATCATCATCATCATCATCATCATCATCATCATCATCATCATCATCATCATTATTATTATAAGTCCTATAAGTACATACTCTTGTAAGGAAATAAAGGGGGACGAGAAGGGAAAAAAGGAGAGGCAACTCAAGCAAACCTTTACTAAGTGCCTTGCCTATTCCCTCTTCTCTTATCATCAACTATGTAAAATCGTTTATACAAGTGAATATCAATAGTTTTCTCATGGTTTTTCTTTCGTTTAAGGGGTTTTTACATAAATTATGACGTCTTCATTCTCTCACTCTTTCTCTAAATTATTATATTTATTATTCATTCGTAAAGGGTTCCCCGCACCGAAAAATACTTTCCACCACTTATGCACCAAAGATCAATTTCTTGTGAGAATAACCCACTAATGCACCAGAGATCAGTGTCTAAACACGATATTAGAAAAAAAATCATTAGTGCGTTTGACAAAAAACCCTCTAAAGAAGGGGTAGTTGTATTATAAAAAATCCCATAAATGGCATTTCTCACCCCTACCCCCAAGTACAGCAAAATAAAGAAAAGTTATCTGTCCAAATTTTTCAATCAACCCCAACAATATGAAACATATTCCAACAGTACAAAAAGTATCAATAGATTTAGGCATTGCCCATTAATATCAAGTCTACCCAAAATAGAATTCCACATAGTATTTGGTCTTCTTGGGGTCCATTAAAGGGTCTGGAGCTTAAACACCGCCAAAGCTGCAAAAGAAACATAATGGTCATAATACAATTTATAACAATATACAATTATAAGAACGGCAAGGGTAAGATATTAATAAAGTCCAATGTTTAAACACCCAAAATAGTAGCAGGAAAGGTAAATAATCCTAGATATGTTCAACACTTCAAAAATCAAGCTAAAGCTTAAATTAGACCTCATTCTTCAAGCTCCAACAAGAAATCAACTATACCTTTAATCCATGATTCATAGCTAGATGAATATCGATGTTGCTCTCATTGTTGACATCTTTTCCAAAATACAGAGCCATTTTATTTTATGAATACCTGAAGCTTAATAAAAAAAACAATAAACAAAAATCGATCCAATAATCTAACTTAACTCATTGCTCAACTTAAGAGATATAAATTACATGCAAAAAAATTCATTTGGCTTATATGAATCGAAGCACGAATTCTGGAAATCACTTACAAAACCATGCTTCTTTTTTTATTTTTCACCGTTAGTTAACCAATTCATGGAAATCAAAGATACTATCCAGAAACATAGCATCAAAATTAGAAGCCTAGCTAAAAGGTAAAATAATAAAAAAGATCATCTAATATAATTAAACACAATAAAAGGTAAAATATTAAAAAAACATACCTAATTTAAGTAGAAGTTTGTTTGGATGAATCCAAATTGTTCCTGAACATAATTACTTCCAACAATGTATCTACAATCAATGAAAAAACAATTCAATCCAAGAGAGCATATTCACATTTCATAATAAGAAAATGATGTAAATTGTCTAATCATCTCAAATTACATTCATTGTCGATGACTGCAAGAAAGCATACTTATCAAATCCCTTGTCTTTCACTCAAATTGTTTTATATTCAACCAATCATCTTTCCCTGGAAAAAAATATGAATACATTTAAAATAGCTAAACCAACAGGGATTTTCAAATCACATCTAATAAATTAAAACCAAAGTAAGAAAATTAACAAATTTTGAGCAAACCCAAACCTTGCTATCCTGTAAATCATTTCCCTAAAACTAATTACAACAATGAATTAGTGCGTGAAATATGATATAGGTTGCTTATTGAAGAACAGATTGTAAACTTCCACTACAATCAATGCGAAAACAACAATTTCATCATGATCATGGTTAGGCAACACATTTAAGAAAAGAAAGGAGAAGGCCAAGGACAATAAAATTTGGAAGGTAGTAATGGATAACATGGTTAGGAAACAGTCAAATGAAATTTCTCTTCAGATAAAAATGCAAGAAACCCAAATTGTAGGAGAGATCACCGCCAAATAAAAAATGCAAGAAACCCAAATATTTTCCGTGATTTCCATTATTGGGTTGCGAGGATTGGGCAAGACAAAGAGAAAATTGAAATAAAAAGATAGATAGGGAGAAAAACAGAGAGACGAAAGAGGGAGAGAGACTGCTCTTGCAGGAACAAAGCTTCAACGGTGGGAACGAAGCTTCACTAGCGAACGAAGCTTCACTGACGAGAACGAAGCTTCCCTAGCAGGAACGACGCTTCACTGGCGGGAATGAAGCTTCGTGTGGTTGCTGGTATCCATTAGGGGTGTTCACGGTTCGGTTCGGTCAATTATTTCATGAAAAACCGAACCAAACTGAAACTTTGATTCGGCGATAAAGCCGAACCATTCATGCTAAAAGAACCTAATCAAATCAAACCGTGAGTTTCGGTGGGGTTCGGTTCGATATTATTAATTAAAAATAATTTTTTAAATGATATATTGACAAAATATATAAAATTAAAGTTTTATTTTATAAGAAATTATATATAAAAAAACATATAAATTTAATGTTTCAGTTCGTTTCGGTTCGAAAACCACCAATTTTTTTAACTGAACCAAACCAAAACATTGGTTCTCTCATTTTTCTGAACCAAAACGAACTGAACACTTATAAAGAATAAACTGAACCAGTCTTTTCAGTTCGATTCAGTCGGTCCGGGACAAGTTTGAACACCCCTAGTCTCTATGAGTCTTCAGTTTTATTTTTTTAGTCCCATGTAGTCCCCCCTAAAATGAGGGGACTAAATTATCCCATGTAGGTGGGACTAAAGAGTCCCATTGTATTAGCTACTACGGGCTCCATATTTTTGTCAAACGTCAGACAATACTAAAATAGGATTGTCCTTCCTTTAGCACTGTACAGTGCGGATTACCAAACAAGCCTCCACTGTGCATAACCACATCCAGTAGTCTAATTGAGACTAACAAAGCCCACTAATAAATTTAATCAAATTTACATCAATCCCAGTCTATTTGGTAAATAAATAACCAAGAAAGCGAGGTTTGGGAGCTGAATGAAAATTAGAATTGAAAAGAAGACCATAATCACAGATGATGAATATAACTTAAAGCTAGGTTTCACTCATAAAATTTACAATAAACAGAGCACTCAAATAAGGAAAAACCTAATAGAATTAGTAAAATAGAGTTTTAGAATGTGTGAAAAATGCCTCCCCCTCCCTTCCAAGGGTTTCTGCTTGCTTCTATTTTGTAACAGATCATAACAAAATGAACTACATTTAAAAGCTAAGCATAGAAAATTTAAAGCATATTTTTTATTCTTAACAAGAAATCAAAGGATTGATGCGTTGCAAACTGAGAATTAGAGATTTTACCCTAGACAAATTGAAGCTGGAACTAGGAGAAGTTCACTAAGATAAAGTTGTGACACAGATCTTAGAGAGAGATCTTCAAGAGAGAGCTGAAACAAAGAGCCTCGAGAGAGATCCGGTGGCGAGACGAAGCTGGACAGAGCTGAGAAAGGGAGTTGCGAGAGAGAGCTTAGAGATAAAGAGAAACAAGAGAGAATCTAGGATAGAGAGTTAAAAAAAGGTACAAGAGAGACATGCAAGAGAGGTTGAGAGTGAAATTTGCCTCGCGAAGGGAGAGCTCTATGAGCTTCGTCATAGAGAGAGCTCTGTGAGCGTTTAAGAAAGAGTTGTTAAAGATTATGTGGGTTTGGGAAAAAAGAGTTCAAATGTATTTTAATTAATTAGGTGGGTTTGGAATTTTTGTTCTTCGTCCCCGTGCCCCGCGTAAAAGATCAGCCTCTCATAGCGTTTTAGAATAAAATGCGATCGTTCAGTGCTATTAAAACACATAATTCTTGTAGTGTTTTCTTGGAATATGTGGATAGGGTTCCATGACCAAGACCTTTATTTCGCCTGAGGATTTCTTTAACTGTCTCTTCTTTGGTGCGAGATGTTGCATTCTCAGTGATAGTCTCTTCCCATAAAGCACACATGCTTTCTTGTAACATAATGATGAACCAAAATTCATGATAAATATATTCATCAATCAGAAAGTATTGAAAAAGCATCTAGCAAAATCTAATTTAAAGTGATAACCTCTTTAAGTAAAACTAACACTATTATCTTTATATAAGGAGCATCAATTAGAAAGTAGTCAAAAATCATCTAGCACGCTCAGATACAAAGTGATAATCCCTCCCCCCCACAGCCACACACACTAAAACTAACAATATTATTAGACAATGTGCATCAATAAGAAAGTATTAAAAAAAATGTAGCACGCTCAGATACAAAGTGATAACCCCCCTCCCCCGCACCCACAAACTAATACTATTACCTTAGACAATGAGAATCAAACAAAAAGTATTCAAAAATTATCTAGCACACATACACATTAAAACTAACATGATTATCAATCAGAATATTTATAGAGATTACTCACATATCTTTCTTGAGCCATATCATTTTACCAGTGTATTCAAAAACTATATAGTAGTGAAATGCATGTTGTAAAACATTTCAACTCGAGTAGGTGCCACCCAAGTTGAAGCTTCCTATCCAAAATGCAAAAAAAATTGAGTCGTTATCTATTATATACTAAACATTATTAAGAGTACTAAAATAATATTTTGATGCACCTAAAGAAATCGATGATCAAGAAAAGATACACTCCCTCTAATATGATTGTATGGAAGGTTTTGATGGTTTTGAGCAGAACAATTAGCTTTATGATCACATTCCTAATTTTTTCTTAAAGCTCAGAACTAGTAAAGACTACTTACAGAAAAAAAGCCACCATATTCCATATTATGGACTTCTCCAAATTAGTCTTGACCACAAGAATACTCACTGTTTTGGTTTTTATTCGATCTTTGGGTGAAAACCACTGGTTACTTAGAGTCAGACACTTGACAGGTCCAATTAGGCAATTCAGATACCAAAGTAAAGCCATTTCAAATAAAATTATACACATTTTTAATCCCATAACAAGTATTTCATTCCAGCAAATAAGCATCAAATCTTATAAAAATAAACAAGATTAGATCCTTCACGATGAGAAAGTGAATTAATTTTTTTATCGGTAAAGGTAACTATATATAATTCACAAAAGCCTCAAAATGGGATTTACATGTCTAAGCTAGAAACGGAAAAGAAAAGGATTAGGGTCTCCACCCAGATTTTTTCAAAATCAAAACCTAGCAGCAAACACCATATCCATTCTAGAAGACATTTGAGAATGGACACTAAAACTTACAAAGAGAATTCTCTCCCCCTTAAAAAATCCTAGTATTTCTTTCCCTTCAAATACCTCAAACAATAGAAAAAGTGATAATATCCAAAAAAGAAGGCTTAATGGAAGTGGTACGAGCATGCTTCTAGCTACCAGAAAGGTTACGAGGTTCTCTAGGCATAACACAATGAACATTCAAAGATTCCAAAATAGTGTACCAATTCAATGAGAAAGAACAATGAAGAAATAGATGAGCGTTCGTTTCCTCTTCCTTCCTACACGAAGGACACTTATTAGGCATAGAGAAGCCCTTCTTCTTCACAACATCCATGGCGAGATTGGCATTCCAGACTGATGTCCACACCAAAAATGAAAATCTTTAACATTGCTAGCGCTATCGTCAATGCTCTTGACATAGGACTTAGCAAAAAAAACTCAATTTGGACTTTCCATCCATTCTAGCGAATTTGACAAATCACCCCGAATGTGTATGAATATAACTTCTACATGAGATTACTAACTGGGTCCAACTCCCAATCATTGAACCCTCTTCTGAATGTCGGGTTCCACACCACAGTCCCCTCATTACTCATGAAAAAATCACTAACCCTAGACTTTATATCAGAAGTGATACTAAACAAGGTGGGAAACTCGTCATCTAGTATAGTGTCTCCACCCCAACAATTTGGCCAAAATCTCACTGAAAATCCATCCTCCACTCTGAATTTAACCCGTTTAGAGAACATGTCTCAACCCCGAAAAATGACCATCCAAGAATAAGAAGCAAGTCTCCACCTCGATAAAAATGGTTACCACGCATCGAACTCATCTCCCGTAGTGGCCACAATAACTCTCCTCCTCAAGTTATCATGCTCCTGCGAGATTATCCACAACCACTTGCCCATAAGCGCATTGTTAAAAGTTTTCACTTCTCTCAATCCCAAACCACCCATGTGCATTGGAGAGCAAACCTTACTTCAATTGATCAGATGAAACTTCTTTCCCTCCTCTACTCCCCTCCATATAAAAGTTCTCATCTTTCTCTCTAGTAAATTAGCCACCGAAGATGAGATAGGAATGCAAGACAGAAAGTAAATGGGAAGATTAGAGAAAATGCTTTTTAAAAGGGCTAACCTTCCTCCTTTGGATAGAAAATGCCCCTTCCAACCAGCCAATCTGGAGTAAAAAACTAAAAAATCGAGTCCTAAATCCCTGGATCCCTCGCAGTAGCTCCCAAAGGAAGTCCCAAGTAGGTGGTGGGAAAGCTGCCCACCCGGCATTGCATAATGTTTGCCAGAACATGCAATCTTGGAACCTCACCCACCTGAAAAATTTCACTCTTTGAAAAATTAACTCGCAACCCTAAGCAGCTTCAAACTTAGCTCAAAGTTTGGCTCAGACTCCTCTACCAAGGCT